>CM041777.1:254910806-255241202 GCA_023374045.1 Limonium bicolor | reverse complement strand
CGATGGAGTTGCTGATCCTACTGTTCTTGAGAGATACATCGTCGAGCACGAGAAGGCCTTCGATGCCATACATGTGCCTGCTGGGCACCGAGTTGATATAGCAGCCTTTCACCTGAAGGACGCTGCCAGCACGTGGTGGAGGTCCGTGAAGGCACACTACCTTGCTACAGAGGGTTTTGGGTGGACTGAATTCGTGGAGATATTGAGAGAGAAGTACTATCCTGCTCACCTGAAGCAGAGGAAGAGGGAGGAGTTTGAGTCCCTGAGACAGGGTAGTATGACAGTAGATCAGTACTACTCCTTGTTTATTGGGCTCTTGGACTTCGTCCCAGGAGTTGTATATTCTGATGCTGTGAAAGTAGAGAAGTTTAGAGGCGGGTTGAGATATGCTATTAAGGCCGCCATGGGTGCTACCTTGTACCCTACGGTTCAGGTAAAACTAATTGACAGTTTGTACCTTGTAACTTAGTTGATTCATTACCAGTTTGGGGAACTCATTGATACATTGCAGGAGTGTTATGACGCCGCTTCTCGGACTGAGATGATGGTGAACAGCCGGGAGGACGGCCAGGGGCAGAAGCGTAAGGCCCCAGAGAAAGAGGCAGAGACTGAGGCTGGAGGCGGAGGCAGTAAGGGTTGGAAGTAAGAACCACCTTAAGTTATTTAATCCATTTAAATTACTTACTTACTGCCTGCTTTTATACCTGCTATTCCTGACACTTTGACGATCACAGGAAGAAGAAGAAGTTCTCCTGGAGGGAGAAGAAGAAGGAGCAGGCCAGCCAAAAGGGTAAAGACAAGGTCCCGTTGCTGACCGGGCCTACCTACGATGTGCAGCCTCTTAGATCTATACCCCCTAAGGGTAAGCGATCTAACCTTGTGAATAAATTGTGTACCACACTACCCATTACCATCCTTGTACTAACCAGAGTATGACATGATAATAGGTTCTGCACCCCAGCGCCACTTTCACTGCAAGCGCTGTGGTAAAGACCACCCGGGTGTCGACTGCACCGGGCAAGCGGTGGACTGCCACCACTGTGGAAAGAAGGGCCACAGGTCGTTCGAGTGCTTTAATAATCCAGATAGCCGAGCGTACCGCCCACCAAAGGGGACTCAGGGCGCACTACTGGAGGAGGTGGAGCCCGAGGTGGCCAGAGGGGGCCGGCGCCCCAAGCCCAGAGAGGGCAGCAGCAGCAGCAGCCGCAGCAGCAGAACCAGGGCCAGAGGAACCCGCCAGGCAACCGTATGCTGAATGCAGCGGGAGCTTCAGGCGCTGGCACTAGTACCCAGCGCGATGAAGGTTAGCATTTGAAACCTTAACCATTGTATGAAAGCATGACTAAGTGTTAAACGTTTTACCTTGGCATGAATGAGTGTTTAAATTACCGTTTTAGATAAACAACTTACCTAGGAAACCTTTTACCTCTTAGGAGACTTCGATATCTGCTATCCCATACTTACAAGACAGAGATCACCTAGACCCGTGGAAGAAAGACGGGAGTACCCTAGTGAGTTGTGTCATGTAGTCAGACCGGGCATGATACTTCTCAGAGAGTTCCTAACCCTAGATGAGCAAATCACCATAGTGAATGAGTGTAGAGCTTTGGGTAAGGGCATAGGAGGTTTTTATACCCCTGTATTTACTAGTGGTTCTAGAATGAAACTGCACATGATGTGCTTAGGGAAAGATTGGGATCCACAAGCTAGGGTTTATCGAGAGGTGAGGATGGTAGGTGACATACCTATACCTAGGATACCCGAGAGTTTCCTTACCTTGGTGAGAAACGCAATGGATATCGCTCAAGACTGTGAGACTTATCCATTACCACACACATGACACCTGACGTTTGCATCATCAATTACTATGAACAGGGAGGGAAGCTTGGAATGCACCAGGACCGTGATGAGACGACCGAGTCCATCACCAGAGGAGTACCAGTTGTATCTTTTCCATCGGCGATGATGCTGAGTTTATTATGGAGACCAGAAGAGGATGGATCTAGCAAGTAAGATCATCCTCAAGTCTGGGGATGTGTTGGTATTTGGTGGAGAGTCGAGGCTTGTATATCATGGTATTAAGAGCATTAAGCTCAATACCGCACCACCAGCTCTAGTGAATGATACCCACATCCGACCTGGTCGTTTAAATTTGACTTTCAGACAGTATTGATGTAATAGCAGTAGCTAAGTGTGTAACCTTGTAAAATACCGTTGGATGAATGAAATAAGAGTTTCCTACTTTCAAGTGTTTGTGTTCAGTTTTGTTGATACCGATAATTCATAACTTCAGGCTATAGTAATGAAAAGGAGGGTACCATCTGCATCCTAGACATGGCGCAAGCCAAGGAGTCTGGTAATGTCATCACAGGTATGACAGTTACAAACAACAGTGAATTAGTGATTTATTGGGACTCGATGCTAATACGAGAGATAATCTCAGGTACCTTTCCTATTGATGGTATTAGTGCTTCCGTATTGTTCGACTCAGGAGCTTCGCATTCTTTCATTTCCTCGACGTTTGCTAAGAAGCTGGGGGCCACCCCCGAACAGCTTTCAGACTTTTCAGTCACCCTTCCTTCGAAGGAGAAAGTAGGTTGCACTAGACAGTATACAGGGTTAGAGATCAGCATTATGACTGAGACCTTCCCCATTGATCTAATTGAGTTCAAGAATTTGGGTTTTGACATCATAGTGGGCATGGATTGGCTACAGAAGCATAGGGGCCGCCTTCATTGCGCAGAGCATCGACTACTATTGAAGGGGCCGAGCGGCAAGACAGTGTCATACCGCAGTGTGAGGAGAGAGCCGACTGTCAAGATCGTGTCAGCATTATCCCTGATGAAGGATGTTAGGAAGGGCCGACAAGCCTTCCTCTGTTATGTACAGGACACGAGACAGAGCGACGTGACGGACGTAGACATTCCAGTCGTGGTAGATTTTCCCGACTTATTTCCTGATGAGCTGCCAGGCATGCCGCCTGTGCGCGAGGTTGAGTTCGCCGTCGACTTGTTGCCAGGTACGGGCCCCATTGCTAAGGCACCCTACCGTATGGCACCGGCTGAGATGAGGGAGCTGAAGCTACAGCTGGAGGACCTCCTCGACAAGGGATTCATCCGACCTAGTGTTTCTCCTTGGGGTGCTCCAGTGCTGTTCGTCAAGAAAAAGGACGGCAGTATGCGACTCTGCATCGACTACCGCGAGCTTAATGCGGTTACAGTCAAGAACAAGTACCCATTACCACGGATAGATGATTTGTTTGATCAGCTGAGAGGAGCCAGTGTGTTCTCGAAGATAGACCTCAGATCTGGCTACCATCAGATTAGGATTGCAGAGGGTGACATTGAGAAGACAGCTTTCAGGACACGGTATGGACACTATGAGTTCACCGTTATGCCATTCGGACTGACGAATGCGCCAGCCATATTCATGGACTTGATGAACCGACTTTTTAGAGAGCATCTTGATAGTTCAGTTGTAGTCTTCATCGACGATATTCTGATCTATTCAAAAACCAAGGAAGATCATGAGTTCCATTTGAGACAGGTGTTGAATATTATGAGAGTGAACCAACTGTATGCCAAACTCTCTAAGTGTGAGTTCTGGTTAGACAGCGTGTCATTTCTAGGACACATTATATCAGCTAGCGGCATATCTGTAGATCCTGCTAAGATTGAGGCAGTAAAGAGTTGGCCAAGGCCGAAGACAGTCACAGACGTCCGTAGCTTCCTGGGTTTGGCAGGGTATTATCGAAGATTTGTGAAGGACTTCTCCAAGGAAGCCAAACCATGACTAATCTAATGAAGAAGGAATCCCAGTTCTTATGGTCTGCAGAGTGTGAGCAGTCCTTTCAGACGCTGAAGGATCTCCTGACATCAGCGCCCGTTCTTACTATCCTGAGGGCACCGATGGTTTCGAGGTGTACTGTGATGCCTCTGGAACCGGTCTAGGCTGTGTGCTTATGCAGCACGGGAAGGTAGTTGCTTACGCATCCCGACAGTTGAAAAGCATGAGGTGAATTACCCACACATGACCTAGAGTTAGGCGCAGTAGTCTTCGCTTTGAAGATCTGGCGACATTATTTGTATGGTGTGACAGTCACTATCTACTCTGATCACAAGAGTCTACAGCATCTCTTCTCCCAGAAGGAGCTGAACATGCGACAGAGAAGATGGGTCGAGTTCTTGAAGGACTACGACATAGACTTGAGGTACAAAGAGGGCAAGGCGAATGTGGTAGCTGATGCCCTGAGCCGCAGAGCTCATTCATTGTTCACCTTATTAGCAAACAGCAGTATGATTGATGAGATACGAGCTGCACAGGAGAGTGATCACTATATGCAGGGTATCAGGCAGAAAATGATAGATGGTTGTTTTGAGAGATTGAAATATGATTTCGCACTGTGCGATGATGGCATGATTCGACTGAAGGGCCGTTTGTGTATTCCGGAGTCGGCTCCTGATCTGAAGGAGAAGATACTCCAGGAGGCTCATTGCTCGTCCTTATCCGTCCACCCTGGTTCGTCGAAGATGTATAAGGATTTGAAGGTTCATTTCTGGTGGAGCGGGATGAAGAAGGATGTAGCTGAGTACGTGGCTAGATGCTTGACCTGTCAGAAGGTTAAGTTTGAGCACAGGAGACCCGGAGGTTTAGTGCAGTCTATGCCTATTCCTTGTTGGAAGTTCGAGGACATCTCGATGGATTTCGTTGTCGGTCTCCCACCGGCTAAGGGAGGACTGAACACGATTTGGGTCATTGTGGACCGTTTGACGAAGGTGGCAAAATTTGTTGCGATGAAGGATACCTGGAAGGTCCCGAAGTTAGCGGACTTGTTCCAGAAGGAGGTGATCCGGCACCATGGTGTGCCAAAGACTATTGTTTCTGATAGGGACCCTCGCTTTTTGTCTAGATTCTGGGGACAGGTTCAAGAAGCCTTGGGTACGAAGCTGAAGCTTAGTACGGCGTTCCATCCACAGACCGACGGTCAGAGTGAGAGGACCATCCAGACACTGGAGGACATGCTGAGAGCATGTGCCTTAGACTTTCAGGGGAGTTGGTTAGAGCGTCTACACTTGATAGAGTTCGCCTACAACAACAGCTACCACTCCTCGATACAGATGCCACCATTTCAGGCACTTTATGGTAGGCCGTGTAGGACTCCCTTATGCTGGGATGAGGCCAGCGAGACTACGCTTCTAGGACCAGAGTACCTAGAGCAGATTAAGGAGGATGTCCTACAGATTCGCAAGAACATGAGAGCAGCTCAAGACCGGCAGAAAGCAAATGCAGACACCAAGAGGAGGGACATTGAGTTCACTACCGACGATATGGTATTCCTTAGAGTGTCACCCATGAAGGGGATATTCCGGTTTGGGCAGAAGGGCAAGTTGAGCCCGAAATATGTTGGACCTTACGCGATTAAGGAGCGAGTGGGCCCGTTAGCCTATAGACTGGATTTACCAGCAGAGCTCGGGAGGGTGCACGACGTTTCCACGTTTCACAGCTGAAGAGGTATGTGCCCCACCCATCGCACGTGTTACAGCCAGAGACTTTACAGTTGGACCCAGCTCTAAGATATGAGGAACACCCACTCCGCATTCTCGATACGAAGACGAGGCAGACTAGGAACAAGACCGTTAGCATGGTCAAGGTTCTCTGGTCGAACCATGAGGTGGAGGAGGCTACATGGGAGTTAGAGGACTCCATGAGAGCGAAGTACCCAGCACTCTTCGAGTAGTAGCTGTGTTACTTATACGGGTTCGTGGTCAAACCCTTTTTAAGGGGGGTAGACACCACTTGGCTTGCGCACATGTTGTGCATTAGGTTTTTGTTTTGTGGTGTGTTTTGGGTGGTATGCTGCGTCATACGTGTGGTTTGGATGATTGTATGTGTGATACATTTTATGTATGTATGTGCCTTAGTGCACCTGGTTGAATATATATAGGTACCGCTGAGTACTTTTGGTTGATGAGTTGGGATGTGCACCTTGTAGTGCTGTGGTTTGTGAATGAGTATACTATGAGCTTGGCTATTTGATATATGCTGTATGTATAGACTAGGTTTGAACCTAGTGGGAGTTACTCCCTAGCAATGGACTGTTTGGTTACTTAGTGGAACTTGATTCCTTAGGTGAACTTTAGAGGATTAAGGACTTCGGGACGAAGCCTTTTTAAGGGGGGTAGACTGAAATACCCCTAACCTTTAAAAATTAATTAAATGATCTATTAATGATCTAAATGATTAATAAACACCTAAATATTTTTGGGGAACAATCTAAAAGATCTCAACAAGGCAAAACACGCCTTAAGATCGGTAAAGCCAAAATGTGCTTTAAGACACCATAAAGATTGTATGACCTCAAATAGGATCCAAAGTGGATTCCTAAGTATTATAATGAAGTAAAGAACATAACAAAACCATTCTCAAGGAGAACTAAGCTCAGGAGCACCCTGCGACACAAAACGTGCACTAAAACACCTTAAAGCACGTTTTTGTGAGATTGCCTTTTAATTGATTTTAATGGGCTTAAAATTATAATTATCCTTAAATATGATATTTTATCATGTTATATCATATTAGGAATTTAATTCCAAATTTTACAGATTTTTACAAATTTAATATTAAAATATTAATAAAACCCCGAAGTGGGGCCCACAGGAGTCAAATTGACCAAGTATGGTCAATGGGCACTAAAATGACCCATTTACCCCTTGGTGGCCGGCTGCATTAAGGGAGGAGACAGCATGCAATGATTTGGAGACAAATGATACCTAATGTGTTTACTTTTATAAAATAATGTTACTTTTTCACATTAATTCAAACCTTATCAATCATTCCCACCTTCTCCTTTCTTCCTTGTCCGATCTTCACCATCCCAGCCGAGCTCCCCCTTCCTCTCAAGCTCTCCAAGCTTGTTCTTGAACATGGAAGGCAAATCTAGCTCTTAAGTCCTTAAGGTAAGTGTTTTAATGTCATTTTTGTCATTTTTAGCCCTTTTTCTTCATCTCTTCACTACCAAGACCTAAATTTCGTGGCTCATCAATTCCTATGGCTTATTCTCAGTATTCTAAGCTTAGAACAAGAGCTAAACTCGGTTGAGATCAGTAGAGGGACCAAGGTTGTCCAAATCTACATTTTAAGGTAAAAATGTGCTTTAAGCTCATAACTTTTGATTCCTTTCGAGTTTGGCTGTGAAATTTTGGTCATAGCTTCATCTTCTCCTCCATTTCGTGTAGAATCTGTTGGTGAGTCATTTGGAGCAAGGGTGACCAAGATCCAAGAGAAATACTCTCTTTTAAGCCATTTTTCCAAGGTAAAACCTAGTAACAAGGTAATATTTCGAGATCTAACTAATTCCTATGTCAATATGTTGGATCTAACACCTTGTGGTGTGTTTGGTTCAGGTCGAAAATACCTAGAACTTCCCTTGCATTTTTAAGGTGATTTTTGCCTTAAATCTTACATTAATTATTCCTTATGGTTAAGCTCAAGCTTGGAGTGTAACCATATCTTGTTTTTGTGTATTAAACATGTCTAAATCAAGTGGTGATTTTTCCTAGAGGTGGCCGAGAGCATACAAGGATAGATCAAGGTATAAACACCTTAAACTTATGATTTTTGCAATCTCTAAGTATATATATATATATGGCCGAGAGTGAACATACACATATAGGTCATATTGACCTAAAAATGTAAAAAAAATGGCTAAGATAAATTAAGCTAGTCATTTAAGAGATTTAATTAACATAATGGTCAAATTATGACATTATGTGGAAAAATAATTAACCCATGGAGAGGCCGAATATATATGCTATATTTTGAGACATTTATTGTGTAATTTATTTTGCAAGATCAAGGTTGTAATAAGGCCATGTCATTAGGCCATTTTAATTTAAGTTTATAAGCTTATTTAGTTTTATTTATGCTTATAATTAAAGTTGGGGCCAATTCGTAATTATTAAGGAATTAGAAAAGCCGTGGGTAATTTAGAGCAATTTAGGGTTTTTAAATGAATTTAATAAAATTATAACATTTTATAAAGTTTTGGGTCAAAATTGTAAAAATAGAAAGTATAGGTCATTATTTGTAATTACCGAAAATTGGTTCCCATTTGGTATTAGGGGTCAAAGTTGACTATATAGGAGACTTTGACCAAGTTTAGAAAATTAAGAAATTAAAATACTACCTTATAATGAGATACTTACTAAATTGTAAAAGATTTATAAGGTTTGGGGTGGTAATGTAATTACCGAGAATTAAGGGTAGTAAATGGAGTTTAGTAAGTCCTTAAGTTATTAGAAATTTTTAGAAGTTTATTTGGTTAAATTTGGAGTTCATGTGAATTATATAAGTATATATATGGTATTTTATGACATTGTTATAAATAGGTAACAAATGTATAAAAACCGTGAATTAAAAGAAGTATAAGGTTAGAATAATGTTTATAACCTTTTGGTATAGTTTGGTAATTTTTGGAATGGTATATAAGGTTTTATAAAGATATATGTATAATATATAGTTTTAATGGGGTTAGAAAACTATGTATTATAAATTGGAATTGAATTGTGAGTTTATAGAAGTTTAATGGTTATAAGTGAAACCGAAAATACTAAGGCTGTTTGGTATTTAAAAACAAAATATAACTATAGGCTATAATTGTTTTAATGATTTAAATGTCATAAGATATGTTATATAACTATAAGATGACATTATATTAATTAGAGGTGGATTTTATAATATTTAAGAACATAGGTGCTGTTCGAAAATAATAACATTTTTAAATGGAATTTATAATATGGTTTTAATGTTATAAGAGTTATAACATTTATAATATGAGAGATATTCATTAAAAAGAATGAATATAGATTATGAGACTTACCATATAATAAATAGTTCCATAATACACATATAAATAAATATATGTGTAGTGTAGAAAATGTGACATGGTTCAATAATCATAATTATCATAATTAAAATGATAATAGTTAAGGAGAAAAGAATTATAAACATTAGATATGGAAATTCTAAAGTTAAGAGTATTCATGGTAATAAGGATCCTAGATATTAAGATATAGTTTACAGATGAATTATACCACATGAAATATAAAAAAAAAGAGACAAACCTTAGAAAAATAAATACTAAGGAAGATGCATAGTGCATGACAAAGGATCACACATACAATAATGAAACAAACTGTATGATGTACAACAAACGAAGTTACATGCGATAACACTTTTAACAACAACTATACTAATATACAAACAAGACTACGCGTGTAATATACACCTTTTCCCCAATCTCGAGTTAAACCTAAAACCCGACACAATTGATATTAATAACGGGGGGTTAACCGGGAGGTGTTAGTGAGGTACGGGGTAACCCGTAGGATTGTGCTTTATACGTATGCTAACAGTAGCATTGTGTATTGTTAGTTCGTTAGAGACTACACAAGGAGCATAGGATCTTGCTGATTCATACTCCACCGTAATACACCAGGGTGAACGGTATGTTGTTATGTGTCTCTGATTGTCTCTGAGGGCTTCCTCAGTTCAGACTTCTGTGTGATCTGTGATAAGATTGTTTGTCTGAATGTTTAATTTAAAATGCATGATCTTTATATTATAGCTGCTCATTATTTACTGTTGATGAGTTAACAGTATTGGTTCGATATAAGAACCTATATAAAACGAACTAGCGGCTATGGTGCTATCTTATACGAAAAATAAGGAACGTCAGAAAAACGTTGTAGCACTAGGATAATAATACATATATTATCCAAGACTTTCATACGGAGCATTGGCCTTTCTATACGCCGCTCTCGTATCTAACACTGGATCCCGAGTTTACAGACTCCGGATTGGACTAATGATCTTGGTCTGTGTGTTAGAAAATTTGGTAATGCGATGCGATGGTATAATTAAGTAAATAATGAATGGAAGTAAAGCCAAGAGGATGTGGCTCTTGGTGCGCGCTGTGATCACAAACGATACCAGGATGTCCGCGTACGGGTCCGCAAGTATCAAGAAAATTTCCCGTGAGCTAGAATGGCTCGTTGGTCGGAGACTCTACCGTTGGAGTGGCTACTGCCGTGGGTGACCCGCCATATTATATGGGTAACTAGAGACATGTCGTTTTAATGAGACAATGTCACTAGGTATAACTGAACAATAAAACATTTGAGAATTATACAGTGGCGAACAATATTGGCTTCTACACCATGGACGAGAATTAATACTTATTGTTACTCGCGTTGTTTCGCTTATTGTTCATTGGTTATACTTGTGGTATATTATGTGTGCTGATGGTTGTGTTGTTATATGGATTACTGTTGTTTATTTTACAGTTTATATATTAAAATGGTATTGCATGTAATGAACCTCATGCTCTCGACCAAATAATTGAGGGGTCTTTGGGGGCATGACGGGGCATGTGATGACATACTCAGCAGGGGCTGATTCCATACCACAAACCATCTTTTTTCAGGTGATTAGCTGGTGGGTCGCAGCGAGACGTGACCATTGTGATATTACAGTTGGTTTAGACTTGGTACGGTGTGATACTCAGGTTGTTTTGGACTCGGGTTGTTTAACCGAGGTGTATTTGGTTTAGATGCTCACGGTCTGTAATAATTGTTGATGTTAGATTGTTTTAAGTTGTTTAAGTTCTACTATCTATCTCTTGTGGTCACTGCGGGAATACGTTTCGCAAGTTGATTATCAGGTAAATCGTTATCACCCGTATGGGCGAGTGATAACAGTGACACCAGTAGGGCGATAGTTTATTATTTACCGCTGCGAGATATTATTGTGCGCGACTTCTATAGGATTACTAGGAACCGGTTTAGTAGGGGTGTTACATAACCGGTCCAGAGACAAAGGTTTTCATGTCCTCGAGTTCATGAGCGAGTAATACAGAAAATACATGTCAACTCCAATTCCACTTTATTCTACTGCATCTACTCTTAACGTGGTTAATTGTGACCACTTGTAGGAAGTTTCAGGAATCATCCGACCCTGATGTGATCAGCATCAGTGTTGAACTATCCTTTCACCCCAATTTGTGTTCAGTTTTCCTTGATCTGGCCAAGATCAAGTTCTACCTCCCACGTCAACTTTAAACAATCAAATAAATATTCATGTAGCATTTTATATCTTTTAGTCTTTCTAGTCATAATCATAAATCAATACATCTCCAAATTATGGAACTCAGTCCATCAGTCATTCTTAATTCACCTCTAAGCAATTCCATAAAGAATTTAATTCCTACTAGGTTCTACATCGGTCTCATATCAATTCATACCTCATAACATTACCATATTGGGTCTCATATCAATACATATCATAGGGATTTTAATTCCCCTGGAGTTCCTACTCCTCTTTTCCTGAATTCTCGCACCGAAGTTAACGAGGTCGTCCTCTAATACATCTGGTATTCGCATTTAATTGTGCGTAATAACCACAACCACATAAGAATGAATACATGTGTTTATATAACATATGTATCAAACATCACAACTAATTGTATTGTGCTATGCACACTGTAGTTTACGTACTCAATACGTGAAATATAGGCTAAGCAATTGTACGCTCTACCCCCCTTAAAATGGATTACGCCCACGTAATCAACATTATATCATCCTTGAACATAGGTTCAAGATGTTTATGTGTCATGGAGCATTCAAGGTTCCATGAAGTTTATCTCACATTATGATTGGGTCAGAGGGTCTTCACCATGGTAATGGCTTAGTCTCTGTATCAAGGATTCTTATTGGTGTTTATACCAATCTTACAACTGGTTCAAGTGTAGTCTCTAAGGCTCCAAAGTACTTGGTAGGTAAGTCGTATATTTTATTCGATTGGAAGATGTGAGACACATCCTTCCTTCTCCTCTCTTCTTAGGTATATCAATCCTTTAAGATACGGTCCACTAGCTTCTGCTGCGCGACTCTGATAATCTTGGGGCTTAGTTTGCCCTTCCTATCCTCTTTAATATGTTTTACAACTGTTTTGTATCCTTATAATTTAGGAATTAAGGTCTCTTAATGGACACATGGTATCTTTATCTATACACGGCCTTTATGAGTTATAGCTTGTCTATCCTGTTCTCTAGAGATCTGATGTTCATGTTGTTTTACGCCTTTCAGCGTCTGAATTGTTTCCTACTAACTGACCCTCAATCTGAGATTCCTATGCAACCTAGACTTACTGTTTAGTGCTTATTGCTCTTCACAGTTTCCTCGAAAATCTTGAGACATTTGAAATGTTCATACTTAGTATTCAGTGCTCCTAGCACTTCATAACTCTTAATTGTTTCCTCCTGGAATGAGTTCTCTAACTCTTTTAATCTCATTAGTTTAACTGAGTTCTTCCTCCTCAACTGTCCACGATAAATTGTTGTTCTAGTGTGAGTTTGCATCGCTGACTGTCGTACGGAGTCGACTACTTCTCGTGTTTGTTACACTACTCGTTTACATATATGGGGTACCTTACTGATACATTGCTACTTTCCCGACTAACTTATAATTAAGACCATCAGGCCCATAAGCTCCTTTGGGGTGCGGTCGTCCCACATCTGGTTTAAGTATACTAGTAGTGTTCGTCACACGCTTGATTATAGCTAATTTGTGAAGTATTCTATTGTCGATCTCTTCTTTCATCATTCCATGATAACGCACATGTCGTTCTTCTAGAACTTAATCAAGGAATATCCATCTATTGGGTTCATAACTACATTATACCTTCTGTATTTAGTACAGACTCGATCCCTTAGTAATTTGAGGTCTCTTTCCTTAGAGCCTCTTATCTTATTTCTCAAGTCAATCCACTAGGAATGCACTTCCAGCTCCGTACGGAATGGACAGTGTGCTTCCTGTGCAACCTTTCATCACATGGTCTAGCCTACTGGCGTTACTACACAGTTTGTCTCCCATTTCATCACCCTACTTACATCGTGTTTTAATTCATAAATCTGATTGCTTTCGTGTCAATATTTGATGGCTTATATATAGTGGTTGCTTTGCTGTGCACCAGAACTTAATCTACCTGATAGGTATTATTCTCATGGCCTCCACTATCGAAGTAGCTTTAGCTGTCTTATATTGCCCATTGATGGCACAATTCTTCAATTGTTGACTTCAACGTCTTGTCTTATTTTCAATCCCTTTCATTGTGTAACCACACTAGGAGTTCTCTAATTTCGATGTCTGGCGGTTGCCGTATCGTGTTGTAAAATGGTTATCTCTTAATATGAAGGTGTTTTGCTTCAATCTCAGGTTCATAAGTAGGCTAATTTCTCTCACATTCTTTCATCCTTTATGATGTTATTTACCATGTAATTTAACCGGTTACTGAAAAAGTCATCCGTTGAATCACAAGCTCTTTTGAGCATTGGTCACTTGACGTGCCATACTGCGCACTCACAATTTTAATCTCTAACGATTGCTGATTCTTAAATCGAGGGTTTTGGGTATGAGGTCTGTCTCTGCAGCCTTCCATATTATTTATGTGTATCTGGAATGTTCTAAGGTAATTACAAGGTCTACGGTTCCCATTCTTCAATAGAGAGTATTCAATCTCTAAGAAGTGAAAGCCCTTTTTGAGGGGTTTATTCCCACTCATGGCCTCACAACAAGGAGAGGTATCCCCACCCTAAAAGGAATGGTTCATTCTCCACCGCCGTCATTGTATCATCTCTGTATTCTCATTGGTGCTCTTTTTCTGGCAATTCCTCCTCAACTTAGTATAAGTTTTCATAACCACTCGTATGTACGAGTTGTAGTTCATTCATGGCCTAGATCAGCCTTTTATTCTTTCTCGTGCCTCGAGCTCTGATGTATTTTAACATCCTTGGCTCGTAGGCCCTTAATGCTTGATTAGTCTCCAGTGATAGCCGGTGTTCGGTTCACTGTTGTATTCTTAATCATCTGTAGGTTATCCACATAATTCTCTTGTTCTTTGAACTCTGTCAATGTTGGGTCACATCATTGGATGTACCATTGGGTTTCACAATAAGTTGTTGTATCTCGCTTCCTGCTGTGGAAGTTCGCTTAGGTAATCCGATGTTAATCAGTGTATGTGACAATACTTTCGCTCTCATAGACTTGCGTCTTTTAGCAATTAAGGATTAGTTCTCATTAGGCCTCTGCCTTCAGGTGTCTAAGTCAGATATTTACTCTGGATATCATGTGCTGCCACGTCAATACTTTGTTCAACTTTCGTTTACTACGCCACCCGTTAATGACTAATCATACTTGGGTGTTAATGAGTTAGGCAAGTAGTACTAACCATCATTTATGGGTCCTTTTCTGTTCAACTATACCAACTCTATGGTGTAGTCCTTTTAAGGTTCTCTCTTCCGTGATTGCACGTTTTTTTGATCCTAGGTAGGTCATTGCTTAAATTTGTTTTCTCTGATAGTGTTTCTAGGGTTTATCAACATCTTCAATGAAGAGTACTTGTAATAGTATTATTCTGGGAATTCATCCCGTTTTTATTGAAAGTTGTTATGTCCTCCATCTTCATTGTGTGTCGTAATACCTTCCTTGTAGTTTATTACTTACATCTGGTCTTCTCACATTGTTGAGTAATCTCTTTGGTTCTTCTATTCAAGGTTAGGCTTGGCTTTGGGTTGATGTTCTTACCTGTAGTGTCGGTTGTCTGTTGCTGATGCTCACGTCGTTTAGTTTTCCTGACCAAGTTCACCTCCCTGCTGAATGGTGTATTGATTAGTGGTCATGGTCAGGCCGTTAGGCCCTCCCAATGTCTCGCTCTTCAGTCTTATGGATTTGTAATCCGGTGTTAATATGTATTATATCCGTGGTTTTTATCATTTGGTCTTCACGGCTTCCTATAAAGCTTTATTGCAGCGGCACTTGCTAAGGCAAGTGCGTCATGCAAGATGGGCTATCGGTACTGTGTACATCGACAATGGTACATTATCCTAAACTCCATGTAGGTGGTAGTCCATGGGACTCCTTCTTTGCCCTTTTTGGCTTTGGTTTATTTATTATCTGGGTAGCTTCCTCACTGCTTTTGATTATATAATTACTTATCAGGGTATTCCTCTTTCTGAGGGAACCCCTTTTTCTTTTGCTTTCGCCATGGTTCTCACTCTCGTTTCCACACCTTCGTCGAGGTTATCGAGTATTGACTCTGCTTAGGCACTACGTCGTAGTCCTATCTTGGAGTATGACTTTCATATGCATTCGTAGTCGTCTAGGCTATTGCAGTTAGGTCTTTGCAACCCCTTCTTTTCTTTGTAGGTTCGGAGTTACCCACTTCATAATTGACTTTTAGGTAGTCCCTATGCTTTTGCGCGGTATTATCCCGTTGTTATTGCTTCCTTGGACTGTTGTCTGGTGCTTCTGTCGCTTCTCTTGTCCTTTTACTGCACTCGTAGTGCTTTTCTTCTTACTGGTATGGTGGGGTTATATCAACTGCGTAGCATGTCGACCCATGTTGCCGGTAATTATTATTCTCTCATTAGTAGGATTTCATGGGTAGCGCCTGTTTCAACGTTGCGCTCCAATTTAGGACCTTCAAGTCTTGAAGACTATTGCATAACAAGGTGTTTCTCGTATTGCATAATACTAAGTATCTGTCAGATCGAGTTTTCCCGAGTAAGAGAAGGCTTGTCATCTCTCTGGCGTTCATTTCTGGTACCTTAAAACCAGGGGCGCGGAGGGCGGGCCAGGTATTACAGATATCCGATACACATCAGGGAATCCTAACTAACGCACCTATCGCATTAATACTCAACCCTTATCCCAAAGTCTAAAGTTCCTAACTCGGTAATTCCTAAGCTCGGTAATTTCCAGTCATTAGAGCGTAACTACGCTCTGATACCACTTTTGTAACACCCCAATTCCAAATACAATGATCATCGCCCTAAGTCCATCTCATTCATTAACAACGCAGCGGAAAAGTTCTACTAAATTGGTGTTACCGCCGTTAGTCACCCACGTGACTAACTAGGCCTATTCTCTTTACAAGTTACGGTCTGACTAACCGGATAATTACTCGAGTATCTAAAACATTACAAATCATAAACCATAACTTATACCGAGTATCTCATATCCTAATACATCATACTAACATCTCATCAACTTACTAAACGAGTGTACATGCACAACTCGTGTAACAAATGTAAAAGCGACCCGAAGTACTCTACCCGCTCCCACTCTCAGGTTGAGTCCTCGTCTGGCACCTACCTGCAAAGTTTAAATCACAGGCCCCAAGGGGCTCAACATATTGCTGGTATAGAAAACGTGCAGCCCACAAGCTAGCCGGGTTACACACGACTATTTTGACGTATACATGCAATTGTTTATTCATACAAATAATAATAAGAAGTACGATAACAAACAACATATTTATGTGAAACATTCACAGCTCAAATAAATCGAACGTCGTAATGGACGCCCATTAATGAGTAACTTAGATTGCTAACTCCTGAGGCCTGAGAATAGTTTAGTTCTCGTGTTTGACCATACCTTATGTAACACCCCATCCAACATTTACATACTTACAATAAACTGCAGCGGAAATGCAAACCTCTTCACATTACTTAACTCGTTGGTGTTACACGCCGTTAGCCACCCACGTGGCTAACAAGGCTAATTCATATACATTGTACCGGTCTGATGGGCTAAATTCCCGAGCAACTATACATTATTATCCCTTTCCATTAACGACAACAACAACATACACCTTATCAACTATACCGAGTATTTATAAACTGGTGCCGACAACAATATCGGTCTTACTGCACCTACTGTATATATATACTTAAATGAATACCCATGTACAATGTCTACCCCGTCTTACTCTCGGACGGCTTCCAGCTCTCTGTACCTGAAATAGGAAAGAAGAGAAAGGGTGGCCCCAAGGGGCTCAGCACCTTTGCTGGTGGTAATCCCGCAGCCCACATGCTACCGGGCCACGCACAACTAATTGTCGTCTTAGCATGCGGTTGATTATATTAAATCATGCATGTAACAGTAACACACACAACACTTAACATTTCGCCTCAATGGGCTCAACAATCGGATACATCCGACTTAATAAGCACTCATGGTATTCATCATCCCTAGAGTGTTCCTCTTCTAATGGAGCTACTTCCTATAGACTAGACACATACCCTTAAATCGGGTTATTCCTTAAACGCTCTTATCACCAACTGGGAATCATATCCTGATCCACATACTCCACATTATACAACATATAACATACACACATAACACACATAAAACCACTTTGCACCTCCACTGCACAACATACACGCAATAAATATTGCATCACAACAAAATAACATACATAACGGGAATGGTTCTCTTAGGAACCGACCCAAACATTGTCTTTATACACTGGTGAGCCTAGAGAATGTTGCCAGTCTCATGATAAGCTCGTTATACAATAACAACAACCTCATTACCGTCCTAATAGTTGGACATAACTTAAGTTAGGCGGTTCGGGTTTGGAGGCCCGAGCACACCACACACACACATGTTCCCCCTAAACCGATCATAAGTCAGAATAGCTAAGCTTTGGAATAAGCTAATGGGAGATCATAACCCGTGAGGGAAACAACCATAACAGAGAGAAGGGTAAGGCTAAGAAGGATACCCACTCCCAAACAACGCGCGACCGGCCAAACCGGATTCCTCACCACTGTTAGTACATACTTACTTTAGATATTAGTTAGAACCCCACTATGGGTCTATCACATCTACACATCATACAGTATTACAACTGTGTTAGACACACAAGGGAGATCCCTACATTCACATACACATATCACACATTTAACACACGCATAGCCGTGGTTAGTACGTCCCATGGTTCGGGTCGTTTACTCCGAATACCGAACTCTCATGTGATCCTAGACTCAGATAACTAAGGTTAACACTTCCGAGTTAAATGGTATCGGAGTTGTACACGCCACATAAATGAATTACTGTAAACTCATTACATGTTTAATCTTACAACGTGGCAAACATACAGAAAAAACACATTGGCATACAAGCCGGTGTAATCCGGTAGGACACAGGTTGCAAGAAAACCAACCTGTCACCCGTCCACTTTAACACGTCCACTTATGTTCCTCGAGCAATTCTCGAACAACTATTAACATCACATGTATTTTTATTAACATTGGGGTAACATGTTTGTTTAAAGTCTACGCTTATAATTTTTCCCCGTTAACTTGGTTAAATAACTTTACATTTTAACTTGTTTTACTTTCACATTTTATTACACTTTTCACCCACTTAATTGTCTTAAAACTCACCTAACAAGTCCTTAACAACCTCAAAACATCATTAACCATCAATCCCCATCATTACACATCATTTCCATACCTTAAACAATGTTTTTGGCCATACTGTTTTGGCCCATACCACCTTGTCCGAACTTGTGTCCGGACTTCCCAAGTTCGGACACAAGCCGCGACCCAATACTGAAAACCATACACACGTCCGAACTTGTGTCCGGACTTCCCAAGTTCGGCACAGTTCGAGAGTAAATCCCAGATAGAAACAGTCACGTCAGAACTTGTGTCCGGACTTCCCAAGTTCGGACACAGTTCGAGAATGAGAAAATCCTTTACCCAACAGCCTGTCCACTTCCATGTCCGGACGGAAGTTCGGACACGAAAAATGCTCAACTTCTACACCTTTAAACACTTACCAATTCCTCCAAAGCCTCCACACTTATAGTTTTATACTCCTTAAGTCCTTATGATGATTCATGCCAATTCTAACCATTATACCAAGACATTTCTTCCACACAACATCATCATTCAAACATCCTTTCTTACATATCAAAACTCCTTATGTCATTCTTACAATTCCTTTCCCAAGCTTCACTTCCTCCTTAATTTTTCCAAGTGGTATTTCACCAATATTGACCACTATACCAAGGTGTTTCCTCTACACCTTAACATCATCTCTCAAACTTCTTTTCTTACTAACTAAATCTCCTTTTTCACATCTTACTTAATCAACACTTATTCCTTGGATATCAACATTACCTAAACCTTAAACAAACTTCTCCAAGACTTAAATACACCTCAAAAACACACATTGAATTCCTAGAACTTCCAAGATAACACCTAAATTCTTGCATCACTCTAAATCACCTTAACACATGTTTTCTTCTCAAGTAACATTTATTCACCTTTAACACTTCCTAGTTCACCAAGACCATTTAAAACACTTAGAACTTCTCACACATTTTCCCAAATTTGGCCATAGCTTCTCTTGTATATACTCACATCCAAACACTTAGGTTTTTACCTTATTTCATTCAAAACACCTAAAATCCATCAAACACATTTTTATACACAAACTTCACACATTTAGCACTACATCACAATATAGTGCATAACTTAAATTGCTTGGCACTTAGGCCCTTAAATAACATGGCTCTTAGGCCCTTAAATTGCATAAACCATAAACACTGAATTTCCCACTAAGTAATGCCTTGACCTGCAAATACACCCAACATACATAGCCCTTAATAAACTCCTTGAGAGCTTTTACTAGCTCATTCACCATTGGCTCCTTAGGTATTTTTAAGCAAATCAAGCTCATTTTCCCAAGGCGTTTAAACTACATTGAGATAGCTTGTTTACCTCTTTTCCTCACAAACTTCTTTCTTGTTTCCTTGTAAAACCGGTGGGGTTTGGTTGTTTGTCAACTTCTAAACAATGTACAAATAATAGAATGAGTATTCAAGCATTATGCTTCATCTCATTGTAAACCCTAGTTACACATATTGTTATAACACATTAAGGTAATTGTTTTACCTTGGAATTGGAAGAGAACTTGAATAAGTGTCAAGAGAGGACTCCTCCTAGCCCTTGGGAGATTCAAATGAAGCTAAAACAAGCAAGGTAAATACACCATGGTGAGGTGAATTTTCGGTCAACATGAAAACATGGAGGAAACTTGGATTTTCTTTGAGTTTCCTTACCTTGAAGCAAAGGAGAACAATAATATGTGAAAAGGTGAGCTCAAGCTCCATCAATGGTGAATCTCCTTGGCACCGAAATGAGGCTTTTGAAGATTTGAAAAGGTAGAAGTGTAGGGCTTGACCTAACTAAGACAAATATGGTCTTAGAATTTGATTTGGAGCATGGAGTTGGATTTGGCAAGGAAATGAAGATGGAGAAGAAGGAGCTGTTGCAAACCGTAAATGGAGGAAAGGAGAAGGTGAAGAAACCGTGTGAAATGAAAGAAGAGAAGGAAATGAGAAGATGAGTTGCTTTGGAGATATTTATGTTATAAAGCAAAATAGTACTTTACTTAAAGTTTTACTTTACTATTGATTTCTTTTACAACTTGGTGACTCACTACTACAAAACCGGCCACCATTTAGTTAGAAGGGTAATAGTCTTTATTGACTCATTTAATTACTTATAACATCATATGTTACAAACTAGCTTATAAAAGTACTATTCACAAACTAAGGCACTTAGAAGTGAAATTTTTGATTTCCCATTGATATAGCCACCCAAATGTGATACTATATAGTACACATGTTAATTAAAGAGCAATGATGGACATTTAGCCATTCAAAACTCATTTACAAGACAATTTTTCAAAAACGTGCTTTAAGCCTCCTTAAAGCACTTTTTGTGTTTTAACTTGTTTTCAAGCTTGGTTTTCTTTGGTAATTGATTTAATATGTTCCTTAACATATTTATAAGGTATAGGTATGACCATTAGGTCTTTTACAAATTTATCCCAAGCTTAGAGCACATTTTTGCTCTTATTGACTTTAAGGTATTTATTTGTATTTTGTTTGGTTTCATTGTCTAACAAAGTTTCCTAAGGACTTAATTAGCCTTATAAAATCATAATTAAATGTTATTAAGTCTTGGTAGGCTCTTTGGGTCCTAACCAAGTTCACTCATAGCTTAGAGCATGTTTTTGCTCAAACTGTGTCTTAATGCTTTATTGCATTTTACTATATTTTAAATTGTCCACTGATGTTTCTAAGGCACTTTTTAGCCTTTATATAACATAGTTTGATATTTAAACCACATATCAAGGTTTGGGGTATTTCAATCTACCCCCCTTAAAAGAACTTCGTCCTCGAAGTTCACACTTTCCACACATCATTAGATTTGAACACAGGAATCACTTGGAAATAAACTTCCATAACCAAACACACTTTACATCACAACCTCGGACTTAATGGTCCGGGCAACACATTCACATCCACACATAACATAACATATCCACATGATAACCTCGGACTCTTTGGTCCGGGTATCTTAACAACGCTTACACATACATAACAACCCCTTGGACTCACTGGTCTCGGGTAACATCACAACATTTGGACACATAGGTCCCCATAACATAACAGTCTTCAGACACTTAGGTCTATGTAACACAACACATTTAGACTCATAGGTCTCAATAGCATACACTTTTAGGAAATCAAAGTCAAAACAACATTCATTACACATACCACACAACATGTCGGAGCATGTATATCAATCAAAAATATCCTTGATATACACTATGATCCCGTAGAACCCGGTCGCGATGGACACCTTCCGTCCCCGTGCCTTTGGGAGGTCAAAACAATCACTTAAATTTAAAATTTCCTTGTGAGGTTAAGTAAGAGAATTTTAATTACGTAAAGTATCCATCAACGTTTTATAAATACCAATTTAAAATCCTTTTGAAAACACACACAACTCCAAGTCCAACTTAAGCTCTTTGCTTCTTTTATTAGCGTGGTTATTTGTGACCACTTATAGGGAGCTTCAAGAATCATCCAACCCTGATGTGATCAGCATCAGTGTAGAACTATCCTTCCACTCCAATTTGTGTTCGGCTTCCCTTGATCACATGCAAATCAAGTTCCACTTCCCACTTCATTTTCAAGCATCAAATAAATCACTCATTTCCAATTTTCTATCTTTTAAATCATTCTAATCATGATCATAACATCTCCAAAGGATAGAACTCCGTCTATCAGTTACCTCCTCACTTTAATCCTGTTGCCTAGGGAATCTTTTCTCACTAGGTTCTATGTCGGTATCATGCCCCTTTTTTTTTGAATCACTATATAGTATGTATATACATATATTTTATCAAACAACACATAACTTCACATTTATACACTGTCGGGGCTTTTGTTCCCCCGGGAGCTTCTCTACTCCCCACACTTGTACTATCACACACAACTGTTAACAAATACACACACTTATCACAATGGTATTCGCATCTTCTGTGCGCAATTACCACAATTAAACCATGAATGAATGCGTATGTTTACATAACACACACACAATCATCAAAACAAATTATTTTGTGCTATGCACAACATAAATCACGTACACTTGTACGGTAATACACACTAAGTGGTTTTGCGCTCTACCCCCCTTAAAAGGGATTACGCCCACGTAATCAATCACTAAACATTAGCTTAAAATGTTTTGCCGTCGTGAAGTATCTTAACTTCCATGCGGTCCATTACACAATGGATTCTGATTAGAGGATCTTAACCATATTGGTGGTTTAGTTCCTAAACCAAGAATTCTCATTGGAGTTTGTTTAAACTCTTAGTTGGTTTCGATTCTGGCCTGTTAGGCTTCTAGGCGTTAATAATTAGCCATTCACTCATGTTCACCATGTACATTCAACACTTGATCACTACTCACTAGTTTCTGCTGAAACTCTAATAACTGTAGAGCTTAATTGCTCCCTTTTTGTTATTCTTACTGTATTACACATCCCCAATTGTGACCTTCATCTTGGTAACAATGGTTTCTCAACCGACGCGTGGTATCTCTTACCGTTAGTGAATTCGGTGAGTTATAAACCTTCTATCCACTTCCATAACAATTTACTGTGTATACAGCTATGTATTTCACAATGATTGACTGTTCCCTTCCGACTTACTGTCGGTTGAGATTGAGCTACTACCTAGTGTAGTGCTCTCTCAGCTATTTACAACATTTGGGGTATATTCCATACCGATATTTGGCGGTTAGTGCTACTGTAGTCACTTACTGTTAATCATGTCTCCACATTTGGTTTGTACAAGTACTTTTTTTTTATTGGTGCGGCCTTGCATTTCCTATGCCTCGGCCATTATAACATTATTGCTCCACAATTAACATGTTTCCAATTCCTAGCTATCCCACTCGATCATTACTGCGCAAGTGCAATACCAAAACACTCAGTCATACAGAGTGCAGAGGTGTAAACTCTTGACAGTAAATCCCTTATGCGATTCGCCATGGAATTCACACTGAGTTCCTCATCACATGTACCGACCATTGGCTTATTGCCCAGTCTGTGTAACATCGCTTACCTTACATCTCCACTGAGTTTAACTCACAACTGGTCTTATCTGCCACATTATTACTCAATAACATTGATACAACGGTCGCCAGCTGCGGACCGTGCTCTTACCCATTGCATAACAATAACTTACATGGTATTTACTGTCACACTAACTTCCACACATATACTTACATCATTCGTATTATGGTTCATCACTCATTTGGATGACTACTGAATGCTCCTTGAGCATTGATCATTCGAGTCACAAGCCGGTATTATTCAGCTCAGTGTTTCCCTTTATACACACATACTACTAAGCTAACTGCTCTCTTTCAATAATAACATCGTCCATCCTTAACATATTTCTTGAACTTGATTCACATAACTACCGCTCATGCGGTGTCACAATATCGAGAGGTATCCCTACTCTTAATGCAGTGGTTCGTTTACCACTCTATTCACTTATACAACATAAACTTCTACAATCAATCGAGTTTATATAACATATCTTGCTTATGGCTTATAAGCCTTATTTGCCTTGAGCGGCGCTCATTATAGGCTGTTCACACACAAGTACTTCTCTGTACAGTATTACATGGTTTGGATATTATATTGGGCTCCATGACAAGTCGTTGCATCACGTTCCTTTCATGGGATTCCCCTTAGGTTTGTCAGTCCGTCTCCTGACAACTCATGTCTAAACTGGGTGTTAGTTCAACCCTTGTGTTTTTGCCATGCATTTCGTTCAACAAGTGTTGATGCGAACACCCCTCAAGGATTGCTCCTGGGTGTTGCTATGTTATGCTTCACATTTGTTTCATACTTATTGGTACATTCCATTAGCCACGCCGTTTGCGTTTTTCACTGGTTATTATCTTCTTCCGTGAAGATCAACCTTTCCTGGTAGTGTAGGTACTCATTCTGGGAGTTTCATCCCGTTTGTTGCACATTAATGTGTCCACATTAGGCATCTGCTTTGCCATTTACAGGCTGGGTCACCATTCCAGCTATAATGTTTATCCCTGAGGAATTCTTAAGACATGTGTGATGTCTTTATATAACAGTTAGTGCACTTCGCACCTCCTGACTCTTAAAACATTTCCTTGAAAATGAATTCACTGACTCTTTTAGTCTAGTTAGCTTAACTGAGTTCCTTAGCTTCAACTATTCCTTGTAATCCTTAGCTCTTGTTTGATTTATACTGCTGACCGTAGACGGAGTCGACTACTTCCCGTGTTTCGGACTCCACTCGTATACATATGTGGGGTACCATACTGATACATTGCTACCTACCCAACTAACCCATAAGTAGGTCTGTCAGGCCCACAAGCTCCTATCCGAGTGCGGTCGTCCCACTATTCAGTTGGTACACTCGTAGTGTCCGTCACACGCCTAGGTGAAGCGTTCTGTTGTCAACTCCCTTATATTGTCCCGTGACAATATTCATTCCATGCTTCCCGAACTTAATCGAGGGAAAGTTTATCTATTGTTGTATCCTTGTGAACTGTCCTTGGTCTTACTGGTTTGGTTTAAAAGAAGGTTGGAAAGAAGTGTTGGTTTGAAAGAGAATTTGGTTTTGAAAAGAAAAGGGTTTGAATAAATCTGGGTTTGAAAGAAAATTTTCATGGCTTCACAACATCTTCTTACCTTAACCAAGTCTAGCTTCTTGCTGACTGGTGTATTTACAATTACAGAGGTTAGGCTGTTAAGCCCTTCCATGGTTATAATGTTCACACTTAACTTCGTGGTACTTTACTAAGTACTTGTAGCGGTTATAAATTTCCCAAACAGCCCTGTTATAGCAGCACTTGCTATGGCAAGTGCGCCATGCTAACTGGCTATCGGTTTAACACATACCAGTTATGGTATTGTTTTTACTCATATTGCCATCAGTGGCCTTGTTGGCCCTTACTGATCTCATTGCCTTGATAATAACCCTCTGGGTAACTCCTCACTGTATTCATATGGTAATTATCAACTGGGGTGTCTCCCACTCTTGGAGTCCCTCTTTACTTAGTATCGTATCCTCTTTATAGCCTGTTCCACGAACTTGTCGTGGTTACTGAGACTTGTCTCTTGTTTGGGTACTACGTTGTAGTTCCTTTGTCGGTTGGTATACTTTATACCATTGGTGTATCATTTAACAACTGCGGTCCCGTAGACACTCGTCTCGGGTTTTATTAATCCATTTCTTGTCTGTTGCACGGTTGGTGCGTTGCAAGTTGGTTATTCTCGACTGCTTAGCACGTCGACCCAGGTTGCCGGAAATTCTATTCCTCTATACACTGATTCTTCATTCATTGTTATTAAATGCGGTTAACATTGTTCAGATGGAGACTGTCTCCGGGATTCCCAGTTTTCGGGATCCACCGTATGACAGGTTCTCCCGTACTTTGAAGGTATTTAATAACAGCCAGATCGGGTATTCCCGAGTAAGAGTGAACTTCCATCTCTCTGGCGTTGTTTCCCCAAGTTATATACAGGGATTGTGGAGGGTGGGATGGATATTGTAGGTTTCCAGTAGTCACTGGTAGTTCCTAACTAGCGTATCTCTCACGCTATCACTCAACCCTTAACCCAAAGTACTTAAATCCTAACTCGGTACTTCCTAAGCTCGGTAATTCAGTCATCAGAGCGATACTTCGCTCTGATACCACTTTTTGTAACACCCCATCCAACATTTACATACTTACAATAAACTGCAGCGGAAATGCAAACCTCTTCACATTACTTAACTCGTTGGTGTTACACGCCGTTAGCCACCCACGTGGCTAACAAGGCTAATTCATATACATTGTACCGGTCTGATGGGCTAAATTCCCGAGCAACTATACATTATTATCCCTTTCCATTAACGACAACAACAACATACACCTTATCAACTATACCGAGTATTTATAAACTGGTGCCGACAACAATATCGGTCTTACTGCACCTACTGTATATATATACTTAAATGAATACCCATGTACAATGTCTACCCCGTCTTACTCTCGGACGGCTTCCAGCTCTCTGTACCTGAAATAGGAAAAGAAGAGAAAGGGTGGCCCCCAAGGGGCTCAGCACCTTTGCTGGTATGGTAATCCCGCAGCCCACATGCTACCGGGCCACGCACAACTAATTGTCGTCTTAGCATGCGGTTGATTATATTTAAATCATGCATGTAACAGTAAAACACAACACTTAACATTTCGCCTCAATGGGCTCAACAATCGGATAATACATCCTACTTAATAAGTCACTCATGGTATTCATCATCCCTAGAGTGTTCCTCCTCTAATGGAGCTACTTCCTTAATAGACGACACATACCCTTAAATCGGGTTATCCTTAAACGCCTCTTATCACAAACTGGGAATCATATCCATGATCCACATACTCCACATTATACAACATATAACATACACTACATAACAACACATAACAACACTTTGCACTCTTCCACATGCACAACATAACACCGCAATAGATATTGCATCACAACAAAATACATAACATAACGGGAATGGTTCTCTTAGGAACCGACCCAAACATTGTTTATACACTGGTGAGCCTAGAGAATGTTGCCAGTCTCATGATAAGCTCGTTATACAATAACAACAACACTCATTACCGTCCTAATAGTTGGGCGAGTAACTTAAGTTAAGGCGGTTCGGGTTTGGAGGCCCGAGCACACCACACAAACACATGTTCCCCCTAAACCGATCATAAGTCAGAATAGCTAAGCTTTGGAATAAGCTAATGGGAGATCATAACCCGTGAGGGAAACAACCATAACAGAGAGAAGGGTAAGGCTAAGAAGGATACCCACTCCCAAACAACGCGCGACCGGCCAAACCGGATTCCTCACCACTGTTAGTACATACTTACTTTAGATATTAGTTAGAACCCCACTATGGGGTCTATCACATCTACACATCATACAGTATTACAACTGTGTTAGACACACAAGGGAGATCCCTACATTCACATACACATATCACACATTTAACACACGCATAGCCGTGGTTAGTACGTCCCATGGTTCGGGTCGTTTACTCCGAATACCGAACTCTCATGTGATCCTAGACTCAGATAACTAAGGTTAACACTTCCGAGGTTAAATGGTATCGGAGTTGTACACGCCACATAAATGAATTACTGTAAACTCATTACATGTTTAATCTTACAACGTGGCAAACATACAGAAAAACACATTGGCATACAAGCCGGTGTAATCCGGTAGGACACAGGTTGCAAGAAAACCATACCTGTCACCGGAGTCCACTTTACCACGTCCACTTATGTTCCTCGAGCAATTCTCGAACAACTGTTAACATCACATGTGTTTTTATTAACATTGGGGTAACATGTTTGTTTAAAGTCTAACGCTTATAATTTTTCCCCGTTAACTTGGTTAAATAACTTTACATTTTAACTTGTTTTACTTTCACATTTTATTACAACTTTTCACCCACTTAATTGTCATTAAAACTCACCTAACAAGTCCTTAACAACCTCAAAACATCATTAACCATCAATCCCCATCATTACACATCATTTCCATACCTTAAACAATGTTTATGGCCCATACAACACCTTGTCCGAACTTGTGTCCGGACTTCCCAAGTTCGGACACAAGCCGCGACCCAATACTGAAAACCATACACACGTCCGAACTTGTGTCCGGACTTCCCAAGTTCGGACACAGTTCGAGAGTAAATCCCAGATAGAAACAGTCACGTCCGAACTTGTGTCCGGACTTCCCAAGTTCGGACACAGTTCGAGAATGAGAAAATCCTTTACCCAACAGAGCCTGTCCGAACTTCCATGTCCGGACGGAAGTTCGGACACGGCAAAATGCTCAACTTCTACACCTTTAAACACTTAGCCAAATTCCTCCAAAGCCTCCAACACTTATAGTTTATACTCCTTAAGTCCCTTAGTGATGATTCATGCCAATTCTAACCATTATACCAAGACATTTCTTCCACACAACATCATCATTCAAACATCCTTTCTTACATATCAAAACTCCTTATGTCATTCTCACAATTCCTTTCCCAAGCTTACACTTCCTCCTTAATTTTTCCAAGTGGTATTTCACCAATATTGACCACTATACCAAGGTGTTTCCTCTACACCTTAACATCATCTCTCAAACTTCTTTTCTTACTAACTAAATCTCCTTTTTCACATCTTACTTAATCAACACTTATTCCTTGGATATCAACATTACCTAAACCTTAAACAAACTTCTCCAAGACTTAAATACATCCTCAAAACACACATTGAATTCCTAGAACTTCCAAGATAACACCTAAATTCTTGCATCACTCTAAATCACCTTAACACATGTTTTCTTCTCAAGTAAACATTTATTCACCTTTAACACTTCCTAGTTCACCAAGACCATTTAAAACACTTAGAACTTCTCACACATTTTCCCAAATTTGGCCATAGCTTCTCTTGTATATACTCACATCCAAACACTTAGGTTTTTACCTTATTTCATTCAAAACACCTAAAATCCATCAAACACATTTTTACACAAACTTCACACATTTAGCACTACATCACAATATAGTGCATAACTTAAATTGCTTGGCACTTAGGCCCTTAAATAACATGGCTCTTAGGCCCTTAAATTGCATAAACCATAAACACTGAATTTCCCACATAAGTAATGCCTTTGACCTGCAAATACACCCAACAATACATATGCCCTTAATAAACTCCTTGAGAGCATTTTACTAGCTCATTCACCATTGGCTCCTTAGGTATTTTATTAAGCAAATCAAGCTCATTTTCCCAAGGCATTTAAACTACATTGAGATAGCTTGTTTACCTCTTTTCCTCACAAACTTCTTTCTTGTTTCCTTGTAAAACCGGTGGGGTGTTTGGTTGTTTGTCAACTTCTAAACAATGTACAAATAATAGAATGAGTATTCAAGCATTATGCTTCATCTCATTGTAAACCCTAGTTACACATATTGTTATAACACATTAAGGTAATTGTTTTACCTTGGAATTGGAAGAGAACTTGAATAAGTGTCAAGAGAGGACTCCTCCTAGCCCTTGGGAGATTCAAATGAAGCTAAAACAAGCAAGGTAAATACACCATGGTGAGGTGAATTTTCGGTCAACATGAAAACATGGAGGAAACTTGGATTTTCTTTGAGTTTCCTTACCTTGAAGCAAAGGAGAACAATAATATGTGAAAAGGTGAGCTCAAGCTCCATCAATGGTGAATCTCCTTGGCACCGAAATGAGGCTTTTGAAGATTTGAAAAGGTAGAAGTGTAGGGCTTGACCTAACTAAGACAAATATGGTCTTAGAATTTGATTTGGAGCATGGAGTTGGATTTGGCAAGGAAATGAAGATGGAGAAGAGAGGAGCTGTTGCAAACCGTAAATGGAGGAAAGGAGAAGGTGAAGAAACCGTGTGAAATGAAAGAAGAGAAGGAAATGAGAAGATGAGTTTGCTTTTGGAGATATTTATGTTATAAAGCAAAATAGTACTTTACTTAAAGTTTTACTTTACTTATTTGATTTCTTTTACAACTTGGTGACTCACTACTACAAAAACCGGCCACCATTTAGTTAGAAGGGTAATATAGTCTTTATTGACTCATTTAATTACTTATAACATCATATGTTACAAACTAGCTTATAAAAGTTACTATTCACAAACTAAGGCACTTAGAAGTGAAATTTTTGATTTCCCATTGATATAGCCACCCAAATGTGATACTATATAGTACACATGTTAATTAAAGAGCAATGATGGACATTTAGCCATTCAAAACTCATTTACAAGACAATTTTTCAAAAACGTGCTTTAAGCCTCCTTAAAGCACTTTTTGTGTTTTAACTTGTTTTCAAGCTTGGTTTTCTTTGGTAATTGATTTAATATGTTCCTTAACATATTTATAAGGTATAGGTATGACCATTAGGTCTTTTACAAATTTATCCCAAGCTTAGAGCACATTTTTGCTCTTATTGACTTTAAGGTATTTATTTGTATTTTGTTTGGTTTCATTGTCTAACAAAGTTTCCTAAGGACTTAATTAGCCTTATAAAATCATAATTAAATGTTATTAAGTCTTGGTAGGCTCTTTGGGTCCTAACCAAGTTCACTCATAGCTTAGAGCATGTTTTTGCTCAAACTGTGTCTTAATGCTTTATTGCATTTTACTATATTTTAAATTGTCCACTGATGTTTCTAAGGCACTTTTTAGCCTTTATATAACATAGTTTGATATTTAAACCACATATCAAGGTTTGGGGTATTTCACCTTATAAGTGTCAACTGTTCTCTTAATAGAACTGGTTGTTCTCTAACTGAAATGTTTATTTTTATCGGGCCAAAGTAACCCTAGCCAATGAGTTATTAGCTCCATTGGTTTAATAAACATTAATTCTTAAGTTATGAGGGGTGTAGGCTTGACCCTCCTGCGCCTCCTGAATTTGCCTCCCACCTCGAACTGTTCACTCGAACTGGTCGGGTCAGTTTGTCGACCCTAGGCGACAAGTCGTAGACGAGCCATATGCGGAAGACAGATCTGATACAGATGCCGACCTCCTATCCTAAACATGCATGACCGGAGTCAGTCCCGGATTCCTCTTCTCCCAAGTTCCAGTTAGCTGAAGTCTCATTGACAATTTATTAGTTAAACCTCTCTCGGTATTAACCAACTAATAACAGGGAGTATTTATAACCTTATACAATTGTTTACTAAACACAGTTAATGAACAAGCTCTGAATCAATTCGTGTTGGTGTGTAATGGACACATAATAACGATACAATAAATCAATTTTATGCTTAATCCTTTTTTGTCGTATCACAACAACACATAGCACACAAACCGAGGTAGACCTCGTTAGCAAACAAGCTACAAGAATCCCATACCGTACACCGGAGACTGGCTAGCTCTTAATCCCTCGTTCGCCTAATCCGCCGGACGCCTCTGACTTAACTAGATCTGTAACCAGAACTAGTATTAGTATCCTGTGTCTTAGAACTAATTTGGTTCTCTTTTCAACTTAAACCTATTCCTAGGTTAACCCGGGTATAATAGTATACCGTTAAATGGGTTCATTCATTTAGGAGCGTTTTCAAGCTCAATTCTACTTCATCAACAAACTAACGTCGTTAGCAGTTATTTAGTTGCACAATTAGCAACTTTAGACTTATACTGACCTTGTATTATATTTTAGTATTTTTCACTGTTCATCCGTATTTCACTATTCATCCATATTTCACTATTCATTTATACGGTCTCGTATTCTACTATTCATTTATATGGCCTCGTATTCTACTATTCATTTATATGGCCTCGTATTTTACTAATCACCGTATTTCACTATTTATGTATACGTATTTTACTATTCACATATACGTCTCGTATTTGAATATTCATATATACGTAGTTACTATTCATGTATACGTATTTACTATTCATGTATACGTATTTACTATTCATGTATACGTATTTACTATTCATGTATACGTATTTACTATTCATGTATACATATACTATTCACCTATACGAGTACTATTCATGTACACAAACTTTTCGTATACGTCCGTATGATACTCCGTATCATACATATTTACTTCTTTTCCCAATATAACTTGTATTTTCATTAAAAATACCTTAAGTAATGATTTCTCCTATACGTTATTAAATTCCGGGTAATACCCCTCGTACCTAATTTTATATACGGTCTCGTTTAAACCCGTCTTAACTACGTTTCTTCTACAACTTGTTTCTAAATTCTTTATTTAATTTCCTTATCCTTCTAAACACTTAAAAATGTGTTATTTACATTACTTACCCATAGTTTTCTCATAATCTCTATTTATCTCATAACAAGTTCTAAACTTGTTATTTTTATTTCTAATTTCTTCCAAAGTCTTACTTAATTAATTTCTTTAATACTTTTGGTCAATTACCAAAATATACCTAAGTTTGACCAGTCTTTTATGGTCAAACCCCCTAACTTTCCATAATTTACAATATTACCCCTAAAGTTAATTTAACTTAACTTTTTATTCATTTATCCTTTTAATATCTAATCTTTTGCTACAAATTTTATTCTAGCTTCTCTAAACATTTTATAAACTGTCATTGACCAACTTTGACCATGTTTGACCAGGGAAATTACCATTTTACCCTTGTGGTCTTTTCTTTTATCCTAACTCATTTATTAACCAATTTAACTCTAATTAATTTCTAATTTTCGTAACTAATTTACCTACAGATTTTTGAATATCAAAAATCATCTTAAACATCTCTAAACCACCAGATTTAATTATCCAATGTTATAGTATATAAATACCATCTTTTATTATCCTTAAACATACCAAAAATCTTATAAATTCCTTACAACACTTATAAACTCTTTATGAATTGTAAACTTAATTATACAATTATTTTATCATCCCCTAAACTCTCAAAAATTCCATATTGACCTCATATATTTTCGGTAATCACCATTAGGTACTAAAACTTCTTAAATTTTACATATTACTCTTAATTATACTAATTCCTTTAATTTAACTAAGTTAGATATTTTTTTCTAACTCAATTAATCCCCTTAATTTTCGGCCATAATATAAACCATAGTTTATGAATTTTTCTTGTATATTATGATAGCTTATATTGAAGCTTAAATCATAAGGAGTATAAATCTATTCTTAGATATAATAAACATTAACTTTTAATAAGCTAAAAACTGAATATTAATCACCACAATTTCGGCAATAAATAATAAGATGAACAATATGTTAGATCATATATTAATCAACAATTAGAACCTTGAAATAGGTAGTTGTAGGATTTACCTTGTATATTAACCATTAGCTTAATATTTAAGCTTGATTTCTTTAGAAATTTTGACAGCAATTTGCTAGAGAAATTGGCTCCAAATTTATACAACAAGATGAAGAATAAGATGGGTTAGTATCCCATGCCAATCAGCTGTAACAAAAACCAAAGAACAAGAAGTTTTCAAGAAGGCAATGTTTTACCTCGAGAATCAAAGGCACTTTTTTGTGGTTTTTCCTGAGAATCTGGGGGCTCATGAGATATGGTTGTAAAGCTATTGAAAAGAGGATTCCAACGAGCTAGCAAGCTTGTGATTTGGAGTTAGGACGAGAAAGTTATGATTTCTACAAGGCAAGGTGTTCTTTAAGGCTCAAAACTAAGAACATTGAGTTTTTTTGTGTTGTTTCTTCAAAGAGAGGATGAGCTACGAATTTGGGAGCTCTCATTTGACAGGTAAGTGTCTGATTAATGATTCACTCAGGGGACAAGATGATTTGGCAATTAAAGAAAGTCTTGGTGGTTGTAATAGTAAAAAGTAAGCAAAATTGAATTTTAACACCTTTAATGACTCATCATGAAGTAGACAGCCTTAGTCACGATTTTGTCTGATTATTTTTTTTGTTTTTCCTTGTATCTATGTAATATTTTACTTATTAAACTCGTTCCTAATGACTTATACCATGTGTTAGGTATGTTACATTGCCAAAAATGCCTTAAAACACATTTTATGTGCTTGCGGGTTCACATTGATTATGCAATTTGTTTTGGCTAGTTTAAATGTTTCCTTAATATATTTACAACCTTTAGAAACTTTGTTCATGAAATAGCATGTTGCTAATTCCAATTTAAACCAAGTCGTTTAGTTTAATACCCCGATTCTAGAAATCGTGATTTAATTACTCTAATAAAATTATTAAAGGCCTAATGGTGCCTAAAGAGTATTGGTAAAAAGAATAAAACCAAAAGAAAAGAGGAAATGCGGTAAACATGAAAAATGCTAAAATGCACATTAAATTTAAATAAGAGATATATGGTCTCGAGAGGGTCCGAGATGGATTCCTAAGGCTTAGTTAGGCCTAATTAGTATACGGGAATGATTCCCGAAGAAAACGGATCCAAATAATGGATTAAAACGCTAACGGAGTGTTTAAGCACGTTTTTCAAGAAAACCCAAAAACGTGACTTTAAGTGGTCAAACGGACCCGTAAAAATTATAGTTGATTAAATAACTATAATTAAGTATTAATAGAAGCTTAATAACCATTAAAATTAATTAAACGAGAAAATTCCAGAAAACGGACCTGGTAAGTGAATAGTATCTAAACCGGGAGACGAAACGCGTTTAATTCGAAAAGACGAAAAACGACCCGGGCTATTAATTCATGTGGGCCGGTTTTTATTAGTACACACACACATTTAATTAGCTTGTTAGCTTGTTGAGTCACAAGATGACAAATAAGTAAAGTAAAAAGGGGAATAGTAAAAAGGAGACTTTACTACTCTCTCTCATCTCCTTCTTTATTCTTTCACGATCGTTTTCTCCCCCTCCAACTAAGCTCCTTCTTCTTCCTCTGTAATTACCGATTCGAGAAGAAGCTCACAAGCCCCATCTTCCTCTTCCTCTCACTTGCTCATTTCTTCACCGAATCGCACGAAATTGCCACCGTTAGATTCGTATCGGCGAGGGCTACGTTTTCCACCCCTCAAAATCTTGTTTCCTCCACCTTCACTTCCATGGGTGTTTTGCCTTTTGAAGCTTAAGGAGATGATTTTGACTCTCCTTCACCACCTTGAAGCCTTAAGGTAATAATAAGCAAGAGTTTCACTCATTTCTAACTAGTTCTTCCAATTTTGGAAAAAAAATTCCTCCACGTTGAATATTTGCTCCATTTCAGCCGATTGCACCTTGCTCTTGTGGGGTGTTGGAAACTCTTCCAATTGATTGCCAAGCTCTTCTTTTGGATACTCTAAGGTAATATCTATGCTAGAGCCTAAAAACTAGTGTTTGAAATACTAGTTTTTGTGTGGAGGATTTGAATTAATTAAGCTTGAAATGTGTGTATGGGGATATGGTTGTAGATGGCAAACTAGACCCCCTTGTGTGTTGTGAAATCAAGAAGAGAAAGATGGAACAAGAGAAAGAGGAGGAAGAGAAAGGAAACCGAAACCTAACAAGGTAATGAGCTCACCTTGAGTTAGTTTTGCTTGCTTGCAAAACAGATTTTAGAGTTGAATTAATGCTCTTGAATGGGTGTAGTTGTGATACTACAATGATGTTAGTTGAATGAGATTGTTTTTAATGTGGTTTAAGTGTGCAAATAAACCTAAAAGCTAAGCTAGTGCATATGTGTGAACAAGAGGGAATTTGGTGTATTGTGGTTGTTGATGCTTGATGAAACAGGAGTGAAGATTGTGTATATGAGTTGATTTAAGTGTGGTGAATATGCTAAAGAAGTAGGCAAGTGCTGTCAAAATTTCCTTGGGTGTTTCGTTTAAAGGATGAAACAAGGAGGTTTAAGTGAGTGGTTAATGGTTTGGAAAACCAAACTTGGAAGGAGAGTGGGTTAGGAGTAAAAATAATGCCATGTGAGTGCTTAGAATGGCATCAGTAAGTGAGGGTTGAGTGGTTTAATGAAGAAACCAAATCTGTTACAATCTGATAGAAAACAAGAGAAAAACTAGTTTGTAAGTGAACTTTCAAGTGAAATTAACTAGAGTTTGTGAGTGCACTTGGTGCTTGGTTTAAGGTGGTTTAGATGAGTAATTAGGTGCTAAAACTTGAGGATTATAGTTGTTGAAGATTGGGTAATCAATGGGCTAAGAGAGGACCTTGAACAGAGAGGGAAACTGTCAAATTTGTAAAATCTGTAGTAGGGTCCGGGACCTAGTCCATGGACAAAGTCCCGGACCACCCCCTGTTTTCATACCGAGAATTCATCCCAGCACTTGGTCCGGGACTTGAGAGATGGGTAAGGTCCCGGACCACCCCATAAATTTAGGCCGAGAGTAAAGCCTGTGTTTGGTCCGGGACTTGGGATAGAGACAAGGTCCCGGACCAATGTTGAATTCCACCCGAGAGTTGCGATGAGTATTGGTCCGGGACTTAGGGTAGGGACCAAGTCCCGGACCACCCCCAGAAACCTACAGAGAGCATTTTAATGATTGGAAATGATGGGGGTTTAAGTGTTGATGATGTTATAAGATGTTAGGGCCTTGTTTGGTGACATGTAAAGGCCCTAGGAAGTGTAAGAAAGTGTTAGAAGTGAGTGTGAAGTAAGAACTCAAATTAACAAGAGTAAAACCGAGATAACGGGATAACGGGGTAAGTACGGGAGTAGCATTTAATTATGTGCCGTATGATCTTAGTATTAACAATAATGTTTGAAACATTATCAGAGAGTCGTGCGTGACCCGAGCATGGTGAGATGACACGGTAAAGTAAAAACCCCGGTGAAAGGTATGATTTTCTCATACTCCGCGTGCTAACCGAGTTACGTTGATTTGTGTGTTTGTGTGCCGGCTTAATCAAGATTAAAGCATGAAAATAATCCCTTGTTTGATTATGTATGTCTTGATGTATGTTGAATGAGTTAACATACTTGTATGCCGGTGTGGTCTAACATAGAGTAAAGACCGACTCCTAGTGAGTAACGTTTGGCAAGAGACCCAAAGATCGGGTCGATGCTTAAGATAACGAAAACGTGCAAACACACAAACTATCCGTTAAAGTATAACGATAGCGCAACATATGAACTCCCTAGAATGTGAGGAGAAGTACGGGTTGAGTAAATACCCGATAACGGTTAGGAAACCATATTGAAACAATCCACGAAACTAATGAGAGTGGAAAGATAAGTGAACCTTCTTCAAGAGGATTAAAGATAGTTCGAAGATGTGAACTAGTAAGGAAGGTAAAAGAGACCTAAGGGATTAGTAACTCCCTTGTGACATGGTCGACCTCCTATATGAGGATTTTACCCGGTATAAGAAAATAACCGAAAGTATGAGTAAGTGAAATGCATGGGTAACTCTTAAAACCTAAGATTAACCGAACTAAAGTAATGTTCCCAAGTCATTAGAAACATCGAGAGTGATGCTTCTAGACTAATATACATAATATTATTAAAACTCCGAGAGAGGAGTGTATGGGAATGAGAGTAGTCCGAGAGTAGTCGGACCTAAGTAAAAAGAGATAGGAACTAAGAGAGAGTTCCGTGAGCTAGTTGAACCTTCCCACCATGCTAGACCCGGAGTAGGGTCGAAACCGGGGAAGTAAGACTATGCTAGAGAGCCATGAGTTTTGGCCTAAGTATGTATTAAGAGTAACAAGCGTGGCGTAGGAGACCTGTAGCGTCTCGAGAATCTACAAGAGCTTGAGTATAAATAACCCGAGAGTGTGGGTGAGATAATGAGTATAAATAACCCAAGAGTATGGGTGAGATAATGAGAATAAGTAACCCGAGAGTGTGGGTGAGTATAGTACGAGTAGCCCAAGAGAATGGGTGTGTATATGAATAAGTAAACAAGGCATAGTGAGGTATAACCCTCAAGGCCTAAGAGTAACCAGATACAACTAACAACCTTGTTATGTTAGTTAGGAATTGTGTTCCATGATTGAATGTAGATTCCTTGAGCATTACATGTACTTATTGTATTGCTAAGATGCATGTTGTTTGACTAAAATGAACCCCATGTATATCCGACTAAGTGGTCGGCGTACCCCGGTTAGCGCTCGGGGTATGTGAATTTCATATGCAGCGTTAAGCTGAGCCCCTAGGGGCGATGTTTTTATTTTACAGGTACACCGAAGATGTTACCGTTCGAGAGTAGGACGGGGTCGGTGGGTTGCATGGGTAGTAGTTTTAATTACTTATGTATTGAAGGAGGTGTAATACCGAATATGTTGTCGGCATCCATTTATTGTAGACTCGGTATAGTAGAGAAATGATTTGAGTATTGTATTTGTATTGGGTACTCGGTTGTTCCAGTTCATCAGACCGTTACGGTGTGCAAGGAAGGCCTGGTTAGCCATTTGGGTGGCTAACGGCGTTGTTTCACCCCTCGTTGTAATTAGAGTTCCGCTGCGTGAGTAAGAGTAATTGGTGACAATTTAAGAGGTAATGACGAGCTTAACGGTTGGGGTGTTACAAAAATGGTATCAGAGCGAAGTATCGCTCTGATGACTGGAAATACCGAGCTTAGGAGATACCGAGTTAGGAATTAGAGACTTAGGGCTATGGGTTGAGTGGTAGCGTGAGAGATGCGCTAGTTAGGAACTTCCAGTATGATCTGGATACCTACAGTACCAAACCCGCCCTCCACAACCCCCGTATTAAAAGCTAGGGAAAGAACGCCAGACAGACGGGGAAACCCGATCTGGCACTTGTTTAATGTTTCAATATAAACCAGAATCTGTCATGCGGTAGATCCCGAGAACCGGAAACCCCGGAGATGGATCCCGTTGGAACAACAATAACCACACTTAATGGTGGGAGATCGAGACATCCTATTCAAAGGAGACCAGAACCTGAGGCAGCATGGGGCGACATGCTTAGCAGTCGCGAGAACCCAGCTGGACGAGCAGCAGCAAGAAGGATGCACCAACCATCCAACAAGGCGGATATATGAGAACTAACAAGAACCGGGACACATGTCTACGGACTGCCATAGTTAAATAATACCACCAACGGTATACCCATTTACTAAGAATCTAGTCAAAGGTAGATGCACCCACCCTGCCACACCTAAAGAGATTGCAATACTTATTTGATACAGCTTAGACAGCTACGAGCATAACTACGGGATATACCCGAATAGGACTACAGAAGTAGTACCTAAATAAGTTAAACCTCGGTAACCACAGTAAAGACGTGGGAGCGAGCAACGAGGTAAAGCAAGAATTAAAGTAATTAAGGAACTCCGAGAATGGAAAAGCACCTAAATGAATGACAGTCATGTCAAGAGGAATAAGAAGCAGCTCCAAGGAGCAGTTATCTAATTAAAGGACCAAGGAAGAGCCGACAAGGCTACCAAATACAATGTGAACAATACCGTGACCGGTATGAGTTAACCCAAAAACCGCCAGTACCGCGCACTTGCCATGGCAAGTGCAGTAATAGCGGGACTAATAAGAAGAGCTTTGACAAGCGACCAGTACTTAGCAAGTACCAAGACGGCAAGAGAAGCCAATATAGCACCACAAACCCTAAGAAATTCTGAAACGAAACCTTGGAAAGGCCTAAAGGCCTGACCACTGTATAAAGAACATACCAGTCTGCAAGAAGTCAGACTTAGTAAGAAGCAACCGGCATTGAAATGCCGTGGAGATTTTATTTTCAACTCAAATTTTTCTTTCAAACAGAGAATTTTCCAAAAACTCCCAAATTTTTAAAAAACCAAACCAGAGAATCACGGTAAGTTATCATAGGATGATATAAGAGGAGTTGGCAACAGAATACTTCACTTAGGCGTGTGACCGACACTACGGTGTACTAAACGAGACATGGAACGACCGCACTCCGAAGGAGCTTGCGGGCCTGACAGACCAATTATGAGTTAGTCGGGTAAGTGGCAGCGTATCAATAAGATACTCCATGTATGTACACAAGTAGAGTACGGAACACGGGAAGTAGCCCACTCCATACTACGGACGAAAGATCCAATTCAAACCAAGACAGTTGGACACCTCGAATGATCGAAGAACATAAGGAAGCTTACCAAGATAAGGGAGTCTAGAAACCAGTAAGGTGACGGACCTAAGGACATAGCGTGGATAAGTATGAGAAGTACAGAATATTAAGTATAGACATGGGATATGTCTCAGGAATCAAGGAGGAAATACATAATGACTGGAATGAATACCAGTGTAAGCTATATGGCGAAAGCCTAAAAAGAACATATTAATGTTCGATAACGGGATAGAGTTCCCACAGTATACTTCACTGAAGAGAATGACAACCTGACCAAGAAGGTAAAGGAAAAGTACCAAGGATCTACCCAATAATGGGAGACATTACAACCTTAAACGGGATAGTCAAGTATATAACCGCAAGGCGGAGTAAGGAACTGAATATACCCATGAATTCAGGCCAGATGAGATGGCAAAACTCAGTAACACCTAGGAGCAATCCGAGAAGGGTGCCAAAGTCAACAGTAGTTGAACGAAACATCGTGTTGAGAACATTAGTGTAAACTGAACACTCGGGTAGAACTCGAAGGGATCCCACGTAACACGGGATACCCTAAATTGCCAGAGGGCATGAATTAATATCAAAATGCAAAAGGGCCTTCCATGTACGGAAGTGTGATGAGACAATCATATCAAAGAGCCCAGAAATACCTCCTAACCATTTAATGGCATACGGAGAAGAAAAGACCTGTTTGAGCAGCCCGCATAGAGCGTGGTGAGGTAGTGAGGCTTGTAAGCCGATAGAACCAACTACAATTCGTAGATCCAAACGTTGCAAAACTTATGCATAAAGGCATAAAAAGGAATTGTGGAGTACGAACCATTACCTTAGAGTGCGGACACCACTTGTTATTATGGGGCCTAAAAAGGGGCAATTGTGTGAATCCTCCAGAGAAAGGCTACCACCTAAGTATGTAATGTGAAACCGCTAGAGCGGTGTGATGATACTTGAGCATGTGTTTATTGCCAAGGAATAATTTGAACATAAATGGTATGTAGAAAGGCTTTGATAGCAGTGGAAACAAACCGAGAGAGTAATCGGATTAGTAGTAAAACACAGTATATGTGCAGTATGAATTGCAGAGTAAACGATACGCAGTAAGCGTAAAGAGTTTGGAGTAATATATTCTATTGAGCCAAGTGAATGGCAAGCCATAGTATAAATGGCGGGAGTACATGAGCGGAAGCTAAAGTAGTAGCGGATGCCATATAAGTGAATGTTGTAATGAGTAGAGCATGATACACAGTAACAGATAATAATACGGAGCTGATGAGAAAATGTGGTAAAGGAGACATAATCAATCCTATCTCATGAGAGATTTACTGTCAAGGGTTTACGCTTCTGCACTCTGTATGACTGAGTGTTTTGGTATTGCACTTGTGCGGTAATGATCGAGTGGGAGAGCCAGGAATTGAGAGATGTCAACGAAGCCTGTTGGGCGAGAATCTAGAGAAGTAACCGTGCGGCTGTTGGCCAAAGATGCACGAAGAATGTGGGTTGTAACCCACAGGTCCCAGGACCGATGAATGGTTAATGCAGAGTAGTATGAGGAAGAATTCTTGTACAGAAACAAGTAAACAAACATAAAATTAATCGAGGAAGCACTACATACCGAGTAGTAGCTTGACCTCAACCGACAATAAGTCGGGAAAAATATGTGAATAATCACGAAGGTATCCATAGTTATACAAAATAGATTTCCAGAGAGCTGGAGAGAAAATCTATAACTCATCGAATTCGCATACGGTAAGAGATACTGATAAGTGTCCAAATGAGCATGATTTATAGGTGTATTTCATATATAATATTAACACTTTTCTTGCTCATTTCTCCACTTCGGTTAGTTTTCCTCTAGTTTATGTTTTATTGTTTATCTCACGAAATTATTGGTTTAACATGAGGGAAACCAAGCTGGGACTAAAGTAGATAAAGAGAAGAACACATAGACGCAAACGGCTCAAAAAACGGAGCCCAAACGAAGAATGTAGAGCCGGTCAAACAAGAGGCACGCGAGAGTCACGCGTGGACTGGTGCAACCACAAGCACGACCGCCCATAAGGGGGCGGACACCACACACAAGACCGCCTGGCGGTCTTGGAGGCGGACAACAAACAGGCAACCGCCTGCTATCTGGCGGACAAGGGAGAAGCAACCGCCTGGCGGACGGCACAGAGAAGACCACCTCCTTATCAGGCGGACGAGACACAGGCTACCGCCCCTTATCAGGCGGACGAGACACAGGCTACCGCCTGGTTCATTGGCGGACAGGAGAGGAGGAGACCGCCTAATATCGGGCGGTTCTTCAGTCGCGATTAATTCTAGTCGCGACCAGTTTCTTCTTCGCCCGTCGTCATCTACAACTCGCGCCGACTGTCTGCAACTCGTCCAACTTGCAGCGCCTACCTTAATTCACGCCTCTGCACACGCTCTGTCCCCTTCAATCAGTGAGCAATCAATGAGCTCAATCTTCCACCACCTCAATCATTTGCTCGCTCACGCGTCTATCTATCTTCTCTGCTTTCTTTTCCTTTTTCTATATAAACCCACGAGCTTCACCCAATAAAAGACACACGAATTCACCAATCGATCCACGACCACTTCACCACCATCTCATTTCTCTTCTCCCGTATTCTCCATTTTATTTATTTTACATTCCACAAATTCACCTCTAGCCCTAGGTACACAAAATAGCAGAGTGAGACGGAGTGATTACGGATGATTTCTATTACTCTCGTCTCTATCTATCTATTTAATATGTTAGGCTAGTTTACGTTTACTCTGGGAATAGTTATTATGTATCTGTATTAATTATGCAATATTTCTACTGGTTTATTTATATACAGTTTGTTACGCTTAAAGGTTATCATGCACCTTTTTAATAGATCTCGCGAATTTATTAAATTGCTCTACTAAGTCTATTTTTGATCAGACCAGGTGATAAATAGACAGGTTAATTAAAGCGTAAAACTGGAGGAAGCTTTATTATGATTTAATGAGTTAGTATTCAGTTGCAAATGTAATTCCTCAAATACTCCTCTGCCGTTCGCAGGCTTTTGCTTGAACCTTGATTAGAACCTTGCATTACAGGTGAACGAGTTCTTATGAGGCTATGACTTAGTCCTTAAGATATTTACAGGAACCTTGCCAAATTATTAAACCAGTAGAGATAGCTTAATTATGCAGATTATATTAACCTGACCCAGAGTTCCATTTTATTTATCTGTCAACTTAGTTTATTTTATCTTTTCTTTTTTATTTATTTTACAAGTCAATTAATCCCCCCTCTTGTGACACGCTTAGGTACTATTATATATATTAGTCCCACGGTTCGACATCCGGTTGCTTACATTTTCACTATACTACTGCGACCGGGATTTATTTGCAGCCCGACGTTTATTTTTGGGTTTTAATTTCTTTCTTTTATGTTAATTATACCTGTTCTAACCACTCACAAATATAACGTCTGCAAAATGGCGCCGTTGCCGGGGACTAGTTTATTCTAGTCCCTAAGCCCCGGATTATTCACTTGTATTATTAGAATATTTTGTCTATTATTTTTGTTGTTGTTTATATTTATTATCTTTTATATTTTGTTTATATTATTATTATGTTTGTTTCTAATCATTTTATTTTCTAATCTTTTTCTGTAGTTTTGTTTTATACACAAAAAAAACACAAAAAAAAAAATTTTTACACGGCAATGGAAGAGGCATTTGAATATTGGCAGGATTTATACTGCTCCGAATGTGGGGGAGCTCATGATTTTGAGGATTGTCTCATAGTCCAAGAGCAACTCTGGTTAGAAGATCAACCAGACTACCTGGAGAGAATCGCTCAACTACTAGAGCAATCAATGAGCGAAACAGTTCAAGAGGTAGAACACCCCACTACAGACGAGCCACTCATAGAGATCCCTCCCTCTAAAATCAATTACCGCTATCTTCCCTCCTTCTCTGTAATATACCCAGACAATGAGGATATTTATATCCTCGAAAATGAAGAGAAGGAATTGCCATCACCTCCCGCCAATATATCCAAACAAAACGCCATTATCACCTTCGAAGAATTAACTTTCTCTGAAGATGATATTTATCAGCGTTCTTTCTTCGAGCCTCACCTACAAGAGGAGGAAGTTTACATCCTCCAATTTGAGGAAGAAAAATCTGCACCGCCGGGTCTTCTGTTAGAACTACGTTCCCGGCAGTACCTCCTCAAACACCAGATTTTGAGGAGTATTAATTTTATTAGTTTATATGCCGAGGTAACGTTTTGTTTTGATCCAGGATAACAAAGCAGGCGTCTAGCCAAAGACGTTAAAGAAGGGCAGCTTCCTGGGAGGCAACCCGGGTGTATTTTTATTTTATTTTGCTTTTATGCTCTTTTTAATTTTCAGGTTCTCTTTAAATTTTATTTTTGCTAACTTTTAACCCCGTTTTTAGTATGGTTGCTTCTAGTGTTTTATGCAGGTGCACCTCCATGTGGACACCGCAACCAAGCTACGCTACTTGAGGCTGAAGCTCAAGTGTGGGGGAACTCCTATAAACGCAAGCAAAAATAAAATCAGGGGAGTACCAGTTTCTTTACTTTTGCTTTTATTTAAATAAAAACTGCAGAGGAGCGTTTATGTGCTTAAATGTTTATTTGTGAACTTTGTGTTTTCTCTATTTTATCTACTAACCGAAAAGGTCTTCTGAGACCTTCCCTTGTTTTTCTGGTGAACAATGAGGACATTGTTCAATTTAAGTGTGGGGGAGTGTGCCCTTTTCGGTAACATTTTGTGCTTAAATGTTTAATCTCTCTCCTTATCTTTCGTTTGTCCAATTCAATATTATAGACCCTTTATATGTGGGTTGTTCTCTTTAAGAATAAATACTGTTATGAATTGTGGGATAAATGGTACAAATTTTAAAATTTTGATTACTTTTGAGGAGCATTTTATATGCGGTGTGACCAAATGATCTGCAAATGATTGGATTTTATTGCTCAGGGTTCCTTTCTGTCTTCTCTCTTAGGGATTGCTAAGGGGTACTTCTCTGTTTAAAAAGAAAGAAAAAATAATAATAAGGGACTCATGAGACACCATTGGTAAACAACAAAGAGAGTTGAGTGTTCTTAAATACAAAAGCTTGATGCTTATCTATTATCTTCTCATCCCTTATGCAAAAGTGAAACAAATGCATAAATCTATTTTTCCTTTTGTTTTCTCCTAAATGCCCATTCTTGAGAGAAGTTGGCCATGGTAAAAGTTCTCAGAGTCACCTAAAAGAAACGTTGAAGTACCTTGGATCATACCCCGAAACTCTATATTTTATTTTCACCCTGAGCACACCTATGCCACCAGCAGTTAATTTTTCACACTCCTCATAAAGTTTAAAAGATCATGTTTATCCTACCCTTCATAATAATATTTGTTAGTATTGAGCATTCCCTACTTGGGTACGTGATTTTGCTTGAGGACAAGCAAAAAGATAAGTGTGGGGGTGTGATAAGTGTCCAAATGAGCATGATTTATAGGTGTATTTCATATATAATATTAACACTTTTCTTGCTCATTTCTCCACTTCGGTTAGTTTTCCTCTAGTTTATGTTTTATTGTTTATCTCACGAAATTATTGGTTTAACATGAGAGAAACCAAGCTGGGACTAAAGTAGATAAAGAGAAGAACACATAGACGCAAACGGCTCAGAAAACGGAGCCCAAACGAAGAATGTAGAGCCGGTCAAACAAGAGGCACGCGAGAGTCACGCGTGGACTGGTGCAACCACAAGCACGACCGCCCATAAGGGGGCGGACACCACACACAAGACCGCCTGGCGGTCTTGGAGGCGGACAACAAACAGGCAACCGCCTGCTATCTGGCGGACAAGGGAGAAGCAACCGCCTGGCGGACGGCACAGAGAAGACCGCCTCCTTATCAGGCGGACGAGACACAGGCTACCGCCCCTTATCAGGCGGACGAGACACAGGCTACCGCCTGGTTCATTGGCGGACAGGAGAGGAGGAGACCGCCTAATATCGGGCGGTTCTTCAGTCGCGATTAATTCTAGTCGCGACCAGTTTCTTCTTCGCCCGTCGTCATCTACAACTCGCGCCGACTGTCTGCAACTCGTCCAACTTGCAGCGCCTACCTTAATTCACGCCTCTGCACACGCTCTGTCCCCTTCAATCAGTGAGCAATCAATGAGCTCAATCTTCCACCACCTCAATCATTTGCTCGCTCACGCGTCTATCTATCTTCTCTGCTTTCTTCTTCCTTTTTCTATATAAACCCACGAGCTTCACCCAATAAAAGACACACGAATTCACCAATCGATCCACGACCACTTCACCACCATCTCATTTCTCTTCTCCCGTATTCTCCATTTTATTTATTTTACATTCCACAAATTCACCTCTAGCCCTACGTACACAAAATAGCAGAGTGAGACGGAGTGATTACGGATGATTTCTATTACTCTCGTCTCTATCTATTTAATATGTTAGGCTAGTTTACGTTTACTCTGGGAATAGTTATTATGTATCTGTATTAATTATGCAATATTTCTACTGGTTTATTTATATACAGTTTGTTACGCTTAAAGGTTATCATGCACCTTTTTAATAGATCTCGCGAATTTATTAAATTGCTCTACTAAGTCTATTTTTGATCAGACCAGGTGATAAATAGACAGGTTAATTAAAGCGTAAAACTGGAGGAAGCTTTATTATGATTTAATGAGTTAGTATTCAGTTGCAAATGTAATTCCTCAAATACTCCTCTGCCGTTCGCAGGCTTTTGCTTGAACCTTGATTAGAACCTTGCATTACAGGTGAACGAGTTCTTATGAGGCTATGACTTAGTCCTTAAGATATTTACAGGAACCTTGCCAAATTATTAAACCAGTAGACGTATACTAATTATGCAAATTATATTAACCTGACCCAGAGTTCCATTTTATTTATCTGTCAACTTAGTTTATTTTATTTCTTTTTATTTATTTTACAAGTCAATTAATCCCCCCTCTTGTGACACGCTTAGGTACTATTATATATATTAGTCCCACGGTTCGACATCCGGTTTGCTTACATTTTCACTATACTACTGCGACCGGGATTTATTTGCAGCCCGACGTTTATTTTTGGGTTTTAATTTCTTTCTTTTATGTTAATTATACCTGTTCTAACCACTCACAAATATAACGTCTGCAGATACCTATCGACGATTGACTAACCTTTATTCCCAAGTCAAAAGGGATAGAAAGGGAGTGGATAATACATTGAGAATACCAAAAGGGCGAGTTAAGCTCTAGTTATCAGGTCACGCAACAGAAGCTTGTGGACCGTAACTCAAAGGTTAAGTATACCTAGCAATTGTGAGTAGTTGGCTAATCCTAAATGCTTTGAAGCCTTAGAGGCTAGAACCGAACCCTGTTATGAGTTAATTAACCACATTGAAGTTAAAACACTTCATCATATTCGAATTAGTGAGCCAATGTTCAGTGATAACATATGGTTAGTTACGCGGGCGTAACCCCTTTTAAGGGGGGTAGGGCGAGAAACCGCTTAGAGTATGTTTTACGTATAGGTGCGTAAACTACTATGTGCATTGCACAAAAGAAATTGTTTTGATGATTGGAACTCATGTTACATAAACATGTGTATCCGTTCATTATGTAATTATGGTCATTGTGCATGTGAGATGCGAGTAACACGTATATAGTATTTAAGAAAAGAGGAGTAGAGAAACTCCTAGGGAATGAGAATCCCTTTAGTGTATGCCTATTGAGATTAGACATGAGATATAATGAGTATGAATCGGTGTGAATCCGATGTGTAACTTAGTGGGAAGTGAGTTCCCCAGGTGATTTGATTTGAGATTGATTGATGGAGTGAGTTCCATCCTTTGAAGTTGTATGATGTTTGTTTTAAATTGAGTAACAATTTGAGAAAAAGAGGCCATGAGTAAGGAATACCTAGGTAAAGTAGTGAAGCAATGAGAATGACAAATGACCTAAGTACTAGGAACTAGAGATTAATTGAAATGAATTGCTTCATGAATATGACTAGAAAGAGTAAAAGATAGAAAACGAAAATGTTTGACTATCTGACTGTTTGAAACTGATGTGGGAGGTGGAACTTGATCTGCTAGCGATCAAGGGAAACCGAACACAAATTGGAGTGGAAGGATAGTTAACACTGATGCTGATCACATCAGGGTTGGATGATTCTCGAAGCTCCCTATAAGTGGTCACAAGTAATCACGCTAAGAAAAGATGCAACTACCATAAATTTGGTTTGGAGTTGTGTGATGATTTAAAAGAATTTTTCAAACAGAATTTGAAAAGGATTTTTCTTCAAGTATGAAGATGGAAATGGAAACTGGTTTTGAAACCGCTATCACCCGCCGATGGCTACGGCCTTAAGTCTTGATGACCGGTAGAACGGTGGGTGTGTATTAGTTTTGAAACCATTGCACCGTACGTGCGGCGGTCCTAAGTGACCGGTTGGGGCGGTGTCAGTGTGTGATTTTTCCAAGGCAGCGGGACGGGGAGAGTACCCTGAGATTTTCCTGTGTTGAGTGAGTCAACCAGAGTGCCTGAGGATATGTATATGTGTAATGTTTTGATCAGAACCGAAGGGACCGTGGGCCAGAGACAGTAAGTGCCCATTTGTCATGAAATGGCCGTGGACCAGAGAGCGTAAGTGTCCAACGTGACCGGTACCTGGGGGATCAGTAGTATAATACTCAATATGGATTCAGGGACTGTAGTGCCTTCTTGTCTTCGGACCGATTCCATGGAGAGAATACAAAGAGTATTTTTGATTGCTATACATGTTGTGATATATGTGTGGTGTGTGTAGTGTGAAATGGGTCGGACTTGCGGAGTCTGTAAGGTTATACATGTATTATAACCTCGGCGTAGAGTGCCATGAGACCAACGATATAAGTTTCACCAACTTTGAGGACAAAGTTCCTAAGGGGGGTAGATTTTAATACCCCGAATCTAGAAATCATGATTTAATTACTCTAATAAAATTATTAAAGTCCTAATGGTGCCTAAAGAGTATTGGTAAAAAGAATAAAACCAAAAGAAAAGAGGAAATGCGGTAAACATGAAAAACGCTAAAATGCGCATTAAATTTAAATAAGAGATATATGATCTCGAGAGGGTCCGAGATGGATTCCTAAGGCTTAGTTAGGCCTAATTAGTATACGGGAATGATTCCCGAAGAAAACGGATCCAAATAATGGATTAAAACGCTAACGGAGTGTTTAAGCACGTTTTTCGAGAAAACCCAGAAATGTGACTTTAAGTGGTCAAACGGACTCGTAAAAATTATAGTTGATTAAATAACTATAATTAAGTATTAATGGAAGCTTAATAACCATTAAAATTAATTAAACGAGAAAATTCCAGAAAACGGACCCGGTAAGTGAATAGTATCTAAACCGGGAGACGAAACGCGTTTAATTCGAAAAGACGAAAAACGACCCGGGCTATTAATTCATGTGGGCCGGTTTTTATTAGTACACACACACATTTAATTAGCTTGTTAGCTTGTTGAGTCACAAGATGACAAATAAGTAAAGTAAAAAGGGGAATAGTAAAAAGGAGACTTTACTACTCTCTCATCTCCTTCTTTATTCTTTCACGATCGTTTTCTCCCCTCCAACTAAGCTCCTTCTTCCTTATAATTTACCTTAAGCCCTTCCTTTCTTCCCAATTCGAAGAAACTCACAAGCCCCATCTTCCTCTTCCTCTCACTTGCTCATTTCTTCACCGAATCGCACGAAATTGCCACCGTTAGATTCGTATCGGTGAGGGCTACGTTTTCCACCCCTCAAAATCTTGTTTCCTCCACCTTCACATCCATGGGTGTTTTGCCTTTTGAAGCTTAAGGAGCTGATTTTGACTCTCCTTCACCATCTTGATGCCTTAAGGTAATAATAAGCAAGAGTTTCACTCATTTTTAACTAGTTCTTCCAATTTTGGAAAAAAAATTCCTCCACGTTGAATATTTGCTCCATTTCAGCCGATTGCACCTTGCTCTTGTGGGGTGTTGGAAACTCTTCCAATTGATTGCCAAGCTCTTCTTTTGGATACTCTAAGGTAATATCTATGCTAGAGCCTAAAAACTAGTGTTTGAAATACTAGTTTTTGTGTGGAGGATTTGAATTAATTAAGCTTGAAATGTGTGTATGGGGATATGGTTGTAGATGGCAAACTAGACCCCCTAGCGTGTTGTGAAATCAAGAAGAGAAAGATGGAACAAGAGAAAGAGGTGGAAGAGAAAGGAAACCGAAACCTAACAAGGTAATGAGCTCACCTTGAGTTAGTTTTGCTTGCTTGCAAAACAGATTTTAGAGTTGAATTAATGCTCTTGAATGGGTGTAGTTGTGATACTACAATGATGTTAGTTGAATGAGTTTGTTTTTAATGTGGTTTAAGTGTGCAAATAAACCTAAAAGCTAAGCTAGTGCATATGTGTGAACAAGAGGGAATTTGGTGTATTGTGGTTGTTGATGCTTGATGAAACAGGAGTGAAGATTGTGTATATGAGTTGATTTAAGTGTGGTGAATATGCTAAAGAAGTAGGCAAGTGCTGTCAAAATTTCCTTGGAGATTATGATCTTGGGTGTTTCGTTTAAAGGATGAAAAAAGGAGGTTTAAGTGAGTGGTTAATGGTTTGGAAAACCAAACTTGGAAGGAGAGTGGGTTAGGAGTAAAAATAATGCCATGTGAGTGCTTAGAATGGCATCAGTAAGTGAGGGTTGAGTGGTTTAATGAAGAAACCAAATCTGTTACAATCTGATAGAAAACAAGAGAAAAACTAGTTTGTAAGTGAACTTTCAAGTGAAATTAACTAGAGTTTGTGAGTGCACTTGGTGCTTGGTTTAAGGTGGTTTAGATGAGTAATTAGGTGCTAAAACTTGAGGATTATAGTTGTTGAAGATTGGGTAATCAATGGGCTAAGAGAGGACCTTGAACAGATAGGGAAACTGTCAAATTTGTAAAATCTGTAGCAGGGTCCGGGACCTAGTCCATGGACAAAGTCCCGGACCACCCCCTGTTTTCTTACCGAGAATTCATCCCAGCACTTGGTCCGGGACTTGAGATATGGGTAAGGTCCCGGACCACCCCATAAATTTAGGCCGAGAGTAAAGCCTGTGTTTGGTCCGGGACTTGGGATAGAGACAAGGTCCCGGACCAATGTTGAATTCCACCCGAGAGTTGCGATGAGTATTGGTCCGGGACTTAGGGTAGGGACCAAGTCCCGGACCACCCCCAGAAACCTACAGAGAGCAATTTAATGATTGGAAATGATGGGGGTTTAAGTGTTGATGATGTTATAAGATGTTAAGGCCTTGTTTGGTGACATGTAAAGGCCCTAGGAAGTGTAAGAAAGTGTTAGAAGTGAGTGTGAAGTAAGAACTCAAATTAACAAGAGTAAAACCGAGATAACGGGATAACGGGGTAAGTACGGGAGTAGCATTTAATTATGTGCCGTATGATCTTAGTATTAACAATAATGTTTGAAACATTATCAGAGAGTCGTGCGTGACCCGAGCATGGTGAGATGACATGGTAAAGTAAAAACCCCGGTGAAAGGTATGATTTTCTCATACTCCGCGTGCTAACCGAGTTACGTTGATTTGTGTGTTTGTGTGCCGGCTTAATCAAGATTAAAGCATGAAAATAATCCCTTGTTTGATTATGTATGTCTTGATGTATGTTGAATGTGCTAAAACTTGTATGCCGGTGTGGTCTAACATAGAGTAAAGACCGACTCCTAGTGAGTAACGTTTGGCTAGAGACCCAAAGATCGGGTCGATGATTAAGATAACGAAAACGTGCAAACACACAAACTATCCGTTAAAGTATAACGATAGCGCAACATATGAACTCCCTAGAATGTGAGGAGAAGTACGGGTTGAGTAAATACCCGATAACGGTTAGGAAACCATATTGAAACAATCCACGAAACTAATGAGAGTGGAAAGATAAGTGAACCTCCTTCAAGATTAAAGATAGTTCGAAGATGTGAACTAGTAAGGAAGGTAAAAGAGACCTAAGGGATTAGTAACTCCCTTGTGACATGGTCGACCTCCTATATGAGGATTTTACCCGGTATAAGAAAATAACCGAAAGTATGAGTAAGTGAAATGCATGGGTAACTCTTAAAACCTAAGATTAACCGAACTAAAGTAATGTTCCCAAGTCATTAGAAACATCGAGAGTGATGCTTCTAGACTAATATACATAATATTAAAACTCCGAGAGAGGAGTGTATGGGAATGAGAGTAGTCCGAGAGTAGTCGGACCTAAGTAAAAAGAGATAGGAACTAAGAGAGAGTTCCGTGAGCTAGTTGAACCTTCCCACCATGCTAGACCCGGAGTAGGGTCGAAACCGGGGAAGTAAGACTATGCTAGAGAGCCATGAGTTTTGGCCTAAGTATGTATTAAGAGTAACAAGCGTGGCGTAGGAGACCTGTAGTGTCTCGAGAATCTACAAGAGCTAGAGTATAAATAACCCGAGAGTGTGGGTGAGATAATGAGTATAAATAACCCAAGAGTATGGGTGAGATAATGAGAATAAGTAACCCGAGAGTGTGGGTGAGTATAGTACGAGTAGCCCAAGAGAATGGGTGTGTATATGAATAAGTAAACAAGGCATAGTGAGGTATAACCCTCAAGGCCTAAGAGTAACCAGATACAACTAACAACCTTGTTATGTTAGTTAGGAATTGTGTTCCATGATTGAATGTAGATTCCTTGAGCATTACATGTACTTATTGTATTGCTAAGATGCATGTTGTTTGACTAAAATGAACCCCATGTATATCCGACTAAGTGGTCGGCGTACCCCGGTTAGCGCTCGGGGTATGCGAATTTCATATGCAGCGTTAAGCTGAGCCCCTAGGGGTGATGTTTTTATTTTACAGGTACACCGAAGATGTTACCGTTCGAGAGTAGGACGGGGTCGGTGGGTTGCATGGGTAGTAGTTTTAATTACTTATGTATTGAAGGAGGTGTAAGACCGAATATGTTGTCGGCATCCATTTATTGTAGACTCGGTATAGTAGAGAAATGATTTGAGTATTGTATTTGTATTGGGTACTCGGTTGTTCCAGTTCATCAGACCGTTACGGTGTGCAAGGAAGGCCTGGTTAGCCATATGGGTGGCTAACGGCGTTGTTTCACCCCTCGTTGTAATTAGAGTTCCACTGCGTGAGTAAGAGTAATTGGTGACAATTTAAGAGGTAATGACGAGCTTAACGGTTGGGGTGTTACATTTAGTGGTTTCTTCTTAACTTTCGTCAGTTTAGTACCTGTTTACTTTGGACTTTGTATACTTAATTTTTGTGTATACGCTATGGTTCATTTGACAATTTAATTGTTGTTCCCTTATTTCTTTGTGGTATTTAGGCTCATTAGCCTTTTCTTTACATGTATACATGCTTAAAGCACATTTTTCTTTAAAGCACATTTTCCTTTAAAGCACATTTTTGTGCTCTAATGTGTGTTTCCGGTTTAAACGCTAATTCCGTTTAATGCGTATTACTAATCACATTTTCCTTTAAAGCAAATTTTTGTGCTCTAAGGTGTGTTTCCGGTTTAAACGCTAATTCCGTTTAATGCGTATTACTAATCTTAGAGGTATTTCACATTTGAAATCTCTTGGGAACTTATTGGTAGTTCCCTAATTTATTTGTGTTCTTTAAAACACCTTGTTGCTCTAATTGTTCTTAAAGCATGTTTTGGTATAAATTGTTGTTTAACACTTCTTCTAATGTTTCTAAGGCACGTTCTAGCCTTAGTATATCATAATTAGATAATTCATTAATATATTAAGGTTTGGGGTATTTCAGTCTGAAAAGGAGCTAAGTAGTGGGTAGAGTTAGAAGTGAAAGATAATGCATTATAAACCTTAGAAATGGCATTAGGAGAGGAAACTATGAATGGAGGAAGTGAGAATCAAAATTTGTAGCATAGCTAGACTAGGAAGAAATAATGTAAGTGCTGAAATGAAAATCTAGAAAATAAAGTGTGTGAATTAGTATGAAAAGAAGTAATGAGTTAGTAATGGATTTAGAGATGTTTAGAAGGTTAATTAAGTGTGTAAACATGTGGGATTTAGTATAGGAACAATGGGGAATTTATTAGGCAAAGTATTGAATGTAACAGATGAAGAAAATTTCTATTCTATAGAAAACAGCAGCAGGTCCGGGACTTGGTCCCTATAAGAAGACCCGGACCATGCTGAAATTCAGGCTGAGAGTAACACTGTAACTCTGGTCTGGGACTTGGTCCCATGTACAAAACCTGGACCACCCAGTAAAAACCGTCCGAAAGTTTGCTAATGTCCTGGTCCGGGAATTACCTTATGTATAAGGACCCGGACCACTTGAAAATTATGTTCGAGAGTTCAGGCCACTTCTGGTCCGGGACTTGACCCCTGTACAAGAACCCGGACCATGGAGAAAAATGCTTTGAGAGTTTAGACCACAGGGTGGTCCGGGACCTAAGACCCGGACAAGGTTCTGGACCAACCCAAAACATTAAAAATAAGTTTAAAAAAAGGCATATAAGATAAGGTAAGGTATGGTAATGATAGTATAAGATACTTAGTACTTGATTAATGATGTTTAATGGTCATTAATGGTATAAACAAGTTGTAAAAGTAATAAAGAGTAAGTAAACAATGTGAAAGTGTATGAATTGTAAAGACATAGTAATTATAAGTCGGGAAACGTAAAAGATAAAACTAGTTAAGTTAATTATAGTTAATTAACCTGTCGATCGCATGTATGTGATAGGATTCGAATAGTCGAACACCGAAGGGAAGTCGGTGAGTCCAAGTCAACGGTGAATGGTATGAACTTCTCATGTCCTGTATGCTACCTTGGCTACTCTGATTTATGTGTTGTGTGCGAATTGACCACCTAATTAAGATAAAACGCACGAATCGGATTTATTGCGCTTACTTGTGCTTATATGATATTGTTCCTTGTTGGATGCTATCTTAAACTCTAGTTTGTATAATTCATGAAATGAATGAATGGAAATGAAGTGTGTGTGCTTGTTGTGCATTGTATTGACCGAGTAATGTGGTATAGGACTTCTAACTGATTCCTAACAAGCTAACCATTCTAACAAAAGAAATTGGTAAATTGGAATGAGTAGAAGTTCGATATAGTTTCGGCCACGCGTGAGGAGGAGGAGACACAAGAGGTTGGATCCAAATCCTGGCCTTAATCTTTTCCATGGACCAAACCCCTTAAATGGGCAGCATCCTGGATTAGTGACCCACCCTAAAGCCCGGTGGTGGGACGGTGTAGTCCCTGCCCAGAGGTCATACCGACTTAACATGAGTATAAGTAAGTAAGTAAGAGTAAGTAAGTAAGTATGGGAAAGTAAGTAAGCATTGTATGAGTATGATTGAGTAAGTAATGTGTAACGTTTAAAAGAGTAAAGAACATCCGATTAACCCAGATGTGTAACTGGCTAACCATTGAAGAAGTAAGTATTTTGTATGGTATAGATATACTGTTTGGCTTGTGTATTGCCTTCGGTTGTGTGTATTGTATTGTGTTTGAATGTGTTGTATATGTAAAAGCATGTATGCATGTCTAAACCGGACTCCATGTGTAGTCAACCAATTAGTCGACGTACCCTAGTTAGCACGCGGTATATGCGAAGTTTATATGCAGTGTTTTGCTGAGCCCCTTGGGGCACTGTTTTTAATTTTACAGGTGCTCGTGAAGGGTGAAGAGTGTGATGAGATCAAGAAGATTTCTTTTTGTGTAATTAATGGATTATGAATGGTGTACCAAGTTGTTCATGGCTATAGGCCTTTTTTACTAGCCGGTGTACCATGGGGTACACCCTTTTGGATGATGAAAGAATTGTGAATTGATAGGATAAGTAGGTTGTTTAAACTCATTATGTTGGTATCTTGGAGTAGGGATGTAATGGTTTACACTTTGATACTCGGTAATCACTATTGTAAGTAAATGGTATTTTGTATTTGGTAAGTAATGTTAGTAGCTCGGTATTTCTTAAACATCAGACTGTTACGTATGTAGTGTAAGCCTTGCTAGCTATATGGGCGGTTAGCGGCATTGTATCACCCGCCGTAGTATTAGTATTTCCGCTACGTGTAATAGGATAAACGGGACAATTGGACGGTATGTAACACCCCATCCAAAGCTAATCGTGGTTATCGCATAACTGAACCCTTAATCGAAAACGTCGCAGCGGAAATAATAAACACCTGGACCTTGCCACGGTCTGATCGTTAGAAAATACCGGCCTTAACATTTACAACACTTATCCAAAGTACATAACCAACCCAAAACATCACCAACCATAATACCGACAACCAACCGAGTACAAGTAACTAACTCATAACCACATCCTTACATCAGTTTAAGTATAAACAGCCGGGTGCACAGGCGCAACCCGAACTCAAAATAAACATCCCATCCTAAGTCTAACCGCTCCTACTCTCGTAGTGCGTCCTCATGGGTCTCTTACCTGCAAGTGTAAAAACAGCCCCCAAAGGGGGTCAGCACGAATGCTGGTACACCCTCTCATGGCCCCCAAGCTAACGGGGCTACGACGACTTATTGTTGATAGCATGGAAATTGATTACATACACAAGCATAATATGAAGTGCAATAACAATAACCACAGATGAACACATTTAGTTCACAAACAATGAACGACTCAAGCGTTCCCTTATAAAGTGGGTTAGTAACCCCCCTCCTTAGTCCTCATTTCCTTAATCTCAGTTCCTTACCTTACCTTAATCTTAATCTCAACTTATTCTCAGTTTACAAACCGTTCCTGGAAGGGAATGGTTGTAGCTTAATTCAAACCTGGGATTTAGGTGATCCCACCGCACCATCTTAATGCCACCTACTCTGGACGGGAGTCCAGCATAGCTGAGCCGGCAACCGGCCCTAGGCTACAAGTCCGAAGACAAGTCCTTAAGCGGAGGGCGGATCTGATTCAGATACCGTCCCCCTTTTTCCTTAGCATGCATGACCAGAGATCGGTCCCGGGTTTCCTCACTCAAGTTCCAGTTAGTAGAAATCTTAATCACCATGTGCTAGCTAAGCCTTAACGGGCATTAACCAACAACCACCAAACTTAACTCTTATTCTTAACTCAGTAAGTACTAAACTTGGTTAGTAACAATCTCAAGTCTCGCGGGTTAGTGTAAATATAACACATACACAACGAGAACAAATATAACCGGTTGCATGCTTTATCTTGTTTTAGTCATAGCAATTAAACAGATAGCACACAAGCCGAGGGACACCTCGTTAGCAAGCAGGTCACAAGAAGGATTGTACCGTTCACCGTCGATCGTTGTTTGATTAACCTTCTTCGGGGTCCCAATTCACAAACCTAAAACATTCATTCATTTTTAGGTCATCAGTTATTTGCACCTTACTTAACTCACTTAGTCCCTAAAGATCCCCATTCAATACCCTCTCAAATCTTTACCACTTAGCTTACAAACTTAACTTTAAACATTAAAATTTATACTTAACTTAACTTAATCCCTCAAGTTCTTAGGGTCCTAATCATTACCTCTCTACCAAAGGTATACCTTATTACCAATTACCATCCTTAGAATTCAAAATTTCTCTCTTTTTTTTTTTAGGCTCGACCGACCTTACCCAAGGTCGGTCCGTTCCAGAACATATTACCGCTTGAAATTCTACCCCGACCGACCTTGCAAGTCCGGTCCCTAAGGTCGGTCCATTCCCGAGAGTTTTCCCGAGGAAAATTTAAGCTCGACCGAACTTGCCAAGTCCGGTCCCATGTTCGGTCGATTCCAGAGACTTAATTCCTTCACAAAATACAAGCCTGACCAAACTTGCAAGTCCGGTCCCCATGTTCGGTCGGTTCCAGAAACTTTCTCCGGCAGTGTAAACTGAGCTCGACCGACCTTGTAGGTCTGGTCCCTAAGGTCGGTCGGCTCCAGAACCTTGTTTCTAAATTCTCTTTCAACTCCAAACTTCTCCTCATATATCCTAATATGTTCTAACCTCATTAGGGCACCTCAAATACACCTTAAACCCTCCACTAAACACATTAAATCACTCACCAAGATCCACCTTAGTCATTATGCATTTTCCTTATAATAATGCCAACACTTGTAATGTTTTTAACTAGGTTTCTAGGTGGTGGTTCATACCTAATGTAACCACTATGCCAAATGTTTCCCCACCACTATAACATCATCTCCCAAGCATCTTTCACCATCTAAAACTCTTTTATGCATTTACTTAAAGTTCCTTCACAAGCTTAAATTTCCATCCATCCACACATTATTTCCTTCCTAGTTGTTTACCAACATTTGCCTAAGTCCTAAATACTCAAATACATTCTCTTGACACCTAAATCCTTCATAGTAATGCCTAAGTCATTATAACTCATTAAAACACTTTATCTTACCCCTTTTTCATCAAGACAACCTCTAAAACTTCCTAGTACTTCCTTAGTCATTAAATTCCCTTAGAACATCTTAAACACCTAAGTTCTCCTTTAAATTTTGCCATGGGTTCTCTAGTATATATCACATCCTAACACTTGGTTTTTCTCCATCAATCACCCAAATTCTCATCACAACACCTTAACATACAATTTACACCAAAACTACACCACATCATCATATAGTGCATAAACTTAAATGCTTGGCACTTAGGCCCTTAAATGGCAATAATCTTAACCACTGAATTTCCATATATATTTGCCTTCAACATGCGAATACACACAACAAGGCTCCCATTGAAATAAAATGCTTCTTATAATTCATCTCAACATTGTTTTAACTATCTCTTCTTCTCATTTGCTCTTTAGTCACAAGTTCACAAGTATAGTCATTGTTTCTCCTAGGTTTTATATAACCCTTTTCTAATATAACTCTACACTAAACTCATTACATCTCTGAATCCCATTCCCTTAAACAATAAAACACCTTAAGGTAAGTAATTTACCTTGTTCTCTCACAAGCTTCACAAGCTTTTCTCCTTAGATTTTTCTTGCACAATCTCGGTCACCAATATAATTCTCCTTGCCAATGTTCTAAACAATGTCCAATGATTCCAATGAGCACTAAACAACACACTAACCTTAAGGAATAAAACCTAGGTTAAAAATGTGTTTTAAGGTTTTGAATTGATTGTTTTACCTTAGTTCCTCAAGACAAGCTTGGATTTGAAGCAAGAAGGACCTCCTTTATCCTTTGAAGAGTAGAAAACAAGCTAGAACAAGGCATTAAAATGAAGCCTCATGAGCATGTATTTTCGGTCAAGAAGAAAAGTGATGGAAAGCTAGATTTTCTTACACTTTCTTTACCTTAAGAGAATGGAGAAGCCAATGGAGTCTCCAAACTTGAATTTCCTCCTCTAATGGTGGTTTGACTTGGCACCAAAATGAAGCTCTTGAAGTTTTGAAAAGATAGAAAGGAAGAGCTTGAGCTAACTAAGAGATATATGTATTTAGTTTTGGTTTTGGAGCTAAAATGAGCAAGATGTGTGCAAAGCTAGATGGAGCTAGCATGGAGGTTGAGTTTTACGTGAGAGAGAAGAAAGAGAGCAAAGGAAACCGATGGAGAAGATGAAGAATGAAGAGATGAGGAGAGAGAACTACTAAAGGTGAGATATTATGTTAAAAAGGTGAATAGTTAACTTACTTACTTTTGCTTTCTCTTTACTTAGCTAGATAAGTGTGGTGAGTCACACTTAAAAACCGGCCCCCTTGGTCAAATAAGGTAGGTTGTGGTCTTTGTTGACCATTTAATTGACTTACTTGACTAATGTCTTAAACTAGCTTAATTTAGTTACTATTCACAAAACAAGGCACATTGTTGTGAAATTTTTGATTTCCCATTGATATAGACTTCCAAATGTGATACTATATAGTACACATGTTAATTAAAGAGTAATGATGGACATTTAGCCATTCAAAACTCATTTACAAGACAATTTTTCTAAAATGTGCTTTAAGACTCCTTAAAGCACATTTTGTGTTTTTACTTGTTTTCAAGCTTGGTTTTCTTTGGTAACTGATTTAAAATGACCATTAGGATATTACTAAGGTCTTAGAACAATATTTGGGTACTCACCCAAGTCTCTCCAAGCTTAGAGCACGTTTTTGCTTAAACTGCTCTTTTGGTGTTTCCTTATATTTTCTTTGATTAAGAATGTTTCTAAGGCATTATTTAGCCTTCTTATATCTTAGTTTGTCATTTAAACACCATATCTAAGTTTGGGGTATTTCACGGTAAGTAAAGGATTAGCGGTAGGGGTGTTACAAAAAGTGGTATCAGAGCGCTCTGATGTTTAAAGATTACTGAGCATAGGGATTACCGAGTTTGGATTACAACCATTTTAAAACGGAAAATTAGAAACCTAACTAGGAATGACCGTTGATAACAATGGATACCCTTAACTTCCGTATGGACGATACCATTGCTTAGATTCAAGACCAGTTGGTCATAGTGTTATAGCGTCATGGTGTTACAACGCCTAATGTAAATGTTACATGTTCAGATGTCAGGACGAGGTCCAGGCCGACCCAGAAGAGGGGCTGCCGATGAACTGGCACGCAGACGATAGCCGAGATCGTCGCTGCCACGGTAGCACAAATGCTACCTCAATTAATCACTACAGTACAACAAACTCAACAAAATCAACAAACTCAAGCGGGACCAATCCCTCCCCCTCCACCTAGAGATGTAAACTGGGTAAAATCTGTCGCTGAACTCCGACCTCCATGCTTTAGAGGCGAGAGTGACCCAGCAAAACTTGATGCCTATATCTCCGAAATGGAGACAGCCTTTGAAACCCTCGAAGCTCCTGCTGGAGTTCGAGTGAGAGTAGCAGCATACTACCTTAAAGACGCTGCCATGGATTGGTGGAAGTTAGTAAAGCACGAGTATGCCAACGAGCCCACCTTCGACTGGGAATCCTTCACCGCCATCCTCCGATCCAAATACTATCCAGAGCACATCAAAACCAAGAAACGACTAGAGCTTGACGCTCTGAAGATGACAGACAGAATGTCAGTGGACGAGTACTACAGCACCTTCACCTTCATTCTACGTCTTCTACCCAACCTTGGGTACACCAGCCAGGTGTTGGTCGATCGCTTCTATGGCGGTCTAAGCCATCGCCTTCGGTACGGTATGGGGTACACCATATTTACCTCCCTTCAGGTAAATATTGGTTTGAACCCTTAGTACCATTGTAAATACTTGAACCTTTATCTTTATGAGTAAAAGCACCATCTAATACCTGAAACTTCAGGAGTGCTATCACGTGGCATCTCGCGTTGAGATTACTTGCCAATTAAGGGATGAGGAGCAGGCGCTTAAGCGCAAGGTCAATAGCAAAAACACTAGTGCTGAGGAGCAGAACCAGTGCAAGAGCTGGAAAAAGAAGAAAGAGAAGTTCTTTCAACAATCCCAAAATAATTCCCCTAGTGAGAGCAGTGCCCATGCTGAGAAGGGCAAAGCAGATGAGCCTCTTTAGCTAGCTTATTCTGCGTCGGTGGCAGCGAAGCCACTGAGATCACACCCGCCTAAGGGTAAAACCTCTAAATTCACACTCGTACATGTAAAATTATCATAACTAGTATTTCGCACCAATGTGCTAACACTCAAGCCTCAGGTTCTGGCTCCGGGTACAACAAAAACTACTCCAACGGCCGTAGTTCCGTTTGGAGAAGGTGTAATCAGGATCATCCCGGCATGGATTGCCAAGGGAGAGAAATCAGATGCTACAACTGTTAGAAACCGGGACACCGAGCTAATGTGTGCCCAGTAAATGCAAAGCCCAAGGGAAATTTCCAGAGCTATAAGCAGAGGGAAGGCAAGGAGGTTGCATCTGGTGATACTCCATCTCAATAGGCCTTGTAGGGACAGGGGTCCTAAGGTCCTCAGAAGGTCGCACCCCAAAGGCAGCCAGCCTTGCATATTATCGATCGTGATGGGACCGGTTCTAAGTCTGGCCTAGGTATTAACTTAAACCTTAAATCCTTTTGAAGCATGTCTATGTATTGGAGTAATTGTTTGAATGGATGCATGAGTAAATGAATTAAAGTATGTATTGAGTATGAAATGCATTAGTTGAGACAAGAACTCACCGTAGATGAAATTTATAACTATAGGTAGATTTAATATCATCTAACCGATACCATCAAACCCAAATCATGAAGACGACGACATCACCACTTACCACTACTCCAACGAGCAGTGTCAGGTCATCCGACCAGGTATGATTTTATTAAAGGGATACCTGACACCCGAAGCACAAATTTCAATCATCCGACGATGCAATGAACTAGGAAAGGGTCCAGGAGGATTTTACACACCCGAATTCCTCGGTGGAGCGAAGATGAAGCTGAAGATGATGTGCTTGGGAAAGGATTGGAATCCTTATACCAAGACATACCAAGAGAAGCAGATGCAAGACGGAGCGACGCCACCAACAATACCCCTTGAATTTCAGACGCTTGTTACACGAGCTGTAGAACTTGCACAACAATGTGAAGATGATCCAATCCCCACACTTGAAGCGGACCTCTGTATCGTCAACTTCGATGAGAAAGAAGGACGACTTGGGTTACACCAGGATAAGGACGAGACAACGGAATCTCTTGAACAAGGAGTGCCCGTAGTGTCTTGGTCCATTGGTGATGATGCCGTATTTTTGTATAGTGAGCAGAAGCGTGTAGACCTCACAGAGAAACTGGTATTGAGATCAGGAGATGTCCTAATCATGGGTGGAAAGTCTAGGTTGCCGTATCACGGTATCAAAATGATCAAGTTGAATACGGCACCACCGGCGATAATCAATGCCACACACATGAAACCAGGACACCTGAACCTTACCATTAGAAAGTATTAAATTTGTAGTATCATGTAATGTATTAGTAACGTGTATTAGACACACGGTATGTATGATGGTTGGTTTATCAATAAAGAGCAGTGTTGATTATTAAATTCCACTTGTGTCCACCATCATTACTTACGAACTTGTGAATCCATAGGTTGTGGAATCAGTACCGAAGGTAACCTAAGTATCCTCACCGAAGCACAAGCCGGTAAGAGCGACACCATCTTAACGGGAACCTTCCCAGTGAACGGCATTGAAGCCTCAGTATTATTCCACTCCGGCGCCTCTCACACCTTCGTTTCGCCATCTTTTGTGAAGAGATTGGGGCTAGATGCGGTTGAGCTACCGAACTTCTTGGTTACTCTCCCGTCGAAGGAGCGAGTACGATGTACCAAATATTACAGATCAGCCACGATCCGAATCAAAGGCGAAGAGTTTCCCATCTCCTTCATCGAATTTAACGGGTTGGGATTCGACTTGATAGTCGGGATGAACTAGTTGGAGCGGCACAAGTGGTGAATCCTCTGCGCCGAGCATAGACTGCTGATCAAGAGTCCTTCTGGGGTTACAGTATCTTACAGCCAGAGACCGAAGAAGCCTTTGACTACAGTCATCTCCGTCAGTCTATGTACCGGGAGCTCAGAAAGGGGCACGATGTGTATCTTTGCTATGTACAAGACCTGGAGAGAGATCCAGAGTTCAATACCGATGTACCGATTGTATCTGAATTCCCTGATGTATTCCCGAAGGAGCTACCTGGTATGCCACCTCAGAGAGCTGTTGAATTTGAGATTGATCTCATGTCTGGTACTGGTCCCATTGCCAGAGCACCGTACCGTATGGCACCAGCAGAAATGACAGAGCTCAAGGAGCAGTTGCGCAATTTACTCGACAAAAGGGTTCATGCACCCGAGTGTATCACCCTGGGGAGCACCGGTCCTCTTCGTAAAGAAGAAGGACGGTAGCTTCCGACTCTGCATCGACTACCGCGAATTAAATGCGGTTACTGTCAAGAATAAATACCCATTGCCACGCATCGACGACCTATTCGACCAGATGAAAGGAGCTTCATTCTTATCCAAGATTGTCCTTCGATCTGAGAATCATCAGATTGCTATCAGAGAGCAAGACATAGAGAAAACGGCATTCCGTACTAGATATGGCCACTACGAATTCATAGTCATGTCATTCGGTTTGTCAAACGCACCAGCTAAGTTCATGGATCTAATGAACCGTTTGTCCAGTGAACATTTGGACACTTGTTATACCAAAAATTTTAACCCCCTTGGAATAGTCTCTAAGGCATACGTGTTACAAAGGGCAAAAGGGGTCAAAAAGCACCAAGGCGGGATTTTCCAAGAACATTATCGGGATTTTCTATTTTCATATGACTTGTTCATTATCTCCAAACACTTCCAAATATCATACTCATTATGAAAGGTATTTCATGATTTTTTTTATAATATTTATTCTGGAAATGTAGCTTTTAATTCATATTATAAGCTAATTTCTTTAATAATTAACGCATGAAATAGCCTCAAAATAGAAATAAAAAAGGATTCCAAAAATTTAAATAAAATTGTCACATGGTTAGCATGACTACATACAGTAATAAACCTGAAATTATCTTATTTGGAACCTTAGCCCAAAATTTAAAAGAGAAATTCAATCATTTTTGCAATTTTCTCTCTCCTCTGGAAAATACCAAAATCGAATCAAAATGTCATGAAATTTTAATATAAGATAGAGGATGATTTTTAGCGACTAATGCTGTTGGAATTTCGTTATTTTGACTTTCCAATAATAAGTTATGAATTATGGAACATTCCAGATTGTGACATTTTTATCTAATCAGTTATTTATCAAAATAACCCGATTCCAACTCTCAAAATTCTTAAAAATCATCCTTTACCTTCAGTTAAAATTGCATAATTTTTCTCAGCCTGCAGCATATTCTAAAAAATCAGATTCCCTTAGAGCACAAAATCAAGGTTTTAGATAAAGATCTTGTTCTATCAACATGGCCTTGCTCTTTCTATAAAAGGACCTTCCAAAAACGACCTAGGGCAGATGATAGCACTTCCAAAGTCAGAAAACACAGCCACAAATCTTCTCCCCACGTTTTTACACCTCCAAGCCTCAAATCAATACCGAAACCCTGCTGAAATCACCCCGAAACCACTCAAAACACAATATTTCCTTCCCCTTCCAATTTCCAAACACAAAACCACCTGAAAAACAGAAGCAAACCGTCCTTAACCATACAAGGAAGAAGGGGTCAGAAGCTCGGGTCGAAGTTGAACCGGATTAGCTATCAACGAAGCGTACGAAGTTTCCCGACGTGAAGGAACAACCAAATCTCGAAGCCAAAATAGGCTCGAAATCAAATTGTCTAACTGCACTTATCTCAATACACTTTTGGTTGAAATTCCTATTCAAATTGACTTTTCTTTGCTTTTAGATTAAGGTTTGTTTACGTTTCTGTCCACTAAATTATTCAATAAGCTTCGTCCTTAATTCGTAGTCAAATTAGAAACTTTTGATCAATAACATGTTTAGAATCTTTCAGGCTACCTACCCATAAATTTTGAGCCAAAAACACCGTCAGGAACCACCCAAACGCCGCCGTCCTGGGGCGGTCCGCACCCACGGACGCCATGTCCGGAGTCCCGAACACCCTGTCCGTAAGCACGGACACCCCCGGACCGCGGCAGGAATTTAATTTTCAAATGTTTTAGGGTTTTTTCAAACTATGTCCGAGCCTATGGACACCCTGTTTGTGGCCCCGGACTTTTCAATTTTTTGTTTTCTGTTTAATTCGACTTTTATTTCCACATAGATTAACTAGGGTCCCTGGGTACGGACATTAGGTCCATGGCTACGAACGGAAACAAAATTTGACCTAATTCTGCCTCCGAAACCCTAGTTTAGGTAACTTCAATTTCACTTTTAGTTTTTGTCAAAAAATGTTAAAAAATAAAAAACAAATCAGATGTTCGCGCACTTCGGTTAAAAACGACTCATAATAAACCGTAATTAAACTAAGTAGAGGAAAAACGACTTCTAAGGGGTTATGAAAGTAATTGAACCCTAATCAAGTCGAATATCAAGCCCCCGAACCCGAACTCTACCTTTCCTAATTTACCCTAGGTTAAAATTAGGTGGCGACTCATAATAGGTTCCAGTGAGCTAGCTTAGGTTTTAATAATTATGGTTATATGACTTAGTTATTAAACTTAGGTTATAAGTGGACCTAGAATCTGATCAGATCCTAATCAACTTAATCAACATAGGATAGGGTTCAAAAATCGAGGCTCACAGAATGGCGACTCTGCTGGGGACAAATTCTTAATATTAACTTGTTTAATTTTGAGAAAGAGGGCTTAACTCAAAAATGTTTATCTATGGCTTTATTACATTGTTTGTTTACTTTCGTGCTACTTTAATTTCTGTACCTTTGCATCATATGAGAGCGAGGGTCCACTAATAAGTGTGAAATTGATATGGTTTTATAAGTGCTTAATTCCTATTTTTCGTAACTTTTGAGACGTTTTCTCATACTTATCCTATGCTTTTCATGATTCTTACTTTGGGCAAGAAATGATGCCAATTTATCTGTTAAAAGCAGAAAATAATTGTGGAAATGCATAGATCTGATCATGAGCTTTCCAACACCACAAACGGGGATCAAATCGGAGTTCGGACGAAGGTTTTAGAGGCATTTCAAGTTGTGTCCATGATGTGTCCGAACTTGTGTCCGAACTTCCAAGTTCGGACACAACTCGAAGAAAACCTGTATGTGCAATATCGATCTGTCCAAACTTGCATGTTCGGACGCAAGTTGGAACAGGGCAAAATCGACAATTTCTGGACCACGAACGTGATGAAAAAGCAAAGTTTAACTTATTAAATCTCACGAAAACCACCGCTCCATTACTAGAATTCCTTTCCAGCTCTTTCATTCCCTTCCAGCCTTAAACCCATGTTATTCTTTTCTTCTTTCCAGCTTAATCACCACCTCCAATCATCATTCAATCCACCATCTACACATCCAAATGAACACTACAAATAGACCAACTCCAATACGTAGACAAGGGCATCAGATAGACTACCACTCCATCCCAGACCACAACACACCATTCATATACCACTTCCATTCATCCATTCCACTCCATCTCACCCTATCCATCCATTTCCATTAAACCACCAGTACGTACACCCCCATACTGCATCATACACACCACCACCACCACACCAAGACCACCGTACACACTACATCAGACACAACACCCACACCACTACCATCTCCATTTCATTTAACCATCTGATTACCTCCATTCCCATACATACAATATCTCATACGTAAACCAACACCACCGTACACCACTCCATCCCAAACCAACATCGCCATTCATGTACCACCTCCATCCATAACACTCCATCTCATTTCATCCCATCCATTTCCATTAACCACCGGTACGTATACCCCCTTACTACTCCATACACACACATAAACCTTCACCAGTCCATTATCACATATCACATCTACATCTTATTATTATCCAACCATTAAACCGATATATTACCAATCCAAATAACAACACGAATTCGGGATGGCAGAGAAGATGATTTCTTACTCTGTCTATTTATTTAATATGTTGGGTTAAGGGAATTTACTCTAGGGAACGGTTATATTTCTGTTTGTTTTTATTATGTAATTATTTTTATGGATTAATTAATTACGGATTGTTACTATTAATGTTTATCTTGCGCTTTTCAATAAATGTCATGAGTTTATTGAATTGCTTTACTAAATCTATTTTGATCCGATCAAGTGAAAAACAGATCGGTTAAATTAATTCGTATATTCTGTGGAAAGCTTGTTTTTAATCAGACAAGTTAGTACTTCAGACGCAATATTATTTCTTTTACTTAGCCGTTTACATGTGTTTTGGCCTGAGTTTGGATTAGACCTAGCATGTTCTGGTAGACGAGGTCTTTAGGTTCCATTATTTAGCCCTTAAGACTATAAAAGGAATTTTGCCATTCCATTCTTAATTAACCAGTAGACCTAACATAGTTAATCAAACGGTTTTAACCTGAACCCAGAGTCCCGCTCAATCATATCATCAATTATTTTAATTTATCTATTATTTTATTTATCCGCATTTTATCAGTTTCATTTACCGTTCAATTAAAAATCCACTCTTTCATGCTTTTGTGACATCGCTTAGGAATTAAACAATTTCGCTTAAGTCCCACGGTTTTTACTCGGTGCTTCTATCCTGCTATACTACTACGCCCGGGATTTGTTTGTAGCCAGATAGATGTTTTGATCCAAGCTTTATTATTTTTAACAGGTCAAAATTCTTGTCTGCATCCACGCAAACCAATTTCACCCCGTGACCCATTTAAGGGTTCCCTGTCAGGGACTCACACCTTTTAAGGTGGTGTGAATAAGCGGGGAAAAGAGGAGGATGTCGTCTAACCACATCTCCTTAATACCTGGGCTTTAGTCCCAAGAATTTTCCTGGCAGTGTCCTTACCAACCCATGTTTGGTCATTCAAAGACCCAACCGTAGACACACACCTTTAGGTGATGTGAAAAAAGTGGGGAAGCCCAAAGAGAATAGCGTGCAAGCCCTATTCCTTTGTGGTGACCTGGGCCCATGCCCCAAGCACCTCTCCGGATTGATCCATACCCGTTTGATTTAAACGTCTAGTGAGAACATGTTGAATTTATGTGGGCTTTGTTTGCTTGTGTGATCAGCCCATTACCTATCCTAGAGATTGATAGGAACTTCTCCTACATCAGCCTAGCCCAACCCGAATTGGCAACTCTATTTGTTTACGGCTCAGCGGCCCTGTTTGGTTTAATATGTGAGTCGTTTGGGCTTCGGCCCAAATCCTCCTAGACTTAGGTTATTTCTTTTCCAGCCCAATTTGAATTATCCAATTAGTTTTAGGCCCATAAAAAGAAATCCACCTGAACTTGGAATAACTCACAAGTCCTGAAAATAAAATCTTTTTCGGCTTAGCAACCATATTCTCTGACCCAAGAAAGTTAGGCCTATTTGTGATTTAGGGACCATTCCAGCCCATGTGCTTTACTTCAGGTCCAAACACATTCCGACCCAAGGGTTCATTCTAGTCTAGGTAGACTTCTTATCATAGCCATGTCCCAAAACCATAGATCGAGGTGTCACCTCTCACGCACAATCAAGGCCGTCCAGTCCAAATTCCAATTCACAGTCTAAAAAATACCCCGACCCAAACACCTCATTTTCTGGGTATCTTAGCCCACTTGCTTTCAGTCCAAGCCTGTTCCGGTCTTCGATCTACCTTGTGAAGCGTCATTCTCACCCTAGTTCATTCAGCCTCTTGTTAGCTAATAATGGACACCTTGGAAACAGGTAGGCCCGAATCCCAAGCATGGAAGGAGGAGGAAGTCCAATCAATATGGATTCCCAGTTAGCCGTAGAATTCAATGGGATGCTGAAAAAGATTGAGCGAATGGAGAAGGCCAACAAGCCAGCCGTTTTCGACTACTTTTCCACTAGACTGTATCCCGAGGTTGATCTCCCGCCAAAGTTGAAGTTGCCAACACTTCCCCTGTACAAGAGTTCCTCCGACCCACAGCTTCATTTGGCAATGTTCGATAGAGAAATGTCTATCCTTATGCTGAACGATATGCAGAAGGCCAAGGTATTTGCTCGCTATCTTGATGAGACTCCTCAGCATTGGTACATAACTCGAAGGATGAATACCAAGACCTACGAGGAGGTCTGTGAAGCTTTTCTGCATCATTTTGAGTACGCTTGAAGTTTTGGAGTCACCAGGACTGATCTTGCAAGCACACAACAAACAGAAGGTGAATCAATGACCGACTTTGTCAAGCATTGGAGGACGAAGGCAGCCGCTATGCTCACAAAGATGGACGAACAGGAGCAAATCCAAATGGTAATCGAGAATATGCATAAGCAATACAATGACAAACTGAAATTAACATACTTTCCTAATTTTGACTAGCTGATGGGACAAGTTGGTGTCCCAGAGGAATTGATTCATAAGGGAGAATTAAAGCTTGGGAACTCAGAAACACCGGAAATGGTTCAAGGACAGCAGCTTGCATCTAAAGAGGCATCCAAAAGAGAACCAGGCAGCATGAGGTAAACACCGTTCGACGGAAAGAGAGTTAGGTTGGGCCATTGGAGCATCAGAGCCACCTAGAAAGAAATTCCGTCAGAGAGAGTTCACAGACATTGGTCAACCGTTGAGCCAAGCTTTTAAAAAGCTCTAGGAGCGAAACATACTACAACCTCTCACCCCCCGGCCTGGGGTCTCTCGGAAAGAAGGAATCTAAGTCAGTTTTGCCAGTACCACCAATTTCTCGATCACAACACCGATGATTGCAAGGCCTTGAGGCACACGATCCAGGACCTCTTTGACCAGGGATTTCAATGCGATGGTATTTAGGAGAATATTTTTGTTAGAAATCACTTTAATTCACAGTTCTTAGTTTAGACTTTATAATATTTTGTTTCCATTCTATTTTCCTTTTTAGTATACTTTGAGTAGCTGTTCGATGTATGGACTCAGTATTGTTCAATTTATTTGCATTAATAAAGCTTCAGCATCCTTCACATCATTAAGAAAGTCATGTACAAATGTTTCGTAATAAATGATTTTTCTCTAACAAAACAAAAAAATGGTTTGAGTATGTCTTTTGATAAAAGCACATGAAACAATCATCTTCTGGCAATAGAACAAGACGAGTCGCCTTTTTGCTTCCAAAGGGTGAACATGTCCGTCCAAACACCATCACAAAACATCCAAAACATCCACAAGCGGTCCACATTCTACATCTGTTTAAGTGTTGTCCTAAACCCAAATCAATACTGGGGGCAATCTGAGCTCGGGATCGTCGTCTTTAATCTTTCGGTTAAGCGTGTGAACTAGTCTTTGAGTGAAATTCACGAGAGTGTCTTGAGCGGAAAAACCATGAGTGAACGAGCATGTCATTTTTACATGACTCCAGTGAGACCACATTCAAAGTAAGGTAAACGGCATAACTCCGACCGATGGAGATATATTGTAAATTTACGCTTAGACCTTTGAAAAGTAACAAAGAACAGATACACAACTATTAGGGATGACGAAGCACCTAGGTACAGCACCACACAACCCAAAGCTTGTGAACCCTGAAATTAAACCCTAGGCACCCACGCTGAGCTTTCCGTATACATCCTCTTTTACAACATTACAAACCCCAAACAAGCCAGCCAATGATGAACAACCGACCCGATGACCAAAGGAAGCAAGGAGCCCGAAATCTGAACAGCAACTTCACAAGTCCAAAGAAGCAACGCAGTTACAAAGACAATGAAATGATCCACAAATGGTCCCAAAGCAACACAGGATCCCATGAGCTCACATAAAAAAATAGCTCTCAAAGTTCAAAACCGGGAAACACAAGGACCCCAAGGAAAAGAGATTCAAAGAAAGGCAAATCTAGAAAGCCTCGAAGTAATCCAAAATCAGAAGAGAGAGGTGCAAGGAACAATTCAAAAGTCCCAAGTTCCAAGCTCACAAGCGAAGTCATCACGAAGTAGCCAAACGACTTCAAGACAAAGAAGGCAAGTCCGAGAGAAGGTGCAAGTTGCAGCTTTGGTCACCCTTATAGCTCCACATATCCTAAACATTCCTCCATCATCCCATTGTCTTTCATCACACCACATAACCACGTTATAAGCTTAAAAGACTTCTGACTTAGTAGCTGTGTATCCAATCACGTGAAAGTAGCAGGTTGCATGCGTAAATCTCATAAATGTCAAATTCAATGGTTGAGATGTTTTGACCAAAAGGAGAGCACGAGTGCAAGCATCAAACACTTTGAGTGTAGGATAGAAAGCACCACATCAAGACATAATCCTTGACCATGTGAGGATAAGACTTGTTCGCATGTTTAATCAAAGAAAATACTGGGAACAATCGATCGTTCCGATCGATTGCCATGAACTCTAGCTCAGATTGTCTTAAAGGAAAATACTGGGGGCAATTATTGGTTCCAACAATTGCTATGACACACACCAATCGAAACCCAAACATTTAGCACCACCGACATTGTAAAACCCCTACCACTAATACCGTCATTACCGTCTAATCACTTCATACTTACATACCTTTGCAGCGGATGCTTACTTACACAACGGTGGGTGATACAATGCCTTCAGCCACACACGTGACTAACAAGGCCTACTACTACTTACAGCATCAGTCTGATGGACCGGAATACCCAAGTACTACACACTTACAATACATACTCCAATTACTAACCAAGTACTACAATGCTCCATTCAATACAATACTCCATAATACAATACATTATAATACACCGAGTTTACTAAGATCCTAAATCCAAATACAATAATTCTTTTGAGTTTATACATTCTCATTACAAGTCTAGCATCTACACATTCTCACAACTACATACTTTCCAAATACATATGGTGTACCCCTTGGTACACATCTACATCAAAGGCTACAAGCCTTATACCATTCTCTACTATCTACATTTCATTCCTAGCTATCTAGGCATAGCCGCTGGTCTCTTACTGTGACCATAACCGCTTCGGGTAAAAACAATGCCCCAACGGGCTCATCTTACGCGGCATATGACTTCCGCATACCCCGCGTACTAGCGAGGGTACGCCGACCACTTAGTCGAATACATGCAATCCATTTTACTCATACATACATACATACATACATGCTTCATTCATAATACTATAATACATCACAAAGAATACATACATACATTTCAATAAATACAAGGAAGACATTACAAGTCAACCATACATACTTACCTTTACGGAATACGCTGCTCCAATACATACACAATGCTTGTTAGCTTCTTTTACCCACCCGGTTAATCGGGTGTCATTAATCTTTTACTCAGGGTCAATGACTTACACCAGCCAAGACCATTACTCATACAATACTTTACTTACTTACCACTTACTCAAGTCAAGTCGTGGTGACCTCCGGGCAGGGACTACACCGTCCCACCACCGGGCTTTATTGTGGCTCACCAATCTAGGATGCTACCCATTTAAGGGGTTTGGTCTATAGAAAGGATTCAGGCCAGGAATCACATCCAACCTCTTGTGTCTCCTCATCCTCACGCGTGGCCGAAACTATATCGGACTTCTACTCATTCCAATTTACTCAATACTTAAGTTAGGGGTTAGGTAGTTAGGAATTAGTAGAAGTCAGCACATCCATACCAAGGAATAATACACTACACACATACACATCCATACCAAGGTATAATACATTACACAAGTACACTACAAGGTACATATACACTTCTTTCTTATCCATTCATTTCATGAATTATACAAACTAAATGTTCAAGACGATATAACAAGAACAAATATAAAACAAGCACAAGTAAGTGCATTAAAGTCCGATTCGTGCATTTATCTTATTTAGGTGATCAAATAAGCACACAAATTGGGGTAACCAGGTTAGGATACAGAGCATGAAGAAATCATTCCTTTCACCGGGATTTACTTTACCGGGTGTTCCCTTGTTCCTTAGTTCACACTTGTTCCTCGAGTCTTATTCTCAAACCACCGACTACATGCCAAATGGTTCTATTAATACTAAGCATTACGGTATATATATAATTGCTACTCCCGTACTTACCTTGTTATCCTGTTATTTCGGTTTAACTTAATGTTCTTAAATTCACAACTTCCTTAATCACTCCTCAAACTTGTTTACACTTCTTAGGGCCTTTAAAGGTCACCAAAAAAGGCCTTAACAACTTCTAAAACCATTACCAATCATCCCCCGTCATCTAAAGCCTAAAAACCACTTTCGGCAACTTTTTTAGGGTGGTACGAGACTTGGTCCGGACCCAAGGTCCCGGACCATTCAAGAAAAATACTCTCGGCTGAATTTTACTATTGGTCCAGGACTTGGTCCTGGACCTAGGTCCCGGACCACCTGCTGGAATTACTCACGGGCTTATTTTCGTTGCGGTCCGGACTTGGTACATATCCTAGGTCCCGAACCCTGCTAAAAACTGCTACTAGGATGATTTTTCAACCCCAAATCAACCCTTAATCCACCTCCAATCATTCCATAATCTTTCCACATGTTTTGTACATGTTTAAACACCCTTAAACACTCACAAAAACTCCTTAAATCTATGGTCCAATACTTACTCAACTTCTTGCTCAAATTCTATTAATTTCCATTCTCATTTTCACACTTTGCACACTTGTGCATTCCTACACTTCTCTTTGCATTTTGCACTTGTTTTAATTCCATTTTACCATTCCAATTCATTCCCAAGCAACTACACTATCAATACACAAGTCCAACTCTCATTTTACTAAATCTTGCACACTAGTTCTTCCTAGATTTTACAAGGCATTACTACGCTTCTTGCAATAGATTTTACCCTCTTTTATTCTCACATTACAACTACCACTTCATGGTTACTAAACCTCTCTACTCAATCCAATACGTACCTAGGTTCTCCCATTCACCAAGTCATCCATAAATGCACATTTCCTACTAAAATTTTGTCATAGTTCACCTACATTTCTAACTTAGCCACATTCATTCTTTCTCACCAAATTCATTCCTAAACTAGCCACACCCATACAATGGTCCTACAAGCAATCAAAGCAATCTCAATTCATCAATACTCCATCAAACAACAATACCAGTACACATACATAATTATTTGGCTCTAAGGCCTACAATCCCAATACTAGTTCACAAATACTCAAACTTCCATATACTACAATTCTAATACATGTTTTGGGTTCTTTAATTAATTACCCATTCCCATTGCTCTAATGCATTAAAATTTAGCATTAAGAAGGAGGTCTTACCTTAAGCTTATTATTCCTTCTTTTCTTTTCCAATTCTCCTCCTTCTCTTTTTCTTGCACAAAATCGGTCATATGGGGGATGGAGTTGCCAAACTCCATCCCAACACCCCAATTACATAAAGAGAATATAATTAAATTTCTAATCCTTTAAAACAACACTTATCCAATGAAGGGTTTAAATTATCACAAGTTAGGGTTTACCTTTATGAATTTCCAAGAGGGGTTTTAGCCCTTGGTTCAAGAAGGTGATCCCACCACCATTGCAAGGTTGGAATTATGCTCAAAGGAGAGAGAGAGAGAGAGAGAGAGAGAGAGAGAGAGAAATAGAGCATTACAAAGGGGGAAAATTGGTTACAAAGGAGAATGGAGGAAACATGAGTTTTTCTTGGGGATTTTTACATTAATGGGGAGAGGAGACTCCAAGCTTTACATTGATGCCATTTTCTCTTCTAATGGGGAAAACCCTTGGAGATGAATTTCCTCATTTTTGGATTTTTAAAAGAGAGAATGGTAGAGAATGATGAGAGGAGCAAGAATATGCACTTATTTTTTCATTTGGAGTTCAAATGAGACTAGAGCATGAAGGAGAAGTGGAGAAGCTATTGGAGCTTTCTTTTGAGCATCAAAATCACCAGCACAAGGGGAGAAGGAGAGAGAAATCGGTGCGGGAGAGGAGAAAGGAAGGTGAAAGAATAGATAAATGAGGAATGAGAGGTGAGAGAAAAGGTAAAGTACTTTTTACTTTTCTCTTTTTGCTTTTTGACCTCTTATTTAATTAGCTAGTTATGTGAGTGTGTGTGAGTGAGTTATTTGACTCTTCAAAACTGGCGCCCCTACAGTATTACTAGTTGGAGCGTTTTTCGTCTTTTACATAAAACGCTCGTTAATTTACCCAGTTTTGGTACTATTCACTAACCGCGCCCGTTTTTCGGAATTTTCTCTTTTCTTTAATTTTATTGGTTATTAAGCTTCCATTAATGCTTAATTATAGTTATTTAATGAACTATAATTTTTACGGGTTCGTTTGACCACTTAAAGGCACGTTTTCGGGTTTTCTCAAAAAAAGTGCGCTAGAGCTCTATTAGCGTTTTAATACATTATTTGGATCCGTTTTCTCCGGGAATCATTCCCATACACTAATTAGGCATGAATAAGCCTTAAGAATCCATATAATACGCTAACTGAGGTCTCATACCTCCTATGGTTATTTAACGTTTATTTAGCGTTTTTTCATTTCTTTTGGATTTATTTTTCCTTATCAATATTACTTAGGCATTATTAGGCCCTTAAATACATATTAGAATTATTTTAATCGCTATATTTAAGTTTGGGGTATTTCAATTTACCCCCCTTAAGAAACTTTGTCCTCAAAGTTGCTCAAGGTTATAGGATTACTATACTTACTCATTCATACATGTCTAATGCCAAAGTCATACATTCCTCCTCCTTACAATTCCCAAATCCATTACTCAAGGTCTCTACATACCATACCATGCAAGTATACTACAATCATCCGATCCGCATGACTACCAACCATCTGGTTCCACATTACAAGGTTTACATATACATATAGTGCAAAGCTATCCCCAAAGCAATGCAATACACATTACAATCCCGTAGGCACTCAGGTCATCTAGACACAGGACTTCTCTATGTCCCGCTGCCCTTGGAATAATACAACATGATACACTACCATCGTTCTCCGGTATAAGCTTCCAACAATCCTGAATCTCCAGTCTAAGGGAAATCCTTTCACAACCGCTAATTAGAAATCCTCCTAACACACAACAACTCTAAATTCCCAATTTATGTTCATTACATCTATTCTATGCGTGATTCTTGTGACCACTTGAGTGGAGCTTCAAGAATCATTCGACCCTGATGTGATCAGCATCAGCGTTGAACTATCTTTCCACCCCAATTTGTGTTCGGTTTCCTTTGATCTAATCAAGATCAAGTTCGACTTCCCACATCAGTTTCAAACAATCAAATAATTCAATTATTTCAATTTTCTATCTTTTTACTCTTCCTAGCCATGATTACAAATTCACACATCTCCAAAGGATGGAATTCAGTCCATCAGTCATCCTCAATCTACTTCCAAATACTTTACTTCTAGATTCAATGCCTAAGTGCTCATTTCATCGACCTTCGCTACCTTCATCCATTACTCTCCATCATCCCCAATGATCTAGCTAGGAATTACAACATTTCTAGAATTTAATCGTCCTCAATTTTCTTCCAATGACTTACCTATAAATACACTACTCATGGGCTCCATTCATCTACTACTCTCAATCAATTCATACTATTTCTTGCAGGATACAATACGTGTGGAGCTCCGTCCACTACTCATTCTCAATTATCTCAGAACATCTTCTAGGTTCTACATCGGTTTTATACCGACTCATGCATCGTAATGCCATGTATAACTTCAAATAGACATACACTATAGGGATTATTATTCCCCAAGAGTTTCTCTACTCTTCTTTACTAACATTCTCATACAAGAGTTACAAGATAGGTACATTCATCCTATGGTATTTGCATCTCTCGTGCCTAATTACCACAATTACAATACGAATGAATACGTATGTTTATTTACCATAAGTATCAATCATCAAATCAGTTATCATTTATGCTATGCACATTATAGTTTATGTGTTTAATTCATGAAACTTACATTAAGCGGTTTTCGCTCTACCCCCTTAAAAGGGATTACGCCCACGTAATCTACCATATGTTATTATTATTGCACATTGGTTCATTCGATTCGGGCACTCTGAAGCATTTTAGCTTCTTCACGGTCTATTATATAATGTACTCTGGTCAAAGGGTCTTAACCATGCTAATGGTTTAGCCCTTGCACCAAGAATTCCTATTGGAGTTTATTTAACTCCTAATTAATTTGGTTCTTGCATATCAGGCTTCAAGGCATTAATAGCCATTCTCTCATACTTACTAGGTGTATTAAATTTCTTAGCTAGGGTCCACTAGCTTCTACTGCGCGACCCTGATAGCTTTAGTGTTTAATTGGCTCTTTTTTTATTCAAAATGTACTACGCATCACCTTTTTATCCCTCTATTATAGGAATAAGGTTTATTAGACAAGTGTGGTATTCTTTTACCTTGCTTGAACTCAATGAGTTTTAGATTTGTAACCAGCTCTCTGGCAATCTATTATACATACTATTCGTACTCCCATGATTATTCGCTAAGTTCCTCCGACTTATTGTCGGGCGAGGTTAAGTCACTACTTAGTTATAGTGCTTCCTTTGTTGTCAATAGCTTCTGAATTATACCAGTTCTTCTGGTTCAGTACAAGTGTTCTTTACACTCTTTGTGCTTCTTTGGCCTCAGGCCGCAAGGTTTGTTTCTCAGCTTTTGCTTACCTAGCTTCTGCCCTGATCATTGGTGAGGATTTACCACGATTTACATTTTCCATATTCCTAGCTATCCCACTAGATCATTAGCTGCGCAAGTGCAATACCAACACACTCAATCATACAGAGTGCCGAGGCGTAAACGCTTGGCAGTAAATCTCTTATGTGATAGGAATGAATATTTTTGCATATCCTCTTGCACTTACAACTCTGTATCATTGTCTAACTACTTCCTCATAGCGGTCGCTTGCTGCCCACCATATTCTTACTCTTTATACAACATCGTTTTTGCGCTCTCCGTTATTGTGGTAGCTTATCTTTACTCATTGACATTGTCATTGGCACCATTCCCTTGTGGTGTGAATACTCTGAGGGTTTCCTATGCTCGTGTGTATGACGGTTGTCGTAGCATACCGCAATGTTATTATCTTCCCAATGTGGAGATGTTTTATTTCAATTTAGGATTCATTTGTAGGTTAGCTTACCTCACATTCCTTCATCATTCATGATACAATTTACCAAGTATCTTGGTTGACCAAGGATGAAATAATTTATCGGGTTACAAGCTCTCTTGAGCGTTGGTCATTTGTGGTGTCCAATGTGCATTCACATTGATTGTTGACAATTACTGTCTTCCAAATCCTGGCATTGGATATAAGGTCTAGCTGTGTGGTTTTACTTTGCATATACATCACCGGGACATCCCAAGAACTTCAAGGGTTTTCTGGTCCCGTTCTCCCATTGAAGAGTAATTTATCACTGATAGGTGAAAGTTTTTGTTGAGGGGTGTATTTCCACTCATAAGTCTCATGACAAGGTTTACCATGTTCTTGGTTGTACATGGAGTATACTTACTTCTTCGAGTCTCTATGCTATGTAAGTGATGTGCTTCTACAATTTGCATTATACACATTCTGTGTTTGCTTCTAAACCAACTCATCTTTGGTTTTCACAGTTGCTCCCAAAGCCTCTTTTAGGCGTAGTGGTTTGTAAATTTCATTTTCCTTGTTCAATCATCTCTTGGCAATATCTACATGCACAAGCTTTGTTGTTAGGGTAGATGGAAGCCTTTCTAAGGGTTCACATCATCACCGCATTGATGGTCTTTGGTTAACGAAAGGTACCTTTCCTCGAGTTTCCCGTAGTGTCCAAGTGTGGACTAGGCCATTGTTAGCATTATTGCGATTCTTGTGCCTCTGTGCTACCATTGCTACAGAAGGCATGAAGGGCAATTAAAAGCTTCGTCAACTGTATACAAGACTGATGCTCTAGTGCCAGTGACACTGAGGTAGCCATTACTCCAAGCCACTTTGATGTTGAGCTCAAATGGGGTTTTTTCCGTTGTCGATCTATTTGTCGTATGAAGTAGTATCTCTTGCAAGTCTTGTTATTAAATGGCGTGAGTTTTGCAACCGTTTAAGTTTACATAACGTAATTGGTTATGGCCTTTGAGCCTTATTGCTGCGAGCTATGCTCCTTGCAGGCTATTTATACATGTTTCCACCTCCTTGTATGCCATCATAGGATTGAAGGTAATTACTGAGCTCCATGGCAAGTCGTGGCATCACGCTTCCGTTCATAGGTGGCCCCTTTAGGTATTCTTATGTTAATCATTGCTTTTCGGTGGTTGAGGGTATTTCCTGTTAAGTGAAATCTCTTCGGTGTCCTAACCGAGTGTTCGTTCTAGTTCCCGTGCTCTTATCAGGACGCTTTGTTCAACTGTTGTTAACTCAGACACCCTTCAAGGATTGCTCCTGGGTGTTGTTAGGTTACGCCGTTACATCCGGCTAATGTTTATGATATGTGTGTCCACTATACCGCCTTGTGGTATTGTATTCGAGTTATCCCTTGTAGGGTTATAACGTCTTCCGTTCTTGGGTAGACTGTTTATACCTTCTCCTAGCATTTTAGACTAGGTTTAATATCCTCTCCAACGACGAATTATACTTCGTGGTAGTCGTTGCAATTGTTCTTGGGAATCCAGTCCCGTTTGTTGATCATCATTGTGTTCTCGATAGGCATTTGCCTTACTGTGTTTAGGCTGGGTATCCCTTCCAGCTGTCATGTATTTGCTTAAAGTCTTTGAGACATATCCAATGTCTATACTTACTAGCATGCGCTCTTTACGCTTCCTAATTCTCATTCCTTATCTTCAGATGGATTCTCTGAGTTCTTTTATGCTTATTACTTAGTTGAGTTCCTTCTCCTTAATCGTCTGAGGTGTCCAGCTGTTCTGGTTGACTTACTCATGGTCCGTAGAACGGAGTTGACTACTTCCTGTGTTTCGTACACTACATGTATACATACGTGGGGTACCTTGCTGATACGTTACCACTTACCTGACTATCTGTCAGGCCCGCAAGCTCCTTCGGAGTGCGGTCGTCCCTCATCCCTTATTTGGATACACTCGTAGTGCTCGTCACACACCTAGGTGAAGTATTCTATTGTCAACTCCTCTTGTATCATTCTATGATACTCACCGTAATTCTGTCGGTTTGGTTTTAAAATTCGGGGGTTTAAAAGAAAGGTTGTGGTTTTGAAAGAAAAATTTTGGGTTTTAAAAATTATAGTTCGGTGTTAAAAGAAGTTCTTCATGGCGTGGCCATGTCTGAGGTCTTGACCAAGTCCAACTTCTTGCTGACTGGTATGTCCTTTAGTGCAATGGTCAGGCCGTCAGGCCCTCCCAAGGTTTCATTCTTCCAGTTTTTAGGATGTGTGACCCTGTAGTGCTTCATTGCGGTCACGATACATTACTAAGTACTTGTGGTGTGTTAGGGTTCCTCTACATGTTTCCGTTCTTACTGCACTTGACGTGGCAAGTGCGTGGTACTGGTGGTTTTTTGGGAAAACCTATACCGGTCACGGTATGGTTTCCACTCGAATTGGTAGTCTTGTTGACTCTTCCCTTGATCTTATTGATCTATGTTTGGGATACTCGATCTTTTAAGTAACTTCTCCATGATCTTGACGTGACTGTCATTGATCGGGGTACTTCTCCATCCTTGGAGATCCTTATCTATTTGGTTTTGCGTCAATCCTTATTGCTCGGTTCCACACATTTACCGTGGTTATCGAGATTCAGCTTGTTTAGGCACTACTTCTGTAGTCCTGTCGGATTATATCCCGTGAATGTTCTCGTAGTTGTGTAAGCATACTGGCCAGGTATTGTAACCTCTTTGCATTATAGTTTTGGAGTTAACCACTCCCGACTATGTCCCTAGTCAGCTAGCATACCGTTGCTGGTGTTATTTGGCTATTACTGTCCCGTAGACGTATGTCTCGGGTTTTGTTATTGTTTGTTTTTTCCGCTCTGTTGCACGCTTAGTGCTTCTTTTCCTGCTGCTGGTTATCTAGCCAGGTTCTCGCGACTGCTAAGCACGTCGCCCCATGCTGTTGTAAGTTACAACCTCCTCCTGGTTGGAGTACTCGTTCTACCGCTATTAAGTGCGGGTATTGTTGTTCAACCGGGAACCATCTCCGGGACTTCCAATTCTTGGGGTCTACTATATGTCGGTTCTTGTTTACCGTGCGGTGATTTCACAACTGCCAGATCGGGTCTTCCCGAGTATGAGAGGACTTTCCTTCTCTCTGGCGTTCTTTCCCAAGTATTCAATGGGTTTGTGGAGGGCGGGTCTGATATTGTAGGTATCTGGTACACACCCGGTGGTCCTAACTAGCGTACCTCTAACGCTATCACTCAGCCCTTAGCCCTAAGCTTCTAATTCCTAACTCGGTATTTCCTAAACTCGGTTATTCCAGTCATTAGAGTGATACTTCGTTCTGATACCACTTTTTGTAACACCCCTACCGCTAATACCGTCATTACCGTCTAATCACTTCATACTTACATACCTTCGCAGCGGATGCTTACTTACACAACGGTGGGTGATACAAGCCGTCAGCCACCCACGTGACTAACAAGGCCTACTGCTACTTACAGCATCAGTCTGATGGACCGGAATACCCGAGTACTACACACTTACAATACATACTCCAATTACCAACCAAGTACTACAATGCTCCATTCAATACAATACTCCATAATACAATACATTACAATACACCGATTTTACTAAGATTCCAAATCCAATACAATAATTCTTTCGAGTTTATACATTCTCATTACGAGTCTAGCATCTACCCATTCTCACAACTACATAATTTCCAAATACATATGGTGTACCCCTTGGTACACTTCTACATCAAAGGCTACAAGCCTTATACCATTCTCTACTATCTACATTTCATTCCTAGCTATCTAGGCATAGCCGCTGGTCTCTTACTGTGACCATAACCGCTTCAGGTACCTGTACAATAAAAACAATGCCCCAAGGGGCTCAACTTACGCTGCATATGACTTTCGCATACCCCACGTACTAGCGAGGGTACGCTGACCACTTGGTCGAATACATGCAATCCATTTTACTCATACATACATACATACATGCTTCATTCATAATACTACAATACATCACAAAGAATACATACATACATTTCAATACATACAAGGAAGACTTTGCAAGTCAACCATACATACTTACCTTTACGGAATACGCTGCTCCAATACATACATAATGCTTGTTAGCTTCTTTTACCCACCCTGGATAATCGGGTGGTCATTACTCTTTTACTCAGGGTCAATGACTTACACCAGCCAAGACCATTACTCACACAATACTTTACTTACTTACTACTTACTCAAGTCAAGTCGTGTTGACCTCCGGGCAGGGACTACACCGTCCCACCACCGGGCTTTATTGTGGCTCACCAATCTAGGATGCTACCCATTTAAGGGGTTTGGTCCATAGAAAGGATTTAGGCCAGGAATCGGATCCAACCTCTTGTGTATCCTCATCCTCACGCGTGGCCAAAACTATATCGGACTTCTACTCATTCCAATTTACTCAATACTTAAGTTAGGGGTTAGGTAGTTAGGAATTAGTAGAAGTCAACACATCCATACCAAGGAATAATACACTACACACATACACATCCATACCAAGGTATAATACATTACACAAGTACACTACAAGGTACATATACACTTGTTTCTCATCCATTCATTTCATGAATTATACAAACTAAATTTTCAAGACGATATAAAATGAACAAATATAAAACAAGCACAAGTAAGTGCATTAAAGTCCGATTCGTGCATTTATCTTATTTAGGTGATCAAATAAGCACACAAATCGAGGTAACCAGGTTAGGATACAGAGCATGAAAAAATCATACCTTTCACCAGGATTTACTTTACCGGGTGTTCCCTTGTTCCTTAGTTCACACTTGTTCCTCGAGTCTTATTCTCGAACCACCGACTACATGCCAAATGGTTCTATTAATTCTAAGCATCACGGTATATACATAATTGCTACTCCCGTACTTACCCCGTTATCCTGTTATTTCGGTTTAACTTAATGTTCTTAAATTCACAACTTCCTTTATCACTCCTCAAACTTGTTTACACTTCTTAGGGCCTTTAAATGTCACCAAAAAAGGCCTTAACAACTTCTAAAACCATTACCAATCAATCCCTCATCATCTAAAGCCTAAAACCACTTTCGGCAACTTTTTTGGGGTGGTACGGGACTTGGTCCGGACCCAAGGCCCCGGACCATTCAAGAAAAATACTCTCGGCTGAATTTTACTATTGGTACAGGACTTGGTCCTGGACCTAGGTCCCGGACCACCTGCTGGAATTACTCTCGGGCTTATTTTCGTTGCGGTCCGGGACTTGGTACATATCCTAGGTCCCGGACCCTGCTAAAAACTGCTACCATGATGATTTTTCAACCCCAAATCAACCCTTAATCCACCTCCAATCATTCCATAATCTTTCCACATGTTTTGTACATGTTTAAACACACTTAAACACTCACTAAAACTCCTTAAATCCATGGTCCAATACTTACTCAACTTCTTGCTCAAATTCTACAAATTTCCAATCTCATTTTCACACTTTGCACACTTGTGCATTCCTACACTTCTCTTTGCACTTGTTCTAGTTCCATTTTACCATTACAATTCATTCCCAAGCAACTACACTATCAATACACAAGTCCAATTCTCATTTTACTAAATCTTGCACACTAGTTCTTCCTAGATTTTACAAGGCATTACTACACTTCTTGCTACAGATTTTACCCTCTTTTATTCTCACATTACAACTACCACTCCATGGTTACTAAACCTCTCTACTCAACCCAATACATATCTTGGTTCTCCCATTCACCAAGTCATCCATAAATGCACATTTCCTACTAAAATTTTTCCATAGTTCACTTACATTTCTAACTTAGCCACATACATTCTTTCACACCAAATTCATTCCAAAACTAGCCACACCCATACAAGGGTCCTACCAGCAATCAAATCATTCTCCATTCATCCATACTCCATCAAACAACAATACCAATACACATACATAATCATTTGGCTCTAAGGCCTACAATCCCAATACTAGTTCACAAATACTCAAACTTCCATATACTACAATTCTAATACATGTTTTGGGTTCTTTATTTAATTTACCCATTCCCATTACTCTAATGCATTAAAATTTAGCATTAAGAAGGAGCTCTTACCTTAAGCTTATTATTCCTTCTTTTCTTTTCTAATTCTCCTTCTTCTCTCTTTCTTCCATAAAATCGGTCATATGGGGGATGGAGTTGCCAAACTCCATCCCAACATCCAATTACATAAAGAGAATATAAATTAAACTTCTAATCCTTTAAAACAACATTAATCCAATGAAGGGTTTAAATTATCACAAGTTAGGGTTTACCTTTAGGAATTTCCAAGAAGGGTTTTAGCCCTTGGTCCAAGAAGGTGATCCCACCACCATTGCAAGGTTGGAATTATGCTCAAAAGAGAAGAGAAAATAGAGCATTACAAAGGGGGAAATCAGTTACATAGGAGAATGGAGGAAACATGAGTTTTTCATGGAGATTTTTACCTTAATGGAGAGAGGAGACTCCAAGCTTTACATTGATGCCATTTTCTCTTCAAATGGGGAAAACCCATGGAGATGAACTTCCTCATTTTTGGATTTTGAAAAGAGATAATGGTAGAGAATGATGAGAGGAGCAAGAATATGCACTTATTTTTGCATTTGGATTTCAAATGAGACTAGAGCATGAAGGAGAAGTGGGGAAGCCATTGGAGCTTTCTTTTGAGCTTCAAAATCACCAGCACAAGGGGGATAAGGAGAGAGAAATCGGTGGGGAGAAGGAAGGAAGGTGAGAGAATAGAGAAATGAGGAATGAGAGGTGAGAGAAAGGTAAAGTACTTTTTACTTTTCTCTTTTTGCTTTTTTGACCTCTTATTTAATTAGCTAGTTATGTGAGTGTGTGTGAGGAGTTATTTGAATCTTAAAAACCGGCCCTCTACAGTATTACTAGTTGGAGCGTTTTTCGTCTTTACAGAAAACGCTCGTTAATTTTCCCGGTTTTGGTACTATTCACTAACTGGGCCCGTTTTCCGGAATTTTCTCGTTTATTTAATTTTATTGGTTATTAAGCTACCATTAATGCTTAATTTATAGTTATTTAATGAACTATAATTTTTACGGGTTCGTTTGACCACTTAAAGGCACGTTTTCGGGTTTCTTGAAAAACGTGCGCTAAAGCTCTATTAGCGTTTTAATACATTATTTGGATCCGTTTTCTCCGGGAATCATTCCCGTACACTAATGATGCATGAATAAGCCTTAGGAATCCATATAATACGCTAACTGAGGTCTCATACCTCCTATGGTTATTTAACGCTTATTTAGCGTTTTTCGCTTTTTAAGCGTTTTTTCATTTCTTTTGGATTTATTTTTCCTTACCAATATTAATTAGGCGTTAATAGGCCCTAAATACATATTAGAATTATTTTAATCACTATATTTAAGTTTAGGGTATTTCAGGCGCCATCACATCATAGGCCCATATAAGCCTATACCTCCACATCATACCACACAGGCCCACATAAGCCCTTAGCTCCACATCATATACCACGGGCACCTCATAAGCCTTCACCTCCACATAAATTTCATGGCCCTTCATAAGCCTTGATCACCACTCAAGAGATCTCCACATCACACCACACCAGTGGCATGTTCATCTCCTAGGAGATAAATTACGAACCTAAAATCTTTAGTCAGGAAACGATAATTTCACTTTCCTTTTCAGTAGACAGAATTTTCTTTAAATATTGCCATGTTTGGCACCTTTTTTAGCAACTTCTTGTCCTGGACAATTTTCCTTCAAACACTTCGGTTTCATAAATCTCATCATGGTCGTTTTGGCATATTTCCAACAATTTCTTACTTTGGACAATTTTCACTCTTTTCAAGCACTTCAATTTCATTTTGCAATACCCACGTAAACCTCTTCATTTCCATGTTTGGAACTTTGACAATTTGTTTTTTTGCCACAATCATTTGCATAAAACATACTTCACATCTTTGCATCATCAACCATACTGCATTCCTTAATTAGCCTAGTTAAGAGTAGAACGGATCTCGGTCTCCATAAGCAACCGAGTAGAACGGATCTCAGTCTCCATAATCAACTGAGTTATAATGGATCTCGCTCTCCATAAGCAACCGAGTAGAACGGATCTTAGTCTCCATAAGCAACTGAGTTAGATGGATCTCGGTCTCCATAAGCAACCGAGTAGAACGGATCTCAGTCTCCATAAGCAACTGAGTTAGATGGATCTCGGTCTCCATAACAACCGAGTAGAATGGATCTCAGTCTCCATAAGCAACTGAGTTAGATGGATCTCGGTCTCCATAAGCAACCGAGTAGAACGGATCTCAGTCTCCATAAGCAACTGAGTTAGATGGATCTCGATCTCCATAAGCAACCGAGTTAGGTGGGTCTCGGTCTCCATAAGCAACCGAGTTAGGATGGGTTTCACCTCCAAACCTTAGGCACACATAAGTCCTATCACCACAAAAAACACCTCAGGCACCCATAAGACCTACCTTACATTCAACCATGTTAGGCACCCATAAGACCTCCCTTACATTCATTCACTTTAGGCTCGTCATAAGACCTAGCACCATCCTTAGGCTCGTCATAAGACCTAGCACCATCCTTAAGCTCGTCATAAGACGTAGAATCATCCCTTTGGCTCACAGTAAGACCTAGCACCACTCCCTAGTTTACCTGCTTCCATTAAAAACATTGCATTCATTTCATTCATTATAGGTAGTCAACGCCTTAGAATAGCTTGACATCATTTTCACCATTTTTAGGTAGTCAACGCCTTAGAATAGCTTGACATCACTTTCACCACTTTTAGGTAGTCAGCGCCTTAGAATAGCTTGACATAATTTTCATCACTTTAGGTAGTCAACGCCTTAGAATAGCTTGACATCATTTTCATCACTTTAGGTAGTTAGCGCCTTAGAATAGCTCGACAACATATCATCATTTCAGGTAGTTGGCACCTTCGAATAGTTCAACAACATCTCCTTCTCCTTTAGGTGGTCAGCGTCTTCAAATAGCTCGACACAATCCACTAGATTTCAAACGGCATACGAGGTCTTTTAGGATCCAAAATTTTGGGGTATCACTCAAGCATCAACTAGTCTTTTCATCTTCATTTTAAAGCCTAGTTTATAGGGGGCAATCTGTTATACCCAAAATTTTAACCCCCTCGGAATAGTCTCTAAGGCTTACATGTTATAAAGGGCAAAAGGGGTCAAAAAGCACCAAGGCGGGATTTTCCAAGGACATTATCGGGATTTTCTATTTTCATATGACTTGTTCATTATCTCCAAACACTTCCAAATATCATAGTCATTATGAAAGGTATATCATGATTTTTTTTTATAATATTTATTCTGGAAATTTAGCTTTTAATTCATATTATAAGCTAATTTCTTTAATAATTAACACATGAAATAGCCTCAAAATAGAAAAAAAAAGGTTTCCAAAAATTTAAATAAAATTGTCACATGGTTAGCATGACTACATACAGTCATAAACCTGAAATTATCTTATTTGGAACCTTAGCCCAAAATTTAAAAGCGAAATCCAATCACTTTTGTAATTTTTCTCTCTCCTCTCAAAAAGTACCGAAATCGAATCAAAATGTCATGAAATTTTAATATAAGATAGAGGATGATTTTTAGAGGCTAATGTCGTTGGAATTTTGTTATTACGACGTTCCAATAATAAGTATGAATTATGGGAGATTCCAGATTGTGAGATTTTTATCTAATCGGTTATTTATCAAAATAACCCGATTCCAACTCTCAAAATTCTTAAAAATTATCCTTTACCTTCAGTTAAAATTTCATAATTTTTTCGGCCTGCAGCATATTCTAAAAAAATCAGATTCCCTTAGAGCACAAAATCAGGGTTTTAGATAAAGATCTTAATCTATCAACATGGCCTTGCTCTTTCTATAAAGGACCTTCCGAAAACGGCCTAGGGCAGAGGATAACACTTCCAAAGTAAGAAAACACAACCACAAAGCTTCTCGCCACATTTTTACACCTCCAAGCCTCAAATCAATACCAAAACCCTACTGAAATCACCCTGAAATCATTGAAAACACAATATTTCCTTCCCCATTAGACTTCCAAACACAAGGAAGAAGGGGTCAGAAGCTCGGGTCGAAGTTGAACCGGATTAGTGTTGGGGTAAAACCTAACGGCAAGTGTACCGGTCGATTATAGCAAGTTTAAATCTCGGAGTATTCCCTGAGTATCAAATCCAAGGAGGCAATGGCTAGTTTAATTTCTACTTACACATAAAACAAGAAATACTATAAATAACAGGAAATTGGGGATTTTTGTGTGATGTGTGTTTGTTGTAAAAGAGTTCGCTAAGCAATAAATAATAGGTAAATGATTGTTTTGGATTTGTTTGATAAAGGAAATTCTGGTTTACTACTTCTCTCTAGATTTGTAATTTCTTCCCCTAAGTGATTTCTACAGTATGTTGAATAAAACCCTAGAATAAGGATAACTCGTATTCGGTCTCCCGTTCCACGAATTCTAATTAGCAAAGACCGAATCCTAACTCTCGTTATGAATCCACTGTTTACTAATTGCTTTAAATGTAGCCTAGATTAATGGTCACTAGTGTTTAGAGGAATTACCATCTCTATACTATCTGGTTCTTTCCCTGTAGTCAATTGATAGCCGCAGTTCTCACTTATAAGCTAACAAAACTGATAAACTCATTTAATTGATCAGATTAACAAGTCTAGGAATTCATAAGGGAAAAGAACTTGATTCTATTGTACTGCAGAAAATCACAAAGGTTCAGAAATAATTATTCTAGAGATACATAGTAAACCGAAATTAAAAGCGACTACTCAGCCATAGACAAAATAACAATGCTCAATATTAACAGCATAATGATAAAGGGTTTTAGCAGAAAAATTGATTTCAGAAGCCGTGGTGGATTCTGCAATTTCCACACTCGTCCGTGTCACGTCCGGCTGTCTGGGGTCGGACATAGATCCGGACGCGTTCTTCTGGTTGTGTCCGGATCCGGACGCCAAATCCGGACGCGGGTAATTGAAGCGCTGTGAGCAAGGTTCTGTTTGGGAGTGAGGGTCAAGAGTTACGGAGGAAAGTTTTGTGAATGGAGATGGAGCGAGTCGTGGATGAGAGGATATGTAGAGAGGAGGAGAGTGTATCGCTTAGACTCTGAGAGTCTGGGACGAATTGAAATGAAACAGGAGCTGGGTTTATATAGGTTTAGAAATGAAACAAAGGTTAGTGATAGTTAGGTACGAGCATGGACATAGGCTTAAGATATTGAGTATGGGTGTGTGTTTAATTAATGTTGAGGATGGGCATAACTTGCTTTCAGCTGATAATTGCGCCGAAAGCCCGATTATCAGCGCGTTAGCGTTTTTATTTTTCATCTCTGTGTGACGTCCGGATCTGTGTCCGGATCCGGACGTGACACGGAACCTCTAGATCTGAAACTCGAAATATGTCCGGATCGCTGTCCGGATCCGGACAAGACAGAGAACTCTCGGATCTAGATTTTTAGGTCACGTCCGGTTCGCGTCCGGATTTGCGTCCGGCCAAGTTGACCCGGACGTGACCAATTTTTGTGTCTTTTCTCCTGATTTGTTCCCGGTTTGTTGTGTTTGTAATCCTTATGATGTAAAATCTTCATTTCCTGGGTTTTTCCTATATTTAGCATATAAAATACATCAGTTCTTATCAAAACATCAATCTTAGGAAAAACACATAAGTGGGAAACATTGCCTGAATTGTTACAAATTATAAGGTGTTTAAACCCTAAAAAGCCTAAATGTTTCACACTTATCAACTTCCTCACACTTAAGCTTTTGCTTGTCCTCAAGCAAATAAGGAATAAGAATATCTCTAAAACCGTCAAATAATCGCAAAATTAAACAAGTGCAGGGCGAAATCAAACAAAGTGATAAATGAAAGAATTAATCTTACTCTCTAGAGGTAGGTTTTCACAAGCAGTGAAGCAAGAAGAATTTTGTAAAGCATAGAGAAACTAGATTGTAGAAAACAAGTTAACTTATCTTGGGACTTTCCACCAATTTTCATTCCTCTAACCTTTGGATGACAAGGGGTGTGAAGTAATGCCTTATTCCGTAATACCTTTCAACACCACGTACTCGTGATCAAAAACAAAAATTAAACTGCAATTAATTTTTCTTTCACATGCAAAAACATTCTTCTTCCAAGAACTATATACAAAACAAACGAATAATTGTGAATTGCAGAGTTATTCTATAACCCAGACTTTTCTCTTTATCCTTGTAACGGTGTTGGGCCAACTATCCCAGATCCCGAGACCTTAGGTAGATAGGTGTTAAGGCACCCTTAAGACTTAATAACCGGATAGACGAGGCCTGCTATTGTTAGGAAAAAAATTTTGATCAGTGGAGTACCTTGCCTTATCCTTTTCATTCCAAACATTCACTTCATTTCCAAGATCCCAAGCTAAAATAATTTGGTTTCCACAACTAGCCAATCTACCATATTTTAGTGAAAAGAGAGTATTTTTAAATAAAATTATTTATACAAACCTCATCAAGCAAAAAGATTCCTACGGTTTTCACTTGGTTTAATTTCACTCGGTGTGCATAGGCATTAGAGCAGCAAAAAGCAAGTGTGGCATTAAAGAACAATTAGCATGTTTTCAGGGAAAGGTCTTTCCTTCCTCACACTTAAGAGGAGCAATGCCCTCATTGGTCATAGAAGAAAAGCAGTGAAAAGAGCTTTCAAAACATGCTATACTCATAATAGATGCATGTGCAATAATTAGCCCGCAACGCAACAAAGGTGGAACATTAATAAGTTAAATTAGGAACTGAGACTCCCCTGGTGTTTATAGATTGAGGAAGATGTTCTTCCTCACACTTGAAGTTTTGCAGGGGTCGAGATATTCCTCATGAGTCACAGACATTATGCGCGTTGTGCAGAGTAAAAGTTGCTAATTTTCCACTGGCAAGTACGACCACAGAATGAAGTGCATTAACTCCAACAACAGGGAATATTTGAAGTGTATGAGTAATGTGAAAGAAAGAATACTCCCAGAATGCAAGCTTACTAGACGTTCAAAAGTAGTGTGGTTCCAGTTCCTGTACTTATAGCCATTCGTTTCGCAGTAGGCGGGATATGTAAATAAATCATTGACGAATGCTGTACTGCTCAGAGAAACAAGAAATTTAGCAATTCAGAATTTAATCACTTCCAAATAGAAACACCATCACTTCACCTGTCAGTCTCGTGTTGCACCGTTAGTTTGAACAGAAACAAAAGTAAAGCAATTCAGAAAAATAAAAAAAAAAGAAAGTACAGAAAAATAAATAAAAATAAAATAAAAGAAAGCGGTAAAGATAGGATGGCGATCACTGAGGCAGTGGTGGTGGTGTTTGCGTGAGGGCGTCGCGGTGGCGGAGTGGCAGGGCGCAACGGTGGTGTTCTGGTGGTGGCGATAATGGAGGAGGGAGTGTGGATGTGTGGCGGTTCTGGGTTTTGAGTTCGTCGGGAGGAAGAAGAAAGAACGAAGAAAAGAAAGAAAGAAGAAAAAAGAAAGAAAAGAAAATCGCGCCCCGCGTCTGTTTTAGTGACGTCCGGATTAGACGTCCGGATCCGGACGTGTTTAGATGTGTGAGTCCGGTTGTGAGTCCGGCTGGGTTAGCGGACGAGCGTTTAATACTCCTTTTTTTATATTAAATTAAATTAAAAACCATTAATCTAAAACACTTCATTTATTTAAATTAAAATTTTAAAAGGAAACATTACCAAAAAAATAATCAAACAAACATAAAACAAAACACAAGAAATGCAGAATTAAAATAGCAAGAGTGTTAAAGGACTCCCTGATCCGTGATGAACACTGCCATGATACTTCCTCACACTTGAGTTCAGTTTAGCATTAGAATGAATTACCTGAAAGATTAAATCTGCAAAACCAGAAGAACTCAAGTGGAACCAGGTAGAGTTATTTATTGAAATAGGGGAGTCGGGGCTCGTGCTGTAAAATAGTAAAAATTCTCAATCGATTAAAAGAAAATTATATCAAGTAATAGGAAAGTGTAAAAAGAAAGTAGGGAGGAGATTTTTTTTACTGGTGGGTTGCCTCCCACCAAGCTGCCCGTCTTTTCGGTCTTTGGCTAGACCTTGGTGCATCAGTTTGAAGAGTCAGGATCCCGGAGCCTAAGTGTTGAATGAATCATATCAACATCGCTCCCTTGGTACAACTTCAGCTGTGATCCATTAACCTTGAATGCTTCCCCTTTCTCGTTGACCACACCAATGACTTCATAAGGGGAAACATCTATAACTGTGAATGGACCGGACCAGCGAGATTTCAGCTTTCCCGGAAATAGTTTTAGTCTTGAATTGAACATTAGCACTCTGTCACCAATTTGAAACTCTCGCTTCACAAGCAATTTATCATGCCATCTCTTAGTCCGTTCCTTGTACCTCTTGGCATTTTCGTAGGCCTCTTCTCTGAATTCATCCAGTTCACACAGCTGTAGTTTCCTTCCCTCACCGGCCTTCTGAAGATCACAATTCAGAACTTTAAGTGCCCAAAAAGAGTTATGTTCCAGTTCTACCGGAAGATGACACGCCTTTCCAAAAGCCAACTTGTAAGGAGACATTCCCAAAGGTGTCTTATAAGCTGTCCGGTAAGCCCACAAGGCATCATCCAATTTCATAGACCAATCCTTACGGGATGAACTAATAGATTTTTATAGAATCCACTTAATCTCTCTATTAGTCACCTCTGCCTGCCCATTGGTCTGTGGATGATAGGGTAAGGATACCTTATGTCTCACTCCATACTTTTGCAACAGGGCTTCAAACTGCTTGTTACAAAAGTGAGATCCTCTGTCACTTATGATTGCCCGTGGTACCCCAAACCTAGTGAAAATATTTTTCTTCAAAAATCTCAGCACAACCTTTGCATCATTAGTAGGCGCAGCCACTGCTTCAGCCCATTTAGTCACGTAATCTACAGCTACCAAAATATAGAGGTTCGAATGTGAAGAAGGAAATGGCCCCATGAAGGCAATCCCCCATAAATCAAATGGCTCGACCTCCAAGATGTAATTTAAAGGCATCTCAAGCTTACGTGAAAGGTTACCCTGGCACTGACAGCTATCACATGTGGACACAAATGCATGGCAGTCTTTATGTAGTGTTTTCCAAAAGAAACCTGCCTCCAATACCTTAGTTGTTGTCCTAGTCGGACCAAAATGACCTCCTGCTTCTCTAGAGTGACAATGTAATAGGATGTCTCTAGCTTCCTCCTCAGAAACACACCGACGAATCATACCATCTGCACAGACCTTGAATAGAAACGGTTCATCCCAAAGGTAATGCTTGACCGTGGAGAAAAACTTCTTCTTCTGCTGATATGTCAATTCTGGGGGGATGATACCCTTAGCTAGGAAGTTCGCAATATCAGCATACCAAGGGTCCGTAGAACGACTGATCATGTAGACAAACTCATCAGGAAAATATTTGTTAATCGGCCTGCCATCATCTGGAACTTCCATACGGGATAAGTGATTTTCCACTCCGTTCTGCACTCCAGGTCTGTCCTTAATCTCAATGTCGAATTCCTACAGAAGTAAAATCCATCTGATCAAACAAGGTTTAGCATCAACCTTTCCAAAGAGATACCTGAGAGCGGAATGGTCAGTGTGCACAATGACTTTGCTGCCAATAATGTATGGTCGAAACTTATCACATGCAAAGACAATTGCCAGTAGCTCCTTCTCCATTGTTGCGTAGTTCTTTTGTGCCTCATTCATAGTCTTACTAGCATAGTAGACTATCCTGAACACCTTGTCATGCCTCTGACCCAAAGCTGCTCCTAATGCGTAATCGCTGGCATCACACATTATCTCAAAAGGTAATGACCAATCAGGAGCAACAATAATAGGTGCAGAAACCAATTTAGCCTTGAGCAAATTAAAAGCATCTAAGCACTCTTTTGTAAACTCAAATTTAGCGTCCTTAATTACCAAATCACAAAGAGGCTTAGAGATCTTGGAGAAATCCTTAACAAAACGCCTATAAAAACCCGTGTGACCAAGAAAACTCCGGACATCTTTTACCGATGATGGTGGAGGCAGCTGCTCTATTACTTCAATCTTTGACTTGTCTACCTCGATTCCTTTCTTAGAAATCTTATGTCCGAGCATGATGCCTTCCTGCACCATAAAGTGGCACTTCTCCCAATTGAGCACCAAGTTAGTTTCCTTGCATCTGGCTAAGATTAAATCCAAGTCTCGCAAACATGAATCAAAAGTAGGTCCAAAGGCAGAAAAATCATCCATAAAGATTTCGATGCATTTCTCAATAAAATCAGCAAAGATAGCAGTCATGCATCTTTGAAATGTAGCTGGTGCATTACACAAACCAAAGGGCATGCGTCGATAAGCATAAGTACCACACAGACATGTAAAAGTGGTTTTCTCTTGGTCTTCCTTAGCAATTGGAATCTGAAAATAACCGGAGTAACCATCTAAGAAACAGTAGTATTCTTGTCCTGCAAGCCTCTTTAGCATCTGGTCAATAAAAGGAAGGGGAAAATGGTCCTTCCTAGTGGCGGCATTTAATTTCCTCTAATCAATGCAAACTCTATGCCCGGTAATAGTACGCTGAGGAATTAATTCACCTTTATCATTAGGCACCACAGTTAAACCTCCTTTCTTAGGTACGACCTGTGTAGGACTTACCCATTCACTGTCAGAAATTTGGTAGATGATACCTGCATCCAAGAGCTTGATAACCTCCTTCTTAACCACCTCTTTCATGTGCGGGTTCAGTCTTCGTTGAGGCTGTCTCGATGGTTTGTCATCCTCCTCGAGGTAAATGCGGTGAGTACAGAACGTAGGGGCATTGCCTTTGATATCAGCAATGGACCACCCTGGTGCCTCTTTGTTTCTTTTTAGAACCTGCAACAAAGCTTCCTCCTGTTCATTGGTTAAGCTATTAGAAATAATGACAGGCAAATCAGATGGAGGAACTAAGAAAGCATATTTAAGGTGACTAGGAAGAGGGTTAATTTCAAGAGAAGGTGGTGATTCCACAGAAGGAGCTAGCGTCTTTGGAACTCGGTCTAGCGGTTCCTCTTCGATTCTGTAGTTCTTCCTATATGGTCTCCCAGCAGCAAGCTGAAATGCTGCAGCAGACACCTTAGAATCATCATGAACTGTTTCTATGGATTCTACCAAGCACTTCTCCAATGCATCCAACTCCGTGGGGCTGTAAGAATAGTCCTGCATTAAAGTATCAATACAATCTAAACTGAAACAAGCATGAACATCAGAAGGGTGGGTAGTAGCCTTGGTCATATCAAATACAAGCTGTTCATCATGTAACCGAAGTATAATCTTCCCTCCTTCGACATCAATGAGGGTCCTTGTTGTACGCATGAATGGTCAACCTAAGATAAGCGGTACTACCTTGTCCTCCTCCATGTCTAAAATAACAAAGTCAGCAGGGAAAGCAAAAGTACCAACTGAAACAATTAAATCCCTTACCACCCCTTTAGGTAGGATGATTGACCTATCAGCTAATTGCAAAGTAATTCGGGTAGGTTCACATTCTCCTAAACCAAGCTTCAAATACATTGATAAGGTCATTAAATTAATACTCGCACCTAAGTCACATAAACCCTTACCACAGTTCACATTACCTATCGCGCAAGGTATGACCGGAGTACCTGGATCATCAAGCTTAGGCGGAAGCTTTTTCGAAAGGACGGCTGAAACGCTCTCGGTAAGCTGCACAGTGTCTTTCTCCACTAAGGACCGTCTATTGGACAGGATGTCCTTCATGAACTTCGCATATATCGGCATCTGCTTCAACGCCTCAGAAAAAGGAATGTTAATGGTTAGTTTCTTAAAAATACTTAAGAACTTACCAAATTGTTCATCCAGGTCTCTTTTCTTCAACCGGTTTGGGAAAAGAACTGACGCTTCATCAACTGCGCGGCATGGGGGTGGGGAAATCTTAGGAGTCTTGCTAATCGCCACCTCCTCTTCAACTGGTTCCTCTTGAGAACCTGCTGGTGTAGTTTCTTAATTTCGCTCGACATTAGGAAGAGGGGCCTCAGCTTCAGGGACCACTGGGTCAAGCTGTGTACCACTCCTCAATGTGATTGCCTTGGCATGCTCTCTTGGATTATGCTCTGACTGACTGGGCAAAGAACCCAAAGGACGCTGAGCCAGCTGCTGCACTATCTGAGATAGCTGAGTCTCGATGTTCCTATTGAATGTCCTTTGATCATTGTTGAAGGTCCTCTGCTCCTGATTGAAAGCTTCCAGCTCATTGAATTTCTTGGTGTTGACAGTGATGAAATCATTCATTCTGGCCAGAACTTCATCCATGCTAGAGGACGCACCAGCACCTGTATTTTGCACTTGCTGATTCTGCAGTGGCTGCTTCTGATAAGAGGAATTATATTGCTGATGAGGTCTTTGGTTGTAATTGCTGTTACCGCCAGCTTGGTAACAATTCTGCTGCTGAGAATGGTAGCCCAGGTTGCTTTAATTTCCGAAATAATTACCTGGTTTGTTACCAACATAGTTTGCTACCTTTTCTTGTGGTGGAACACACTGGCATATGTTAGAACTTCTACCACAATACTCACATTGAGGGAATGAATCAGTGATAGCCGATGCGTTTGATTTTGGGTTCATCAGTGTGCACATCTTCTCAAATTGCTTAGAAATGCTGTCCATCTTAGCAACTAAGAGGGTGTTCGAGTCTACCTCATAAATTCCTGCATTCTTCTTGGGGAAGATCTCAGTGGCAGCTCTAGCACCTCCCCATTGGTTAGCTGAATTGGAAAGAGTTTCCAACAACTCCTTTATCCTGGTGATCAGAAGCTCCATAAGACTTCCTCCTGCACAGGTATCAACTAATAGACGACTCTGGGGATCTAGATCCTTATAAAATGATTGCAATACAACTTATTCTCCCAGATCATGATGTGACACTCTTCTTACAATTCCCTTGAATCGCTCCCAAGCTTCAGAAAGAGTTTCACTGCTATACTGTTTGAAGTTCGTGATCTCACCTCTCATTGCCAGCATTCGGGACGGTGGAAAGTATTTTGCTAGGAACGTATTTGCTAGCTCGCTCCAGGAAGTGATACTGTTTGGAGATAGGGAGTTCAGTCACTCTGCAGCCCTGTCCCTGAGTGAAAAAGGAAACAAAGTTAGCCTGGCTACCTCCTGAGAAGCTGGTGTTGAGCATGCTCCAACCAATCGTAGGAAGGATGTAAGGTGAACATTTGGATCTTCAGTGACTACTCCACTGAACTGTGGAGCATTCAGGACCATCATGACATAATGGGTCTTGAATTGCCATTCTACCCCTTCCGGTAGTGCAGGGATTACTATTGGTGATGTGAGTCCCTCCACGTTCGGACGAGTGTAGTCGTTCATCCTTCTTTCTCTGCTGATACCGTCCATAAGATACTCTTCTTCTGAAATAAAGGTATCCCCTGGAGAGTCCTTGAGAAACATCTCTGGTTCAACTGTAGGCTCCAGTACCAATCCCAGACGACCTCTTCTTGTAAGTCGTTCTATCTCATGTTCCAGCTCAAATTCAGGATTTCCTTCAGAACGAGTTTTAACCATAAACCAAAATCAGATAACTGACAGTAATGTAGTTTTAAAAGTAAACTTAATCGGGTAAAACCAAAATAAAATAGAACAAATAATAAGAAACAAATTGTACAAAACTAAGAAAATGAACAAAAGAAAATAAAATAAAATAAAACAAAAATAAACTAAACTAAAAAGCAAAAATAAAACAAAATAATACCAATATAAAAATTAAACTAAGCAACCGTGCCTCCCCGGCAACGGCGCCAAAAACTTGTTGGGGTAAAACCTAACGGCAAGTGTACCGGTCGATTATAGCAAGTTTAAATCTCGGAGTATTCTCTGAGTATCGAATCCAAGGAGGCAGTGGCTAGTTTAATTTCTACTTACACATAAAACAAGAAATACTATAAATAACAGGAAATTGGGGATTTTTGTGTGTGATGTGTGTTTGTTGTAAAAGAGTTCGCTAAGCAATAAATAACAGGTAAATGATTGTTTTGGTTTTGTTTGATAATGGAAATTCTGGTTTACTACTTCTCTCTAGATTTGTAATTTCTTCCCCTAAGTGATTTCTACAGTATGCTAAATAAAACCCTAGAATAAGGATAACTCGTATTCGGTCTCCCGTTCTACGAATTCTAATTAGCAAAGACCGAATCCTAACTCTCGTTATGAATCCACTGTTTACTAATTGCTTTAAGTATAGTCTAGATTAATGGTGAGCTAGTGTTTAGAGGAATTACCATCTCTATACTATCTTGTTCTTTCCCAGTAGTCAATTGATAGCCGCAGTTCTCACTTATAAGCTAACAAAACTGATAAACTCATTTAATTGATCAGATTAACAAGTCTAGGAATTCATAAGGGAAAAGAACTTTATTCTATTGTACTGCAGAAAATCACAAAAGTTCAGAAATAATTATTCTAGAGATACATAGTAAACCGAAATTAAAAGCGACTACTCAGCCATAGACAAAATAACAATGCTCAATATAAACAGCATAAGGATAGAGGGATTTAGCAGAAAAACTGATTTCAGAAGCCGTGGTCGATTCTGCAATTTCCACACTCGTCCGTGTCACGTCCGGCTGTCTGGGGTCGGACGTAGATCCGGACGCGTTCTTCTGGCTGTGTCCGGATCCAGACGCCAAATCCAGACGCGGTAATTGAAGCGCTGTGAGCAAGGTTCTGTTTGTGAGTGAGGGTGAAGAGTTATGGAGGAAAGTTTTGTGAATGGAGATGGAGCGAGTCGTGGATGAGAGGATATGTAGAGAGGAGGAGAGTGTATTGCTTAGACTCTGAGAGTCTGGGACGAATTGAAATGAAACAGGAGCTGGGTTTATATAGGTTTAGAAATGAAACAAAGGTTAGTGATAGTTAGGTACGAGCATGGACATAGGCTTAAGATATTGAGTACGGGTGCGTGTTTAATTAATGTTGAGGATGGGCTTAACTTGCTTTCGGCTGATAATTGCGCCGAAAGCCCGATTATCAGCGCGTTAGCGTTTTTATTTTTCATCTCTATGTGACATCCGGATCTGTGTCCGGATCCGAACGTGACACAGAACCTCTAGATCTGAAACTCGAAATATGTCCAGATCGCTATCCGGATCTGGACAAGACAGAGAACTCTCGGATCTGGATTTTTAGGTCACGTCCGGTTCGCGTCCGGATCCGGACATGAGACGTCCGGATTTGCGTCCGGCCAAGTTGACCCGGACGTGACCAATTTTTGTGTCTCTTCTCCTGATTTGTTCCCGGTTTGTTGTGCTGTAATCCTTATGATGTAAAATCTTCATTTCCTGGGTTTTTCCTATATTTAGCATATAAAATACATCAGTTCTTATCAAAACATCAATCTTAGGAAAAACACATAATAAGTGGGAAACATTGCCTGAATTGTTACAAATTATAAGGTGTTTAAACCCTAAAAAGCCTATATGTTTCACACTTATCAATTAGCTATCAACGAAGCATTCGAAGTTTCCCGACGTGAAGGAACAACCAAATCTCAAAGCCAAAACAGGCTCGAAATTGAATTCTTTAACTCCACTGATCTCAACACACTTCTGGTTGAAATTCCTATTCAAATTGACTATTCTTTGCTTCTGAATTAAGGTTTGTTTACGTTTCTGTCCACTAACTTGTTCAATACGTTTCGTCCTTAATTCGTAGTCAAATTAGAAACTTTTGATCACTAACATGTTTAGAATCTTTCAGGCTACCTACCCATAAATTTTGAGCCAAAAACACCATCGGGAACCACCCAAACGCCACCGTCCGAGGGCGGTCCGCACCCACGGACGCCATGTCCGGGGTCCCGGACACCCTGTCCGTAAGCACGGACACCCCCGGACCGCAGCGGGATTTAATTTTCAAATATTTTAGGGTTTTTCAAACTATGTTCGGGCCAACGGACACCTTGTCCGTGGCCCCGGACTTTTAATTTTTTCGTTTTCTGTTTAATTCGACTTTTATTTCCACATAGATTAACTAGGGTCCGTGGGTACGGACATTAAGTCCATGGCTACGGACGGAAACAAAATTTGACCTAATTCTGCCTCCGAAACCCTAGTTTAGGTAACTTCAATTTCACTTTAAGTTTCTATCAAAAAATGTTAAAAAATAAAAAAAAATCAGATGTTCACGCACTTAGGTTAAAAATGACTCGTAATTAGCCGTAATTAAACTAAGTAGAGGAAAATGACTTATAAGGGGTAATGAAAGTAATTGAACCCTAATCAAGTCGAATATCAAGCCCCCGAACCCAAACTCTACCTTTCCTAATTTACCCTAGGTTAAAATTAGGTGGTGACTCATAATAGGTTCCAGTGAGCTAGCTTAGGTTTTAATAATTATGGTTATATGACCTAGTTATTAGACTTAGGTTATAAGTGGACCTAGAATCCGATCAGATCCTAATCAACTTAATCAACATAGGATAGGGTTCAAAAATCGAGGCTCACAACACTTCTGTAGTAGTATTCATCGATGGCATCCTTGTGTATTTGAAATCAGCAGAAGAGCATGCCAAACATCTCAGAAAAGTACTTGAGACACTGCGCGAGAACCAGCTTTATGCGAAGTTCTCCAAATGCGAGTTATGGCTAGATCAGGTATCATTCCTCGGTCATGTCATCTCGAGCGTGGGTATTTCAGTTGATCCATCTAAGATTGAAGCTGTACGATCATGGCCTAGACCTAAGACTGTTACCGACATCCGGAGCTTTCTTGGTGTAGCCAGTCACTACCGGAGATTTGTAAAGGACTTCTCGAAAGTCACTAAGCCCATGACTACATTGATGAAGAAAGATGCATCGTTTGTGTGGATAGACGAGTGCGAGGTATCCTTCCAGAGCCTAAAAGACTCATTGACCTCAGCGCCAATTCTCACACTTCCAGAGGGCACAGAGGAATTTGAGGTATATTGTGATGCATCAGGCAAGGGAATGGGATGCGTACTCATGCAGCATGGCAAGGTTGTAGCCTATGCCTCCCGCCAACTAAAAAAGCATGAGGAGATTTACCCGACTCATGATTTAGAGTTATGAGCCATTGTCTTCGCCTTGAAAATATGGCGACACTATCTCTATGGGGTAAGCATCACCATCTACTCCGACCACAAAAGCTTACAGTATGTATTCACACAGAAGGAATTGAATTTGAGACAAAGAAGGTGGATGGAGTTTCTCTCAGACTATGACATCGACCTACGGTAAAAGGAAGGGAAGGAAAACATTGTAGCCGACGCCCTGAGCCGTCGAGCACACTCGCTCCATTCACTACTCGCTTCTTCTAGCTTGGTTGACGAGGTGCGAGACGCTCAGTTGAGCGACCCTTACATGACCGAGATCAGACAAAAATCACCGACGGTACCTTCGAGAAGAAGAAGTATGATTTTAAGTTACATGAAGATGGTCTGATCCGGTTGAATGGCAGGTTGTGCGTCCTCCGAAGCAATGCTGAGCTGAGGGATCGCATCCTGCGAGAGTCACACAGTTCTACACAATCCGTCCATCCAGGAGCCTCCAAGATGTACAAAGACATGAAGAGGTATTTCTGGTGGTCTAGAATGAAATCCGATGTGACAGAGTATGTTTTAAGATGCTTACATGCCAGAAGGTAAAGTTTGAACATCGTAGACCGGGCGGAATGGTACAATCTATGCCAATTCCGGAGTGGAAATTCCATGATATCTCAATGGATTTTTTTGTAGGACTCCCACCTGCCAGGGGAGGACTCAACATCATCTGGGTTGTAGTCGATCGCCTCACCAAGGTTATCAAATTCATACCGATGAAGGACACCTGGAAAGTGGCGAAGCTCGCGAAGCTATTCGACAAGGAGATTATCCGACACCATGGAGTCCCAAAGACTATAGTATCTGACCGCGACACTAGATTTCTTTCGAGATACTGGAGAGCTACATGGGAAGCGCTGGGTACAGAGTTGAAGTTGAGTACCGCCTTCCATCCACAGACCAACGGTCAAACAGAAAGGACCATCCAGACACTGGAGGACATGCTTAGAGCATGTGACTTAGACTTTCAGGGGAGTTGGACAGATAAGCTTCATCTTATCGAGTTTTTTCATACAATAACAGCTATCACGCTTCAATTAAGATGTCACCTTTCCAAGCTCTATATGGTAGACCTTGTCGTACCCCCTTGTGTTGGGATGAGTCGAGTGAAGCGGTCATCATAGGACCGGAGTTCCTTGAACAAGTCCAAGGGGAAGTGCAACAAATTCGAGCTAACATGAAAGCAGCCCAAGATAGACAGAAATCCTATGCGGATGTGCGACGACACGACCTTGAGTTCACCGTGGGCGACCAAGTGTTCTTGCGCGTTACACCTATGAAGGACATGTTCCGATTTGGCCATAAGGGCAAGCTGAGCCCGAAATTTGTAGGGCCGTTCACTATCACTGAGAGAGTTGGATCTGTAGCCTATAGGTTAGCTTTACCTGAGGACTTGGGGCGTGTTCATGATGTCTTTCATGTGTCACAACTCAAGAAATACATCGCCGATCCTTCTCATGTTCTAGAGCCCGAGCAATTATTCATTGAGCCGACGATGAGATATGTCGAGACTCCTGTTAGAATTCTTGACACTAAGACCAGACACACTCGCCATAAGTTAGTGCGAATGGTGAAGGTCTTATGGTCCAACCATGATGTCGAAGAAGCGACATGGGAGTTAGAAGACGCCATGAAGGCGAAGTACCCACAGTTGTTCATAGACTAGATAGTCTAGTACTTAGCGGGTAAGGGGCGTACCCCTTTTTAAGGGGGGTAGAGCCGTTTTGCTTTTGCATTGCTTCGGGTTAGCATTGCATAGTGTGTATGTATTGTAGTATGTTTTGATGGCACATGTAGTGCGATGTGTATTTGGTATGTATGTCTAATGTGTAATGTATTGGTGTGTATGTACAATGTGTGATGTATCGGTGTTGTATGGATTGACTCAATAGTAATGTGTATTGTGGAATGATGTGTATTGGAATTACGTACTGAAATGAAACAGTATATCAATCCTAGTATCCTTCGATCTGATCCTAATGAGGCAGTGCATTTATCCTAACATGATCCGATCCGATCTTCTATCCTACATTACCTGGTCTCGATTACTGAATCTCACAAGCGTAGAGGGAGAGAAAGAGAGCTTTTACTGGAATTGAATGTAAGTTTGATTGCCAAATGTTGCGTATCTTATTTCATGGGGGTACACCCCTATTTATAGTATTTCGGGCCTGGTTTTTATGGTGCCAGCCTGTATTTTACATGTATAAGTACGGTTCTACCCTTTCCCAGTATCTTTGGTTGACCACAGGCGGTCAGTCATACAGTATTTTGCCTTGTCTAAATCCTATTCTCATTCGGCTGGGGACGGTCGGATGCTCTATGTGCTTCTACTTTCATCTGGCTGTGATAAGTGTCTAAATGAGCATGTTTTATGGGTGTATTTCATGTATTATATCAGCACTTTTCTGCTCATTTCTCACTTATCGTATGTTTTTCCTCTAGTTTATGTTTTATTGATTATCTCACAAATTTATTGGTTTAAACATGAGGAAAAGCCAAGCTAGGACGAAAGTACACGAAGAGACGAACGCATAGGCGCAGACGGCTCGAAAAACGGAGCCCAAATGAAGAATCTAGAGCCGGTCAAAGTTGGAAGGAAAATAGGTGTCGTGACCACATGGGCAACCGCCTAAACTAGGCGCGGACGACTTACATTGCAACCGCGGGGCGGACGTGCAGGTGGTACCACAGGCGGACACAAGTGTGCAACCGCCAGGTAATTAGGCGGACACAATGAGGCGGACGTGAGTCCAACCGCATGAATCTCAGCGGACAGAAGAGGCGGTCGTGACTAATTTTCAGTCGCGACCGGTTTTCTTCGCCCGTCGTCGTCTGCAACTCGCCCAACTCGCCCACTGTCTCTGCAACTTATCCATCTACTCCCATCACGCGTTCATGTCTGTCCCCTGCAATAAATGAAGCAATCAATGCTCAATCAAGCTCTTCTGTTTTTGCCTCCTCCAATCCTCTATATAAACCAACACCATAACTGCAAAACAGACACACCACGTACGTGCAGAGGCTGAAGAATTCACACAAACACCAAACTCCATTCTCTTCCATTAAATTCCTCCCGTAACTCCACAATTCTCCATCTTTAATTTATTTCACCACTTCGCCTCATTTACTCACGTACGTACTCACGCAGTAACAAAAGAAATAGAAGAGCAGCAGTGAGAGCGAGAACAGACCAGTTCTTCCTCTGAATTAATGTCAAAATCTATCTGTGTAATCTTCTTATCTCCGTTAATGTCTGAGTAATTTTCATTTGTATCCTAGGATGGGGGTTTGATTTCTAATATTACGTAATTAATATTTATCACCTGTTTCTCTCATTTAACTTGTTTTAATTCCTTTCAACTAATATTGCTAAATGCTTTGCGCGACAAACGACTGCATTTATTTGGTAACTATCAACATATGATTTTGAGATAGTCTAGGTACCACAAAGGAATTAATCTTAGTATTTACACTCCGGACTGAGCAGGAAAATATTAAGGCTTTTATTAAGAGTTCGTAACTGACAATTATTAACTCTAATAGGCAATAAATAATTGAGACAGGTTATAAATATGTTTAAGTAATTTAGGAAATTCCCCCGCTATCCTAGGATACATTTTTCCATTCACATCAATTAATTCACCTTTTTACTGTTTTTATTATTTCTGTATTAATTTAACAACAAATCAAGCTTGCCTCCGGCTAACCCCCCTTTTTACAGTTTTTAAGTAACTACCAAGACTAGGGTAAATTGAACAATCTCCCTGTGGATACGACACTCGTTATACTACTACGACCGGGAATTGTTTGCAGCCCGACGTTTATAATTTGAGTTTTTAATTTCTTTCTTTTATGTAAATTACACCTGTTCTAAACCACTCAGAAATAAACAGTCTGCAAATTGGCGCCGCTGCCGGGGAGATTGATTCCATCAATTTCCCTAGTTTCCGGTAGTTCACCTGTTTTATTATAATAAACTGTCAATATTATCTTGTTAATAATCTAACCTTGGACATCGGACTTATAATCTGACTTGGACATCGGACTTCTGACCTGACTTGGACAATTGACTTCGGACTTTGGACATCTAACTCCTAACTTCTTAATATTATTGTCATTTCGTTCCATTGTCATTTCGTTCCATTGTCATTTCGTTCCATTGTCCTTTCTTTCCATTGTCTCTAACTACTAACTTTAAATTTCTTGTCATTTCGTTTCATTGTCATTTCGTTCCATTGTCCTTTCTTTCCATTGTCTCTAACTACTAACTTTAAATTTTTTGTCATCTCGTTCCATTGTCATTTCTTTCCATTGTCCCTAACTACTAACTTATAATTTCCAGTATACTAACTCCTAACGTTTTTCAGCCTAACAAATATTTCTGTCTTTCTTATTTTATTTACTAACTAATTTTGCAGTTTCTGACGAACCACAAAGTTATCTTCTGTGCATGCCAAATACTCGAACTCGAGGCTCTCCACCAATCAGTCCGAGCCCCGAACCCGAGCGTACTTTATTTCAAGCGCAGAGAAACCTGAGAAATCAAGTCATGGCCAATAACGAAGTTATAAATGAAATTGACCATGCAATTCAACCAGAACACCGTGCCCTATCTGATTACCACCAACCGGATACCGAAGGGAGAGCATCAGCTATAGTTCCCCGAGCTAACACCGCAAGAAGCCGGACGATGGGTTTTCAAAACCCACTACATCACCGCCGTCCGGGATTTAGGTAAGTTTAGTGGAGTGAACCCAGATGAAGCCCCAAATCATCTGAGTCTCTTCCTAGACATCTGCAATTCTTTTGGTCAGACCGGCAACGTCAAAGAAAGAATTCGACTCCAACTATTTCCTCACTCATTATCGGATTCAGCAAACCGGTGGTACCGAAGCCTTCCCTCCCGATCAATCACCACATGGCTTCAAATGGCCCAAAAATTCCTTGCCAAATACTACCCAACCAGTAGAACGAGGCAATTGATCGGTGAAATCAACACTTTCTGTCAGGAGCCGGGAGAAACGTTGTACGACGCATGGGATAGATTCAAAGATATGCTAATGAAGTGTTCCCACCATGGTCTTGACGATCAATCCCTCTGCCTGTCATTCTTTAACGGTCTGGATGATGGGAACCGACTACTCGTCAATTCCTCTGCAGGAGGAAGTTTCATGATGAAATCTCCTAAAGAAGGAATGGATCTCCTCGAAACCATGACGAGCAATACCAGACAGTGGACGAGATCCAAAGGACGAACGCCACGAGCAGCAGGCCTACTCCATGTTGAGCCTACAGATCATTTATCAGCTCAGATCTCGTCCCTTGCAAAGATGGTGGAAAAGCTAACAACATCTCAAAACGAAATTGTAAAAACAATAGCTTCTCCACCTACAAGTTCACCACCAGCTCCACCTACAGAAGGATGTGTCATATGCGCCGGTCCTCATGAAACTCATCAATGCGAAGGCAAAGGCCAGTACGAGGAAGTACAATTCATAGGAAACCGCCCCGGTAATTCCTACAACAACAACTTCAACAACAACTATCCATGGAGAAATCACCCGAATTTCTCATGGAAAAATAATGATCAGAACCAAGGAGGGCAGAACAACAATTCCAATACCTATCAGGGAAGCCGACCCCAACCAAACTCTAATATGGGTTATAGAGCACAAGGTGCCCCTCCAGGTTTCCAACAACAACAACAACAACCATCTTCATCCTCTTCTGATCCAAATGCAGAACTCAAAGAGATGATGAAGGGATTCATGTCCATAACTCAGAACCAGCTCTCTGCACAAGAAGCCTTCAACCAGAAAATCGAAGGTAAATTCAATCAACTTGCAGAACATCTTGCTCGAAGACCGCCAGGGGCTCTCCCCAGCCAAAATGAACCAAATCCAAGAGAGCAAGCCAAGTGCATCTATGTGAAGGAGCACGATGAAGAAAAGACGGAGGTGGCTAAAACAGCTAAAGTTCCAGAACTACACCCTTCCCTCCAAGAGTGGGTTGTAGCAATCGAAACTTCCAAAAGGAATGTAGCTGAACTTGAAAGCACCGCCAAAGTCTATAATAATCGTATTCAATCTGAGAATACCTACCTTGAGCACTTGGTGGCTGGTTATGAAAACGAAAAGCTCGACTTCGAAAAAGACGAAGAAGAGGTTAAGGCGATAACCTTGAGAAGCGGTAAGAAAACCGACGAGATTCACATCTCTCAACAATCAGAAGAATCCAAAGAGGATAATGAAGGAAAAGCTGAGGCCCCAGTAGAAAAGACATCTCCAAGTGTCCTCACTATTCCATCAGCTTCAGAACCTTCTTCACAAGAACCGCCTATACCATTTCCTCGCCGACTCCAGAAGCAGAAGTTGGATAATGAATATGGTAAGTTTCTGGCAATGCTGAAGCAGCTAAACGTCAATGTACAGTTTGTAGACCTCATTGCCAAAATGCCAAACTATGCCAAATTCCTCAAACACCTCATATCCAACAAAACTAAATTGGCCGAAGTCGGTACGGTACCTCTCAATGTAGCTTGCTCAGCTACTCTACAACAACCACTACCATCAAAATGCAATGATCCGGGCAGCTTCACCATTCCAGTCACAATTGGTAGCACCTCATTTCCATACTCCTTATGCGATCTGGGTGCCTCCATTAATTTGATGCCCCTCTCCACTTTCAAAAAGCTGGGAATTGGAGAGATGAAAAAGACCAAGATGACCCTGCAACTGGCAGATGGTTCGGTAACATACCCAAGCGGAGTGGTGGAGGATGTTATCATCAAAGTTGAGCACTTATACTTCCCATGCGATTTTGTCATTCTAGACATCGAAGAGAACTCCACTACACCTCTCATCCTTGGACGACCATTCCTTGCCACAGCCGATGTGCATATTTGGGTAGCCCAGGGGAAAATCACCCTCCAAGCTTATAACGAAAAGCTGGAGTTTGCATCAGGAAGATCTCCAGATAGCAAATCCAAAGATCTCAAATTTGTGCGGGACACTCAATCACCATCATCCCCACTTCTGTTTATTACCCTTCCAGACGGCATGTCTATTACAGAGATACCACCACCAATCCTGGACGAAGAGGGATAAGAAAAGAAAACATGCATCCCGGTGGACTCTCAAAAAAACCATCGAGTCATGCTTGGATCTCCTCTCATAACCACCCCCATGATCGATCTAACAAAAGCGTCTAGCTAAAGACGTTAAGAAGGGCAGCTTTCCGGGAGGCAACCCGGACGAACTTATATTTTATATGCTTTTATGCTGTTTTAATTTCAGATTCCCTTTAAATTTTGTTTTTGCTAACTCTTAACCCGTTTGTAGTATGGTTGCTTCTAGTGTCTTATGCAGGTGCAATTTCATGTCTACACCGCAACCAAGCTACGCTACTTGAGGCTGAAGCTCAAGTGTGGGGGAAGTCCAAAACACGCTAGCAAAAATAAAAAACAGGGGCTAGTACTAGTTTCTTTAATTATGCTTTATTTAAATAAAATATGCAGAGGAGAATTTTTATGCTTCAATGAATATTCGTGAGCTTCGTGTTCTCTCTATTTTATCTACTTACCGAAAAGGTCTTCTGAGGCTTTCCCTTGTTTTTCTGGTGAACAATGAGGACATTGTTCAATTTAAGTGTGGGGGAGTGTGCCCTTTTCGGTGACATTTTATGCTTAAATGCTTAATCTCTCTGCTTATCTTGCGTTTGTTCAAATTCAATATCGTGGACCCTTTTTATGTGGGTTGTTCTCTTTAGGAATAAATATTGTTATGAATTGTGGGATAAATGGTACAAAAATGGTACAAAATTTTAAAATTTTGATTACTTTTGAGGAGCATTTTTATGCGGTGTGACCAAATGATCTGAAATGGTTGGATTTTTATTACTCAGGGGTTCTTTCTGTCTTCTTTCTTAGGGATTGCTAAGGGGTGCTTCTCTGTCAAAAAGGAAAAATAAAATAATAAGGGACTTGTGAGACACCATTGGTAACCAACAAGAGAGTTGAGTGTTCTTAAAACGAAGGCTTGATGCCTACATATTATCTTCTCATCTCTTATGCAAAAGTGAAACAAATGCATAAATCTATTTTTCCTTTTGTTTTCTCCTCAATGCCCATTCTTGAGAGAAGTTGGCCATGGTAAAAGTTCTCAAAGTCACCTTAAATCAAGAAGCATTGAAGTACTCCGGATCATACCCCGAAACTCTAATTTTTATTTTTGCCCTGAGTACACCTATGCCACCAGTAGGTGATGGATCACACTCCTCTTAAAAGTTTAAGATCGTACTATTGACTTCTTTATCCTACCCTTCATAATAGTATTTGTTAATATTGAGCATTCCCTACTTATTTGGGTACATGGTTTTGCTTGAGGACAAGCAAAAGGTAAGTGTGGGGGTGTGATAAGTGTCTAAATGAGCATGTTTTTGGGTGTATTTCATGTATTATATCAGCACTTTTCTGCTCATTTCTCACTTATCGTATGTTTTTCCTCTAGTTTATGTTTTATTGATTCTCACAAATTTATTGGTTTAAACATGAGGAAAAGCCAAGCTAGGACGAAAGTACACGAAGAGACGAACGCATAGGCGCAGACGGCTCGAAAAACGGAGCCCAAATGAAGAATCTAGAGCCGGTCAAAGTTGGAAGGAAAATAGGTGTCGTGACCACATGGGCAACCGCCTAAACTAGGCGCGGACGACTTACATTGCAACCGCGGGGCGGACGTGCAGGTGGTACCACAGGCGGACACAAGTGTGCAACCGCCAGGTAATTAGGCGGACACAATGAGGCGGACGTGAGTCCAACCGCATGAATCTCACGCGACAGAAGAGGCGGTCGTGACTAATTTTCAGTCGCGACCGGTTTTCTTCGCCCGTCGTCGTCTGCAACTCGCCCAACTCGCCCACTGTCTCTGCAACTTATCCATCTACTCCCATCATGCGTTCATGTCTGTCCCCTGCAATAAATGAAGCAATCAATGCTCAATCAAGCTCTTCTGTTTTTGCCTCCTCCAATCCTCTATATAAACCAACACCATAACTGCAAAACAGACACACCACGTACGTGCAGAGGCTGAAGAATTCACACAAACACCAAACTCCATTCTCTTCCATTAATTCCTCCCGTAACTCCACAATTCTCCATCTTTATTTATTTCACCACTTCACCTCATTTACTCACGTACGTACTCACGCAGTAACAAAAGAAATAGAAGAGCAGTGAGAGCGAGAACAGACCAGTTCTTCCTCTGAATTAATGTCAAAATCTATCTGTGTAATCTTCTTATCTCCGTTAATGTCTGAGTAATTTTCATTTGTATCCTAGGATGGGGGTTTGATTTCTAATATTACGTAATTAATATTTATCACCTGTTTCTCTCATTTAACTTGTTTTAATTCCTTTCAACTAATATTGCTAAATGCTTTGCGCGACAAACGACTGCATTTATTTGGTAACTATCAACATATGATTTTGAGATAGTCTAGGTACCACAAAGGAATTAATCTTAGTATTTACACTCCGGACTGAGCAGGAAAATATTAAGGCTTTTATTAAGAGTTCGTAACTGACAATTATTAACTCTAATAGGCAATAAATAATTGAGACAGGTTATAAATATGTTTAAGTAATTTAGGAAATTCCCCCGCTATCCTAGGATACATTTTTCCATTCATCAATCATTAATTCACCTTTTTACTGTTTTATTATTTGTATTAATTTAACAACAAATCAAGCTTGCCTCCGGCTAACCCCCCTTTTTACAGTTTTTAAGTAACTACCAAGACTAGGTAAATTGAACAATCTCCCTGTGGATACGACACTCGTTATACTACTACGACCGGGAATTGTTTGCAGCCCGACGTTTATAATTTGAGTTTTTAATTTCTTTCTTTTATGTAAATTACACCTGTTCTAAACCACTCAGAAATAAACAGTCTGCAGGCTGGAGCGGCCGGATGTTCTATGCATCTTTATTCTCATCCGGCTAGACTGGCCGGATGCTCTCCGTGTCTTGTCTTGGCCTGGCACTATTTCTTCCCTTCTCATCAGTCCCACAAGTTCTATCTTTCTGAATCCTTGGAGAAGAAAAATAGAACTTCTGTGTCTTATGCTTGCGCTTCGGTGAGAATTTTTGTGACTACAGCCATTCCTGAGGTTTTTTGGTTTGCTCTATGCCTCGCCTTTTCCCTATCTCAGTCCCATAAGTTCTTTTCTTCATTCTTGGAGAAAAGGAACTTCTTATTGGCCGCGTGCGAGGCTCGTGACTCGAGCTTGTCGTGTACTGCTCTCTTTTTTTTTTTGAATTTTCCCGCCTTTTTCTAGTGTTGGACACGTAAGGTCCTTCTCTTAACTATTCGTCGGAAGTGTCTTTAGGAAGCGTGTGGCCCTTTTTTTTCCCCTGCAAAAAAGGTGCTTTTTGCTTGTATACACATATATATATTTATATTATATTTTTTCGGAGCGAGGGAAAACTTTCCTTAAAGTTTGGGTTTTTAAGCTTCTTTCTTTCCCTCCCCTCTGCCCATTCGCTTCAACTGCCTTCTGCTTTCGCCATCCCTGTTATCGCGCTTTCTGCTTCCCTTCACTGCTACTACCTCCAATTTCGCGCTAAGCCCAACAATGTCTTCCTCTTCCGCAAAACAGAGTAAGCTCGTTGCCAAATTTCCGCCCGCCATCAAGGCGATTCAGGGCTCTCGCTCCTCTAACGGCTTTCGCCCTTCGTACCTGAAATCCACAAGACCCTTCCTATCTGGGCGTCAACTCTCTCCTTCTTCTCTCGATTATACCTCCCTTTGTGATTGTCTCAGGGATGTTGAAGCCCCGCTTGGCACGCAGATTTACCTGCCATCCTCCGACTCTCACCCCAACGACGACTTTGGCCGTGGGTACGTCGTTTTCGCTGATTTTTTTTGCTCCGGCCTGACCATTCCCCTGCACCCCTTTGTGCTGGGCTTCCTCCTTCGCCGCTGCTGCACTCTCGCTCACCTTCACCCAAAGGCCATTTCGCACCTCCATGCCTTTGTTTCTCTCTGCGAGGGAACAAAATTCGGCCGGAGGGTACCGACTTCGTCCGATTCTTCACAGTTAGGGTTGACCCGGATAGCTTAACCCTCATCACGAAGGCCGGATACTCCCTCTTCGACTACAAGAAGGCTCATGAGTGGGGGTCACGGTGGTTCGTTATTGTTCCACCATCCGGGAGTATTGGGCGTCCCATACTGTGCTGAGGTTATCAAAGGTCAGCTATATCAGCCCCCAAACCCCTCGCCGCTGGAGCTGCCCATTTCGAAGATTCTGAGGGCACTAAGCAAGGAACCGCCGACTGTCGAGGCTTCTTTACAAAGGCACGTTTGTCTTCTTTGAAGACATATCACAGTAAGCATCTTTAACTCTTAGCACAAATTCTGTCATTCCTATCGGTCTCTCATTGTTTGGCATGTTGTATGCAGATTTCTTTCCAGAAGGGGGACAAGATCGGCCCCCTTTCATAGCTGGAATTTTGTCACCTTCAAGAGTGGGGACGGAAAAATCGACTACTACGACAAGCTGGATGCGGCTACTGATGCGGCCGGCAGCTTTTGGAGAGTGCTCCTCCGGCAAAGCGCTCCAGGCGAGGAGTTGGGGATGACCAAGCCGGCCATTTAAAGAAAAAGAAGAGGCTAGAGTCTCCTGAACGTGCTGACGCCGGGCTGTCAGGTACATGGCACGTGAGCCCCAAGTCTGGGTGTCGTGTCCTCCTTCCCCTCACCCCTGGTTCGGGTTTAGACCTTGGTTCTCGCCATGGCGGGAGTCCGGTCATCCGACTCCTATTTGCGAGCATTTCCTGATTTGACGAGTTACTTTCCTCAGATCCCGCTCAAGAAAACACCCTGGAGGCCACAGACCTCCGCGTTGGTCCTTCGGCTGAAGAAGGTTTTGGCTGCTTCGCCGCTTTCTCCTATTCTTTACTCTTCTTACTTTTTAGTATCTTTCTATTTCCAGTTTCAACCTTCTAGTCCTAACGTTTTTTATTATTGCGGCAGTCCCTGCTCCTGCCAGAAAACTAAAAAGAAAACTACATCAAGCCACGAAGGCCGCAGAGCCAGGGGGATTAGGAAAGGACAAACCTCTAGTATCCCAAGCTTCAGGATCATTCTCCATTGATGTTGCTACAGCGTGGATGCGGCAAGGGATAGAGCATGTAGTATCTCAGGTACCCAGGATTTGATCGAGCTCCGGAGTAAGCAAAGAGAGGACTACACAGCTTCTTCTTTACCGGAGGGTCCTGAGCTCCGAGTGAGCAGAGAGAGGGCTACATATCTTCCTCTTCTTCCTCCCCTCCCCCTCCTGCTCAGGAGTCCTATACTGGACCCTCCCAAAAGGAAGGGTGGTTCTACCATTGCGGGCACCCTCTTCCTTTGATTACTTGTGATGCTGCCAAATACTCCTCTGTCTAGAAGGAGAGATCTGGTCATCCAGACGGGATCTTTGCTCCTCCGGCAACCTTTACTGCCACCAAAAAAAGGCTGCGGATCGGAGACGGGGGGGTAGATGCTATCATGCGGCATTCCCTCCCAATAAACGAAGTGTTTGACATGATGTGGGGGGGAGTTTTTCAGGTTGGCACGCGTATTCCTTTTGTGTTGTGTTTCTTTTTTGTTCTGGCTGGGTTTTTTTTCTTAATTTTATGCATTGTTTGTTTTTAGGTGATGTCATCGGCCCAAAGTGCTGAGGTTCACTTTGGTAACCTCCAATCCAGGCTTCGCTATGAGGAAAGCCGAGCCAAAAGAGTTGAAGAGGAACTGAAGCTGTGCTCCTGCCTTCTCATGACGATTACATTGACCAGGTGAGTATGAGATCGACCGCAAAGGCAAAGAGAACTAAGGCAATAAACAAAGACCTGCAGTTGTCCCGGCGAGAATGCGAGTCGTCAGCATGATGAGTATGAGGTGGCAGTGAAGAAACTCCGGGAAGAACTTTTCTCTGAGAGGCCGGATCAGGAGGCTGATAACACTTGATAGAGGTATGAAACCATCTCTTTTCCCTTGTTAAAGATAAGTTGGTTCGGCCCTTCTTTGGACCTAGTATTTATGCTGGATCAGGTGCGCTCCATGCACCGGAACGAAGTGAACAATCTTCAGGCCGAGAAGGCCTTTTTCTATCAGGAGAGGAACTCTTTCAAGCAGGAGGCTGAAACGGCTCGAGCTGGAGAGCAAACTCTTCAACGGGAGAATGAAGGCCTTGTGAAGGAAAAAGAGAAGCTTCAGGAGCTTGATCATTGTCAGAAGAAAAGGCTGCGCTGGAAGAGTCAGTCGAGGTCCTCCTTTGATCAAGAGAAGCAGTCTTTGCTCCATGATTGCTCTCTTTGGAAAAGAGAAGAAACTCTTGCTGCGGACAAAGCTCCCTGATAGAAGAGAGGACCAGGCTGAGGAGAAGTAAAAGAGTTGGAGGAGGCCAAGTCTCTCTCTCAAGCCAGAGATACCGAGCCATCGGGCCTGGTAAACTTTCAGGCCTTCAATTTTTGTTTCTTATCTTTGCCCTTTTCTTTTCTTATTCATTTTTTTTTGCTCCGGCTAGGCTTGAGTTCTGCCAACTTACTGAAGCATGTCCTCAGTTGAGTGGTCGGATATCCTTCAGGCTAAGGAGAGCTGTCATCTTGCCAACTCTGAACGTGACAAGTACCTCAGCGCCAAGTCTGACCCTTGAATCTCAAGTGGCCGTAGGCTCAAGTCATTCTCTCGGCTAATCCCATGAGGAGATATAGAAGCAAGGCACCATCAATGCCCATTTAAAGGAGTCATTTGCTTCTCATGTCACCGGATATTGATATCTGCCAGCAGATTGTCTCATATCACTCTCACGCTCGAGAAAGGAGAGTTACGCGTGACAGATGCCTGTACAACAAGCTGGAATTCAAGCTGTTGCCCAGAAATCCAACTTCTTCTTGAGCTCGAGAGATTCTGCCGCAGTCGCCGGAGAGACGGATGTTTTGGCGCCGGTGAAGCCTCATTCCTTCCAGCTGGAAGCAACATTCTGCCGTCCGCCGGAGGGATGCAGGCGTCTTTCCAGGAGGTCCAAGTCCTCGGAGTGAGCTGGTAGTGCGGCGATAGATTATTAACTGCCGAAAAAGAAGCTCGAGAAAGAAGCTGCAAAGAAAGTTAGAATAGAAGTGTTTTTATCTCTAGAGAGTTTTTGTTGCAAGCATGTATTTTCTGTGTTGCGCCGAATGATCATGTTGTAATTGTTTTTACCCCACACTTTTGGGAGAAATATAAGCTATATTTTTACCATCTTTAGTTATTTGTCTACCGGAGCAACTCTTTTGAGCCAAGTTTCTATTGCCAGTGATATTTCTCCCTCTTCTCTTCTACTTTTCTTTTTAAGTGTGCATGTGTGGTTTTATTTTCAAGTTATGTCGGCGTGGTTGCGGCTTTGGACTTTTGTTCCGGCTGGCCCTTTTTCTTTTAAAGCATGGTTTCTATGGTTTTTAGCCGATCGTTTTAGGATATGGAGTATCGGAACTGCGTGCCTGTTGGCCGACGCCTATTTTCAAGGTATACAGCCTGCAAGCTTATTGGTCGGTTTTTTTTTAAGCATGACAGCCTGCGGCACGTTGGCCAGATGTTTTTTTTTTTTAGGAGCTATGATAGCCTACGGCTTATTGGCCGGATGTTTTCTTTCAAGGCGGATAGCCTGCGGCTCGTTGGCCGCGGTACTATGCTTTTTCTTTCAGGCATTAAAGCTACGGCTCATTGGCCGTTGCTTTCTTCTTTTCTTTCAGGCATGATAGCCTGCGGCTCGTTGGCGGTGCTTACTTTTTCTTTCAGCATGATAGCCTGCGGCTCGTTGGCCGGGCTTACTTTTTTCTTTCAAGGCATGATCGCCTGCGGCTCGTTGGCCCGGTGCTTACTTTTATTTCAAGTATGATAGCCTGCGGCTCGTTGGTCGTGCTTACTTTTTCTTTCAAGGCATGATAGCCATGCGCTCGTTGGCGCGGTGCTTACTTTCAAGGCATGATAGCCTGCGGCTCGTTGGCCGGTGCTTACTTTCAAGGCATAATAGCCTGCGCTGTTGGTCGGTGCTTACTCTCAAAGCATAATAGCCTGCGGCTCGTTGCCGGTGCTTACTTTTCTTTCACATTCCCAAAATAGACTTTTATTGAAGTTATAATTTTACACATAGAACTTTTTCAAACATTCTCCATGCCAAGAATGCAGCAATTCATATCCTTCAGCATTTTTCAAGCGGTATGAAGCTTGTCCCGTCTTCTGGTGTATGATGTATGGTCCTTCCCATTGGGGCTCCAGCTTCTTGGGTTGCTTAACCTCTCGGAGGACTAATTCTCCTGGGGCAAAACTTCGTTCTTTTATCCTTCTGTTGAAATACCTTTTCTTGGATTTATCTTTCGCCATCCTTACTACGGCGGCCATCCTGGTTTCTTCAAGGAGATCTAGGTGATCCTGTACTCCCTGATTGTTGACCTCTTCGTCATATGATTCCCATCTTATGGACGGCACCACAATTTCCGCCGGAATGACAGCTTCCAAACCATATGTCAATCTGTAAGGCGTTTCTCCTGTCGGCCCTCTTTCTGTCATTCTGTACGACCAAAGGACCTGGGGTAACAATTCTGCCCACTTTCCTTTTTTCTCATCGAGTTTCCTCTTTATCGCTTTTACTATTTGCCCATTCGCATTCTCAACCTGCCCATTTGCCTGAGGGTGGGCTACTGATGCAAATCTTAAGTCGATCTTCCATTCTTCACAGAATTCTCGGAAGCTTTCGCAATTGAATTGTGTTCCATTATCAGTTATTATTGCTTTTGGTATGCCAAACCTGCATACCACATATTTCCAAATGAATTCTTGTGACTTCCTAGCCGTGATGGAGATAGTAGGCATTGCTTCGACCCACTTTGTGAAGTAGTCGATAGCAACGTACATGAATTTGAACCTCCCTGGTGAAGCTTCCGGGAATGGGCCCACAATGTCCAACCCCCACATAGCAAAGGGAATTGGGCATAGAATAGATTTTTGCTCCGCCGGAGGAGTATGTATCTTGTTTCCATGTTCTTGACACTGCGACATTTTCGTATATATTCCTTGCAATGCTCCATCATTTTCGGCCAAAAATATCCGAGTCTCAAGATTTTGTGGTTGTGGTCCTTTCTCCCTGGTGATTTCCACAGAGCCCATCATGTATCTCTCTTATTAATTCTGCTCCTTCAGCTATGGTAACACACTTTAGTGCTGGTCTTGCAAAAGATCGCTTATACAGCTGGTTATCTTCAATAAAAAATGATGCGGCCCGCCTTTTTACTATCCTGGCCTCCTTTTCTTCTTCCGGCAGCTTTCCTTGCCGTATGTAATCTATGATTGGAGTCATCCAGGATTCTTCTTGGTCACCTGTCTCCACCGCAAACACCTGAGTTCCTTCTATACTTGGGGAAGTTCTGATTTCTAGCCATATCTCATTGGGTACCTTTTCGGCCATACTTGCCAATTTGGCTAAGGCATCAGCTTCGACATTCTCTTCACGGGGAAGATGTTTTAGCTCGCATCTCTGGAAATTTGCCTTTAGTTCCTGGACCTTGAGCAAGTACCTCCATAGTTTTTCCTCTTTGACTTCATAGATGTTGTCATTTTGTCTCGCCACCAACATAGAGTCCGAATACACCTCTAATTCTGTTAAAAATAGGTTATATTCTCATAAGTCTTACTTCAGACAGGATTTTATAAGAAATGAAAAGATAGAGAAGGTATCTTTTCTATAGAACCTGTCGCCCCGAGGGCTGTAGCTACTTCCAAACCCTGGATAAGAGCTTCGTATTCGGCTTCATTATTAGTGACATCAAAGTCCAGTCGGAAGGCATAATTCAAGCTTTGCCCATTCGGCGCCTGTACCACTATTCCAGCTCCTGCCCCACTTTTGCATCGAGCCCCATCAACCAAGATGACATATGGACTCTGAGTTTGTTTCTCTTCTTTTGCAAAGTTTGTTTCTGTTATGAAGTCTGCTAAGGCCTGAGCTTTAATCGCCGTTCTGGGCAAGAAGTGAATTTCATATTGTGCTCCACTGTCCAGCTTACCATCCGGCCAGGCATTCGGGTTGTTCGCAATTTGTTTGAGCGGCCAGTTGGTCCTGACAAAGATTCGATGTGACTGGAAGTAGGGTCGTAGTTTTCTTGACGCCACTACCAGTGCGAACAAGATTTTCTCTATGTTAGTGTACCGTCCTTCTGTCGGGCTCAAGATTTTGCCCGTATAGTAAACTGGTATCTCCTTTTTCTCCTCCATGATTAAGACAGCTGCAACCGCCCAATCTGTTGCGGACAAGTAAAGGTATAGATCCTGTCCCGGGGCAGGTACACCCAATTTAGGTAGACCCCGAAGCATCTCCTTGATCTTTTCAAATGCTTCTATGCACTCTTGTCCCCACTGGAATTTACTGTTCTTCCTTAGAATATTGAAGAACGGGATTGATTTTTCTTGAAGCTTAGAACAAAACCTACTTAATGTCGTGAGTCTTCCGTTCAAAGCTTGGACATCTTTGATATTTCTTGGAGGAGAAAGGTCGAGGATTGCCTGACTTTTTTCCGGATCGACTTCAATACCTCGTTGCCCAACAATGAAACCAAGAAACCTCCCTTTGGTTACACCAAACACACACTTTTCTGGATTTAGTTTGATTTGGTATTTATCCAGAGTGTCGAATGTTTCTTCTAAATCCTTCATGTGTTGTTCTTTTGATGGACTTTTTACAACTATATCATCAACATAAGCTTCCACATTTCGGGCAATTTGCTGACAAAATACTTTGTCAATCATTCGTTGGAAAGTGGCCCCTGCATTCTTTAGGCCGAAAGGCATTACCTTGTAACAGAATGTTCCGGCTGAAGTAATAAAGGATGTTTTTTCCGAATCGTCTTCTTTCATTTTTATTTGATTATAGCCGGAGAAAGCATCCAGAAAACTTAACACAGAACTCTGGGCAGTTGAGACCACCAATCTATCTATTGATGGCAGAGGATAGAAGTCCTTAGGACATGCCTTATTTAAATCTGTGAAATCCACGCACATTCTCCATTTTCCATTCGCTTTTTTCACCATGACAACATTAGCCAACCATCGTGGGTACGCAACCTCCCTGATGAATCCAGCCTTGAGGAGTTTTTGGACCTCGGTTCGTGCGGCTAAATCTCTTTCTTCCCCTATTACCCTTTTCCTTTGCCTGACCGCCGGATGTTTAGGGTCTACCCTGAGCTCATGCCGGATAACGCTTGGGTCTATACCAGGCATCTCGTCCGTGCTCCAAGCGAATGTTGCCCTTCTTTTTTCCAGGAACCTCATTAAGTGAGTTTGCTCTCCACTGTCAAACGCAGTTCCTATTTTAAAAAATTTAGAAGGGTCAGATTTTAAATGTACCTCTCTGGGGGGATCTTGGGCTGTTCGACATTCTTCCCTTTCTTGACTCGGCCCTGGGGAAGGAGGCAACTTTCCCTCGAATTCCTTGTCCGATCCCACAGTTTTGACCACCTCCTCACTAGGAAGGCTGTCCATGATGCGGACTTCACACATTCGGGCCATCTTTTGGCTTCCTCTTATCGTAACCACCTTTCCTTGAGGTTAAGTACTTCATTTTTAGGTGGTGAGTGTGTGGATGGCTTTGAAAGCATTGATCCCTGGCCTTCCAAGGTACATGTTATATCCAGAAAGACCTGGCACAATGAAAGCCGTGAGCCTCTCTGTTCTTCTTTCGTCTCCTTGACCCAGGGTCATTGTGAAATCTATACTGCCGGAAGATGTGGTAGAAACACCTCCTACAAATCCTCCTAGAACCGCCGAATAGGGCTTGATCCGGTCTTCAGGCACCTCCAACTTCCTAACCGCTTCGGCTGATATGACATTTGCTCCGGCCCCACTATCGATTAAAATTCCCTCCATCATTCGATCATTTACCTGTGCACGAATGACAAGTGGATCGTTGTGCGGATATAGCACTCCATCTTCATCCTCGTCGGAGAAGAAAATTGGGGGAAAACTTTCCTTTTTGGCGATTTTTTTCTCCGGGAGTTCTTGATGTACTTGATGAATGTGCCTTTTTCTTTCATTAGGGGTTAGTGGTCCTACCTCTGAAAAAAGTCCTGTGAGTTTTCTTAGAGAAAGTTTTGTTAGCTTTCTTTTTGGTAAAAGAAGGGGGTTGCTAATAGTAAGAATGCGAAAAGAATGGAAATTTTATTTCTCCTTTTGGCAACATGATCTTTGACAATCTATGTGACACAAAATTTCATCTTAAAGCAGACTACAAATTGTAACTCCGAATGTTATCCTGAATAAAAGGAGAAAAAACTTTTACTCTCCTTCTTCACAAACCTGTTATCATCCCCACTGATTTGCCGGGATTGAGCCTGGGGTGAACCTCTTCCTCTTGTCGCCCTTGAGGTGCATTCTGGGTACTACTTTGTTGGCCGCCGTATTGCCTCTGTGCTCCGGCTGCCTGCTTTCCTTTCTTCTTATTTTCCTCGATGACTCGAAGTTCTTTGGCCAAGGTAGCACAGTTTACAGTCCGGTGGCTGCGGTTCCCGTGGTACTCACAGAATGCAACCGGAATTTCCCCCTACGGCGGCTTTCTAGGTTGGGGAAGGTATCCTTCTCTTACCGCTGCGGCATACTTCCCCGGGTCAATGTAGACAACGGTTCTTGCCCCCTGGTGTTGTGCCCCCTGAGAGGAAGATCCGGCGGTAGACTTGCCATAATATGGCTTGTACCTTGATCCTCCCCTTCCGGCATTTCCTCCATGCCCCTCCTTCTTTTCCGGCATCCCTGCAGTTTTGAAGCTGTCTGCTAGCTCTTTAGCCTTGTTTTCCGCTATCTCAGATTTCAAAAAATCATGGATCATTTCAGCTAATTCTCCATGAGTTTTTGGCGCCTTCGTTGCGATCTTTCCAGCTAGTCGAGGCTGAGCTAGGCCGTTTCCAAAGGCCTTAATCAAGATTTTCTCGTCGACATCATCAATCTCCGCGACCTTCTTATGGAAGCGCTCGCTGTATTCCTTCACGGTCTCTCCTTTTCGCTGCTTAACGTCCATCAATTCTATTGTTTCTTTTTTAACCTTCTTACTCGCAGCGAAGTATTGCTGGAAATCCTCGGTCAGCTGCTTGAAGCTCGTGATGGACTGTGGCGGTTCTTGTGGAGATCCATCCCAACGCTCTCTTCGAAAGCGTTCCGGGGAACAGATTGCAGAGGGCGAGGGAGCTGATCCCCTGAGTGTTCATGGCAAACATGAACTTCTTAATATGTTGGGCGGGATCTCCAGTCCCATCATATTTCTCAATCGCCGGGGCGACGAAGGGCGCGGGAGTTTTTGCTTTCCTTATCCGCGTCTGAGAAGGGATATTAAGATAATCTATATCTATCTGGTCAATCCTCTACCATCTCTTCTTCGTCAATGATTGAATTGCGCTTCCTATCCTGCTTTTCCTCGCCATTACTCGCCTCTGGAATCTTGTTTCTTAGTTGTTCAATGGCCTTAGTCATTTCGTCCCATTTTCTCGTACTCTTCGTCCCCTTGCATTAATTCCTGTTGCAAAGTCTCATTTCCCTCTACAATTTTTTCGTCAATGGATCTGACTAGCCCCTTTAGCATGTCCTCAAGATCTTTTTTGGAGATGGCCTCTGGCATCTCCGAACTCATTCCTTCTTCGGAGCGGTTGTTATCTTCAGTAGTGTTCTTCAGTGTTTTCTTGATCTTGGAGCCATCTTTCGTGTTCCGATCCTGCAAAAAAATGTCATTTAGTTATTTCAGAACTTTTCGCTATAAATCGTCACATATTACTTTCCTGTTTCTAGGTGGTCTCGTGGTTGCTTCTTGCTGTTCGTTTCCCACAGATGGCGCCAAATGAATGAAACAGTATATCAATCCTAGTATCCTTCGATCTGATCCTAATGAGGCAGTGCATTTATCCTAACATGATCCGATCCGATCTTCTATCCTACATTACCTGGTCTCGATTACTGAATCTCACAAGAGTAGAGGGAGAAAAGAGCTTTTACTGGAATTGAATGTAAGTTTGATTGCCAAATGTTGTGTATCTTATTTCATGGGGGTACACCCCTATTTATAGTATTTCGGGCCTGGTTTTTATGGTGCCAGCCTGTATTTTACATGTATAAGTACGGTTCTACCCTTTCCCAGTATCTTTGGTGACCACAGGTGGTCAGTCATACTGTATTTTGCCTTGTCTAAATCCTATTCTCATCCGGCTGGGGACGGCCGGATGCTCTATGTGCTTCTACTTTCATCCGGCTGGAGCGGCCGGATGTTCTATGCATCTTTATTCTCATCCGGCTAGACTGGCCGGATGCTCTCCGTGTCTTGTCTTGGTCTGGCACTATTTCTTCCCTTCTCACGTACTGTGCTTGATTTGTGTATGCTTGTAATGTAGAGGAAGTGAACACCCCGTAGGTGGTAGTAGGATACGTTATGGCAATTGGTTTGCCAAATGAGTATGGATAGTAAACCATTAACCTTGAGCAACTTTGAGGGCAAAGTTCCTTAAGGGGGTAGATTGAAATACCCCGTAATTAAAAATAGTGATTAATTAGGCTAATAAGTATTTTAGAAGCTTAATTATGCCTAAATAATCATGAGGGAACAAATCCCGAAGAAAACGGATCCTTAAAACGGACTAAAAACACAAATGAACCTTAAAGCGCGTTTTCTGACGGAAAGGAAGCGGGATTCGAAGGAAAAAGACTTTAAGGGGTCAAATAGACTCGTATAATTTTGGTCAACCAAATAGTCATTAATAAACACTAATGAAGGTCTAGAACCAATAAAATCAATTAAACGAGAAAATAGTAAAAACTGTAAAAAATGGGAAGTTGTGGGGTGAAAGTGTAAATAAACTAAACTAGTGTGTCCACTATTAGAAATAAAAATCTTAAAACCCTGTGAGGGTGGTGTGTGGCCGGCTGCTTTTCTTCCCCCTCTCTCACTTGTTTAATTGTTTCTAAGATGCTACATGACAAGGCAATAAAGTAAGGTAAAAAGCAAAAATTACACTCTCTCCTACTCCCTCTCATTCCCACCGTGCTCTCTCTCTTTCTTTGACTTTCTTCCTCCTCAAGCTGCATTTAATGGCGATTTTGAACACCCATACAACCAACTACTTCTCTCCTCTTGTTGAGCACTCAAACCTCCACCAAAAATTACAAAATTGGTACAATTGAAATCCTCTCATCAAGGAGATCATTCCCCTCTTTTCCAAATTCAAAAATACCTATTTTCATCTCCATGGGTATGGATGTTTTTGAAGATAAATACCACCATTAGAAGCTCCTTCTTCACCTTGTTGGTTTAAGGTAAAAAGAAAGAAATCTGAAAATACTAGCATTTCTAGCTCTTATTTGCAAAATAGAAATTTCTAAGTTTGGAGCCTCTTATTCCTTGTTCTCCAGCCAATGTTGGCTTCACCGTTGGAGTGGGAATCTTGTTCTTGTTGCTGTCCAACACTCCTTCTATATACTTGCAAGGTAACACCTTTCCAAACCTTAAAAACATGCTCTAAGCTTTAAGTTGAATTAAGGGCTGATTTGGAATTTAAATGGTGTATTAATGGGTTGTAGCATTAGAACATTGAACTTACATAACCGGTTGGGCAAGAAGAGAGGAAAGGAAAGGAATGAAGAAGGAAAGAAGAAAGAAGAAAGAAAGAGAAGCTAGAAAGAACAAGGTAAATTGCACTCACCTTGTGTAGTTTTGTAATGCTTTATGTAACATATTTTTAAAGACTTGAAATGAGTAGAGTACATGTCTTGAGTAGTGGTATAGTGTAGAAGAGAACCAAACTGTTTTAATGCTTTAAAAGACACTTAGAAGCTTGTATAAACTTAGAGAAAATAGATGTTGCGTGCAGGAATTAAATGGGTGATTAATGCCTAGTAATTGTGTTGGAGAATTGTGTATTAGTGTTGTTAATAAACATGTGATATGAGTGACAATGTGTAAGCAAAAACATGTGGTGAGAATGTAAAATTTAGGGGAGGCTATGTCAAATTTTACCTAGGAAACCAGAACACTTAAGAGTTAAAAACAAGTAGAAAAACACACTTAAAAACAGTTTTGAAAAGGAGCTAAGTAGTGGGTAGAGTTAGAAGTGAAAGATAATGCATTTAAACCTTAGAAATGGCATTAGGAGAGGAAACTATGAATGGAGGAAGTGAGAATCAAAATCTATAGCATAGCTAGACTAGGAAGAAATAATGTAAGTGCTGAAATGAAAATCTAGAAAATAAAGTGTGTAAATTAGTATGAAAAAAGAAGTAATGAGTTAGTAATGGATTTAGAGATGTTTAGAAGGTTAATTAAGTGTGTAAACATGTGGGATTAAGTATAGGAACAATAGGGAATTAATTAGGCAAAGTATGGAATGTAACAGATGAAGAAAATTTCAATTCTGTAGAAAACAGCAGCAGGCCCGGGACTTGGTCCTTGTAGGAAGACCCGGACCATGCTGAAATTCAGGCAGAGAGTAACACTGCAACTCTGGTCCGGGACTTGGTCCCATGTACAAGACCCGGACCACCAAGTAAAAACCGTCCGAAAGTTTGCTAATGTCCTGGTCCGGGACTTACCTTATGTATAAGGACCCGGACCACTTGAAAATTATGTTCGAGAGTTCACGCCACTTCTATCCGGGACTTGACCCCTGTACAAGGACCCGGACCATGGAGAAAAATGCTTCGAGAGTTCAGACCATAGGGTGGTCCGGGACCTAAGACCCGGACAAGGTCCGGACTAACCCAAACATTAAAAATAAGTTTATAAAATGGCATATAGATAAAGTAAGGTATGGTAATGATAGTATAAGATACTTAGTACTTGATTAATGATGTTTAATGGTCATTAATGGTATAAACAAGTTATAAAAGTAATAAAGAGTAAGTAAACAATGTGAAAGTGTATGAATTGTAAAGACATAGAAATTATAAGTCTGGAAACGTAAAAGATAAAACAAGTTAAGTTAATTATAGTTAATTAACCTCTCGATCGCATGTATGTGATAGGATTCGAATAGTCGAACACCGAAGGGAATTCGGTGAGTCCAAGTCAACGGTGAACGGTATGAACTTCTCACGCCCTGTATGCTACCTTGGCTACTCTGATTCGTGTGTTGTGTGCTAATTGACCACCTAATTAAGATAAAACGCACGAATCGGATTTATTGCGCTTACTTGTGCTTATATGATATTATTCCTTGTTGGATGCTATCTTAAACTCTAGTTTGTATAATTCATGAAATGAATGAATGGAAATAAAGTGTGTGTGCTTGTTATGCATTGTATTGACCGAGTAATGTGGTGTAGGACTTCTAACTGATTCCTAACAAGCTAACCATTCTAACATAAGAAATTAGTAAAATGGAATAAGTAGAAGTCCGATATAGTTTCGGCCACGCATGAGGAGGAGGAGACACAAGAGGTTGGATCTAAATTCTGGCCTTAATCTTTTCCATGGACCAAACCCTTAAATGGGTAGCATCCTGGATTAGTGAGTCACCCTAAAGCCCGGTGGTGGGACGGTGTACTCCCTGCCCGGAGGTCATACCGGCTTAACATGAGTATAAGTAAGTAAGTATGGGAAAGTAAGTAAGCATTGTATGAGTATGATTGAGTAAGTAATGTGTAACGAGTAAAAAGTAAAGAACATCCGATTAACCCGAATGGGTAACTGGCTAACCCATTGAAGTAAGTAAGTGTATGGTATTGATATACTGTTTGGCTTGTGTATTGCCTTCGGTTGTGTGTTGTATTGGGTATGAATGTGTTGTATATGTAAAAGCATGTATGCATGTCTAAAACGGACTCCATGTATAGTCGACCAATTAGTCGGTGTACCCTAGTTAGCACGCGGTATATGCGAAGTTTATATGCAGCGTTTTGCTGAGCCCCTTGAGGCACTGTTTTTAATTTTAGAGGTGCTCGTGAAGGGTGAAGAGTGTGATGAGATCAAGATGATTTATTTTGTGTAATTAATGGATTATGAATGGTGTACCAAGTTGTACATGGCTATAGGCCTTTTAACTAGTCGGTGTACCATGAGGTACACCCTTTTAGATGATGAAAGAATTGTGAATTGATAGGATGAGTAGGTTGTTTAAACTGATTATTTTTGGTATCTTGGAGTAGGGATGTAATGGTTTACACTTTGATACTCGGTAATCACTATTGTAAGTAAATGGTATTTTGTATTTGGTAAGTAATGTTAGTAGCTCGGTATTTCTTAAACATCAGACCGTTACGTATGTAGTGTAAGCCTTGCTAGCCGTATGGGCGGTTAGCGGCATTGTATCATCCGCCGTAATATTAGTATTTCCGCTGCGTGTGTGTAGTAAGATAAAGGACAATTAGACGGTAAATAAAGAATTAGCGTAAGGGTGTTACAATTTTAGTGTCTTGGTCCTCTATGGGAGGCTGATATTGCTAACGTTGTCAGCCGTTCAATACTGCAGAGGAACCCGTCAGACTTCTTTTCATTTCATGTTCTTACTTCACTCTGTTATTTCTGCTCACATGTACTGATACAGCATCTACACAACCATCAATCAGATTGGGTGCATCAAGCAGGTCCCACAGTTTCTTCTCCTCTCATCGTGGATATAGTCTAAGGATTAGTGTTTGTGTGAATCGAAAGACACAAGCATACCCGAGAGTTGCTGTCAATCCATAATGTTAGTCAACTTGGATGCTAGTAGGTCGGTCAATGCTCAACTTCACTGCAGACTAATATGTGTAGCCGGTTAGGGTCCAATACGGGGTGACTACTTTCCACCATAATCAGGGGAAAGATTTCTTACTCCACCTTTGCGGGATTTTAACCCGTACAGCTTGTGTGAAACTTAATTACAGCGACCAACAATTGCCAATCAGAACTGAGAACAAACCAAGATTAAAAACCCAGAGTGGCCGAATACACAAGATCAAGGGGACTTGAAATATATTGCATAATTTTTACCAGAAGACACCGAAACATTAATCACTGAAACTCCTTCACCTATTCTTTCCAAGTGTACTGGCTACTTAGCGTACAGAGTATAGACAGTAACTACTAAAACCAGACATTCTCCGAAATTGGAGGTTCATCAAAATACTAAAACTCAGTCATTCTGGGGAGGTGGGGGTTCATCACCGTCTGAACCATCATCATCCTTGTTGCTATTATTACCCTTTCTTTCTTGCCACTTGGCCCAAGCCCACCTCACGATCAAGAACCCTCCAAGTGCATATACCTGTAAATTCGGGGGAAACAAGAGAGAACAACTACCTAAGAGCAAGAACATATACATAAATGCTTTTATTCAATGGAATAGATATTGACACTAAGACAGAGTTATCCAGTTGGTTCCGGGAATCATGCACGCGATGTGCATCATAAAACATGACGAAGCTTAAACATATTCATCAGAAAATGTGTAGCATCAGTGCAGAAATCAGTGAAACCAAGACTTGAGTGAACAAAAAGCATAACCTTTCAAACAACATAACACAGAGCACAATGAAAAACTGCTTTATTTGTCTAACCAATTTCATATCACTTTCAAAAACAACAGAATGGCGATCAAACAGTACCAAAGGCAACCAGAGCACAATGACAAACTGCTTTATACAAGCATTTACATTTCCCCGAGCAACTAAGGCAACCAGTAACCCAATTAGGTGAAAGAAGCAAATATGACCTATTAACTCGCATAAAAACTTCATACAAAAAGCAACAACGTTTTATGGCAGTTTCTAATTTGCCACTATAATTTACCCCACTTCCAAACTTCTGTAAAAAAAAAAAACTCAAAAGGCTATATGATGCTCGCATAAAAAATTCATACAAAAAGAAACAATAGCCATAATTCTAACGTTTTATGGCAGTTTCTAATGTGTCACTGTAATTTACCACTTCCAAGCTTCTGTAAAAAAAAAAAAAAAAAAACTCAAAAGGCAATATGATGCTCTCAGCATCAGTACAGCCATCTATCAACTCCTTCATACTACCAAACTACAAGATAGTTCCACGCCTCCATGATACAAATATATAGAGATGATGAACACACTGTAGAATGTCAATAAGAAAAAACCGCGTTGAGCAGAAGCTTTTACTTCCAACTAACTGCAAGTGTCGAAGCATTTATAATATGTGTCACTGATGTCAAAGAGAATTCATCATTACATGAACTCAAGCATCTGTATTATCCGTATTACTAACAGCAAACATGATCGAATATATTTCAAATAAGCATCTCACTCGAAGAAACCTCAAGAGCCTTGATTTACATTTTTCACGCAACCTCCATAGCACGGAAGTGGCAGCTTCACCAACCTCGGAAAATATTCAAAGCGGTAGATTCAAGCGATAATCAAGCGATGGCAACTGCCATTCCCCTAATTAATTAATCCTATAAAATGCAAATGAAATTATAAGATATATTCATGTTTGTATCATTTGGTTACTTTGGGTCTTTTAAATGGATGATTTCATCAGCGAAAAACGGGAATTTCAGGAAGGTTATCATGCGTACCCACCAGACCCCTTTACCTCCACAAATAACCCGATAAGTAACAATGTTTGGATTCAGACTAAACGCGTAAAAGCTCTTCAGATATCAGATAAGGCCCAAAAGCTACTCCGTACCATTAAAGCCAAAGCACATCACACTACAACGAGAGAAGTAGTAGAGCAAAAAATTGGGGACTCCAAACCTGCCAGAGCACAAGAGGGTTAGAGTTGTTCTCGGAATCCTCAGATTCAAGCTTCAAGGGTTCAGCTACAACTGAAGGTTCTTTAAGCCGAAACCGCACAACATCAGTCTTCTTCTTCTGTGAGCTTGTGGTTGACCCGTTTCCTGCTCCTTCTGTAGCGGCCAGATTATCGGCATCATCATGCCCAGCGTTTTCGGTTTTATCGGCTGCTCTTTTTCCGGGAAAGTTGAATTTGGGGAGAAGAGACAGGAAGGGGAATTTGAACGGTGCCGATGAAGCGGTGGGCTCCGGGGATTCCTTGGTCACGGTAATTCGGGCGGTATCACTCGAAGACATCTTCGCGCAGTAAAGGGTAGAAAAGTTTTCGGAACTCAGGCTGGGGTGTTCGAAGAAATAAATAGAAACAAAAGCGAGTTTTGTTTTGAACTGGCTGTTTGTATCATGCGGCGCCAACGCCGAAGGTCGTAGCGCAAGAGAGCACGCTTGCGAGGTGGAGCGAAGTTTCTTGTGGTGTCGGGAGTGGCGGTTCAGTTGCTTCTAGAACCTATTAAACCCAACTCGGTTGTAAAAAGTCTGAAAAATTGGGTTTGAAAAAATCTTCAAACGGTTTTGGATAAAAAAACTACGTTTAAATTAGAAATTGGGTCAGACTTTAAAAATTTTGGGTCTGAAACAAAACCCGGTTCAACCCGAATTTAAATATACATTATTATTAAATATATATTTAATATATTTAATTTTTTTTATGTGATTTATATAAAATTTTATTTAGACTTTTATTAATTATTTAATCTTATATGAATAATTTTATTATTTATGTAAACTTTTATTTAGAATTTTATTATTTATTCAAATTTTTATTAATTATTTATAAACAAATGAAAAACCGGGCCGAGTAGCGGCAGAGTTAAAAAAATCAGGTCTGGCCTGTCCAGCCCAAAAAAAAAAAATCGGGCTTGGGCATTAGAAACAGGCCTGACAGATCTAAAATTCTTTCTAGACCTAGCCCGCCCACCATTTGATCACCTCTAGTTGCTTTCAAGATCATGTAATTTATATGGGTCTTTGGGGCCCTTAGATAGGTTCAAAAAGGAGGTGTCAAAATTGATGGTGTGTTGAGAAAATCTCAAGCAGTGGGATTCAGTCCAGGTTTCTTTTCTAGGCCTATCAGTTAGTTGTGAACATCGAAGTGAATAAGGAAAAATTATATTGCCCACACATGACCTTTAGCGAAATTACACTGCCTACCATTGATCTTTGAAGTATAACACTGCCCGCCTATGAGATTTTACTAATATTTTTTCATCACCGTTTTCTCTCATTTCCGTCACTGTCTGTTATGTTTGACTATTTAACTTTTGTTGACCAAACAAAAAAAAGCAGACACTTTCAGTCCTTTGTTAATATCTAGGGTGTTAAGCGTTCTAGTGGAGGCTCATCTCCTATAAGTTCTGAAACTGGAACCCTGTTTCTCTTCTTCACCGGTGGAATTGTTTTCTTGACACTGATATTGAATGGATCTACTGTACATTTCTATTACGTCTTTTGGGAATGAATAAGTTGTCTGCAGCAAAGGTGAAGTTTTTTGGTTTCAAAGATTCTTGTATGAGCGTTGTTTAATGATCTGTAGCTTTTAGTTTTCAATCACAATACTCAAACAATATGTGAAGTTCTCTTGTCTTATTATGTTTTGACAAATTATTTTTAATTTATTTGCTCATTACATGCTTCTTCTGCCAGATACATGTTTTAGAATTTACAAAATATGAGATGCACCAAAAAGCTTTGGAGGCGTTTGGTGATCTTGGTGAGATGAAGACCTGGGACCTGCTGAGTGGTCTAATGTAAAGAAATATATAAAAAAAAAAATCTAGGGTTGGGAGACAAACCCCACTAGTGCAGCTCCCTTCGTATCTAGGATTTAAAATTGGGTGAAAAATTCATCTAGCCCTAGTCGCGACCTATTTATACTTTTGCTGGTGTTTTCTCCTGTAACACCCCTAAAACCGGCCTAAGAGTTAAGGGTATTACACGCCGCGTATTACTACCTAATAATGCAAGGCTCTAAAACGCTCAAATGCAATTAAGGCCCAAAACAGAGTTTCCATAAACATTGTAAACCAGAGTACTCAAATACGGCAGAAGTAATACAAAATCCCAAACACATGTTCCAAACCGAAACAGAAGTCAAAACAGTGTAAGGCCTGAAGGCTACAACATCATAAATACTAGTCTGAATGAACAACAAGCCAAACACTATAGCTCAAGAAACTTAAGACAATTCTCGCTGATCAATATGCAAAAATGTTAAAAGTAGGGGAGTGAGCACACAACCATGCCCAGTAAGCAGCGACCGTCATCAGTAAGGTCGCTCAAAACAATTGAAATCAGAAGAGGAGAAGATAAACATTATATCCACAATTCTCAAACAGTCAGAAGTTTTCAGAAGCAGTAACGGAGACAGAGGGGAACACAAGAGTTCCCAATTCAGAAACAATCAGAGTTCTTAAACAGAAAGGGACAAGACACAATGCACACACTCAGAAGGGTCGAAGACCCATAGACCATAATAGGTCTCTCGACAACGCAGAAATGACTCTAATGAGCCAAAGGGTTCGTCAACCCCACAAACAGAAAGGGAATGACCCACACTTAGAACGACGTCTACATGGTATACCACGGAATAGCTCGACCCAGCCATTCACGGCTCAGAAACAAAGTGTAATGTCCCAAAACAGAAGGATTGCATAAACAGAAGAAAAATTGTATTTAGATATGCCAAAACACTCGTAAATCAGTAGTACAGTTCATAGGGAATCCAACGCCGCAAACGGCACTCAAATCGGAGTTCGAACGAAGAAGTTACGCTGAAAACAGTGAGGTGTCCGAACTTGGGTCCAGACGTCGAAGTTCGGACGCAAGTCGAGACCCAGAAACTAGAATAGCCAAATGTCTGAACTTGTGTCCGGACATCAATGTTCGGACACAAGTCGATTTGAAATCATACAAGAAATTTCAGACCGTCCGAACATCAAGGTTCGGACTGATGTTCGGACATGTTTTACGAGAAAAATCACGTGGAAGGTCCGACCTTGTGTAGGTCGAACTAAAATCAGAAGAGAAACTAAGCATGTGTCCGAACATCTAAGTTCGGACAGATGTTCGGACAGATGTTCGGACATACCCCGAACTTAGAAAATCAAAAAGGCAAAACACACTGTCCGAACTTCAAAGCTCGGACGGAAGTTCGGACAGTGCGAAAACTGCAGATTTCAGAAGACGAACAGAGCAGAAAAACAACGCGATTCGACACCACGAATCGCCAATTCAGAACACACACCAAAACAGTCATAAATACAGGAGACCATGGGGGTTTAGCCATTCAGAAACACGATTTAAACAGACAACACAATCGCAATCCGCACACAAATCGAACGACAAAACCTTGCAAACCCCATGGCTGAACTTCCAAACCAAATCGAGTAACCACCTACCTCGATTAGCAGACAAGTCCTGAATCAGAAACAGCAGGGCCCAACCACGCAGAATCTCGAAACGAAAGCCGACGATGCCACCCAAACACTGAATTCGCAGAGAAGAACAGCCCCCAAATCAGAACATCGAAACGTAAAATCTGAACTGTCAAGATAATGGATGCCAACCTTTACCTGAATACAAGCTTCCGAGGAATCCAAAAGGCTGCAGTAGCGTAGCCTCAACAATCCGAACTCCCAACGCAGAGTTGTCGTCGCTGAATCAATACATTCAGAACCCCAGAAATCAGAGACAGGGAGAGAAGAAAACCACAGCGGAATCCAGAATTCTGTAGACAAACCTGATCGAAGAGGAGAACCACCGCAGCAACGAGGTCTTCAATCCGATCGCAATGACAGCAGCACAATTCTCACAGAGGAGGAATCTAGAGAGAGAGAAAGAGAGAGGAGAGGCGCTCGTTCTGACTTCAGGAAACTGACAATGCTCCACGACCTATCTGACGTGATTACCAATGATCAGAGAATGAATGTAAAAATAAGGAAACCTTTTCCTTATAAACTAGATAATTAATTACCTTAGTTAATTAACCGAATGACCTCCTTGTCCTTGACAAATGAAACAATGTCGCTGACGTCCCAACTGACAGCATGGGATTTAAATCCAACTTTAGAATAACGTTGCAGCAGATATAATACAAGGTATGAATTGTGGGTTATAACATCACCTCCCCCTTAAAAGAATTTCGTCCTCGAAATTGACTAACCTTACTGCTCGAATAGGGAGGGAAACTTGGCACGTAGCTCATCCTCGAGCTCCCAAGTCGCTTCACTCTCTGACTGATCAGACCATTGGACCTTAACCATAGGCAGGGTCTTACTACGAAGCCGACAGACGTCTCTGGCTAAAATACGGGTAGGCACCGCCTCGAAACTGCAGTCCTTCCTCAGCTGAAGCTGGCTGTAGTCGATCACATGAGACGGATCATGCAGGTACTTCCTCAACATCGAAACATGGAAAACACTGTGGACAGCAGACAAGGATGGAGGCAAAGCTAGACGGTAAGCCACAGGGCCAATCCTCTCTAGAATCTCAAATTGTCCAACGAACCTTGGGCTAAGCTTCCCACGCTTCCCAAAACGGACAACTCCTGACTGGAGAAACTCGCAGATAGACATGATCTTCAATCTCAAACTCAAGCGGCATGCGCCTCTGGTCTGCATAACACTTCTGCCTACTCTGAGCAACAAGCAAACGCTTTCGAATCATTCTAATCTTCTCTACTGCACCCTGCACCAGCTCGGGCCTAACCAAGACCCTCTCCTTCAGGTCATCCCAAAAAGAGGGAGACCTGCACCTCCTGCCATACAACGCTTCAAACGGAGCCATACCAATGTGAAATACCCCAAATCTAATTAATATTATTAAACCATTATTTAATGGAAAATAATTCAAATATAAATCATCTCACATACGCATGCAAACCCATGCATGAGAACGTTACGTAAAAATAGTCGTTTCTCCATAAACGCTAAAACGCCTTAGAAACATGTGATCAAGCATGACCTTGTATAACCTTCTAAAACTTAAACCAATGGCCATACACTCATTATATGAAATATAAACATATTCACTAGGCTATATTCAGTCAAATACGCAAAATGCTCGGGAGTGCTCACGCCCGCTCCCTTAAAGCACGAAAAGTCCGGAGGAGTGCCGAGGTGGCACGAACTCCTATAAAATTAATTCTTAGAGTTCCTAACATCATTATTAATCATTCTAAAGAGAACCCACGAAGTAGTTTCTCAAAATTCAACAAAAACCTCAGGAGTATTTCTTAGCGCTCCTTTTTGCCCGGGTGTGTCCGATGGCCCGTAAATTATGTCACGGGTTGATATAACCCAATATAACCCAATGTAATATCTTAATATATGTTTATTTACTATAATAAGTGTTTACAAACACTTGGAACTTATAAAAACAATTTGTTTCCCAAAATTTCCTTAGAGCACAAAAACACACCTTCGGGTGTTACGAAAACGCGTTTTACGCAATTGCCTTGTAGTTTTTGGCATGCCACGAATTGGTAATCTTAAATAGGGTTAAAATGACCTTCTAAATCAGTTGGAGAGACTAGTCAACAAGGCTCACTATAGGGGCCGATTTTGAGAGCAAAAACTAGTATAAAAATTGCCTTTAAAGTTTATAAAAGGCTTAATACATGGTGACTCACCTTCCCATGTGTTGTATTACTTAATGTCAAAGTATGTAGGTCTTATTTGACCATCAAGCTGTCGAAATTATGCATACGAATAAGGCCATGTGAGCTAGGAAGAAAACAAAATGCAAAAAGGCAAAAGTGGATCTAGATTCCACCTTTTTCAATTCTTAAACTTCAAGAGACCTTCCAAGCTTCTTCCTTGGCTCTTCATCACCGATTGAGACCCCTCATTCAGCCTTGAAATCGTGCACTATAATGAAGAAGAAACAAGGCATTAACTTAGAAAAATCAAAAGAACAAACTTACCTAAATTTCCTTGTCTTCTAGCTTACATTATTTTCTTCCACATTCTCTTGCCTTGTCACACCACATGGCCGGTTTTAAGCTGTAAAGAAGGGCATTTATTGAGCCAATAACTCTTGAAATAAACTAAGGAAAAAGTATAGTCAATTGACATTAAAAATTAACAAAACAAAAATCAATTCCAAAGGCATTCTCTAACCTTATACGTGAGTTTAGTGCCATTTCCTCTCTTGCACTCCACACTTCCGAATTGGTAAGTTCTAAACTCTCTCTTCTAGCTTCATCTTCTTCCTTTGAAGCTCTTAAGTCCATTAATGGAGTTTTAACTTCTATCTTCATCTTTAAGGTAATTTCCTAGCATTTATTGTCAAGCCTTGAAGCAAAACTCTTCCTAGCATACCAACAAGCATTCGACATCAATTAGTTCTCCAAGGAGGTTGTCCAAACCAACATTAAACCAAGGAGCATCTCAAGGTTATCTTAAGGTAGTTTTAATGCTTGTAAATCCTTAAAGCACATTTTTATGTGTAACCAAGTTCTTCTTCTTCTAAGGCTCTTTTCTTCTTCATTTTCATGAAGGAAAACTTGTTCTTCATCCACCATTAGTGAGCCGAAATTATAAGGAGAAAAGCTTAAGGTAAATTCTTGTAAAACTATTTACAAATCTACTTAAGATCTTTATTCAAGATCTAACTCCTAAAACTCCTTCACCACTTGCATATAACCGAAGTGGAGCATCAAAATTTCCTTGGAGAAAGCTTGGAGATTTAAGAGGAGTTCAAGCACTTAACCACCTTTGTTAAGAAGTAAGTTTATTAAGTAAATCTTTATGTTATAAGCTTTATTAAGCTTCTAAAAATTATACAAAAATTATGTACATCTCCTAGGTTAATTAAAACCAAAACTATATGGTATTAAATGCCAAAAATGTAATCTATAACATATATGGAAAATATTTACCTTAAGACACATTTTGTGTCATAAAATTTATTATGTTACAAATAAATTAGGGCCGAATTATCAAGGGCAAAAATACTTCATTTTGAGCTAAGAATCAATATAAGACATTACAATAATTTTTACATAAGTTATATGACTCATATGAATTTATGTATAGTTATTATGATATATAAATCCACTTTTATATACTATATGTTCTCAATTAAATTATGACCGAATGGTCTATGTGTTAAAAAAGTTTTTAATGAGCTACTTAGGTATATAAATTTATATCTTAAGGTTTGTTGAGTTAAAAATATCCTATTAGTGCTTAAATGACTAATTAATTAAGTTATGTGGCTTAAATGTAATTTTTACAAAGTTTAGTGTGTTTATTATAAAAGCCGAGAATTAAGGGGCTGTTTTGTGTTATTATATAATATAAGTTAGGAATTAAGTTTATGAATTTTAGATAATTTAAACAAGAGTTAAGATAACATTTTATAAAGTTTTGGGCTATTATGTAATTTATAAAAGTTGATATGAAAGTTTGGAACTTATTAGTGGGCGAATTCATAATTAAGAGATTTAATAGGTTCACCTTCAAAATTTTTAGGAATTAAATATTTAGACTATAGTTTATAAGTTATTAAGAAGTTATTATAAAGTTTTGGGATGAAAATGTAATTAAGGGGAATAAATGACAAAGCCGAAATTCTTTGGGGTTAGTTTGGTAATTTAAGAATTTATATATATATATTCAGCATTTATGGAGAATTAAAATTAAAACTATAGTTTATAAGGCATTATGTAAAGATTATAAGATTTTGTGGCTAAATTGCAATTATAAGGAATATATATATATGGCCGAGACTTAAGAGGGGCTAAGTTGTAATTTTCAAAAGTTACAATATTTAAAAGTATATACCAAAATATTAATGGTAGTTTTGTGATTTAATTAAATAAGGAATTTAAACTATGATATATAGAGAGATTAGAATTTAAATGTAAAGTTTATGAATTAATATGGTTGATTTATAAATAACCGAAGTATAAGGGTAATAATTTAGATTTAAATAAGTATAGGTCCTATATGGATATTTGGAGGGATTAGAAGAAAGAATTTTAATTAAAGGAATTATGGAATTAGAACTATGGCTTATATAGTTATAAGGAAGTTAAAGGAAAACAATAGATATTATTTATGACTAAAAGGAGAATAATGAGATTATAAGAATATTATGTCATTGTAAGACATTTAAATATAGTTAAGAAAATTATAAGTTGTTATGTCACTTAGACAATTAAAATAAACAACAAATATAGTACATGAATATATGAATACATATATGTACATTAAAGGATTTATAAATAAATCGAAAAGGAATAACAAATAAGATATACATTAAATCATGAGGTAATTAAAAGAAATAAACCTCACATGAAATAACAAATACGAGATTTGTTAAAAGATCCAATAAAATTATTATATAAGGGTAACACAAATTAACCCTCTCAGTTAATCCTATTCTAGGACTTTGTTTGACCAGACGTTGACCAGGGTATAATCAACTGCAACCTACGGTGAACGGTATGGGATTCTTGCAACCTGTTTTCTACCGGATTACACCGGCTTGTGTGCTATCTGTTGTTTGAAATAACGACCAAGATAATTAATGTAAAATGCTGTTTACTCTTGTGCACTGTTGTATTATTTTATGCGCGTGAATGATGCTGACTACAACGTGTATGTCCCACGCATACAAACACTACTATACCAGTGGATTAAATACCTGTGTTTCAGTATACCGAGGAGGACTTGTACTCGAGTCTCTCACTAACTTCACTTTATAACAAACGTCATTACCCTAAACGTGGTAATTGACAATACACATTGTGTTCTTGTTTAACATCTTTATATGACACTTAACAATACTATACTACGAGTACGAGGAGCCCAGTTGGATCTGGCCATGCATGCTACAGGAGTTGTACCTGTCTCAGGTCGTCTCCTATTCAATTACGTCGCGACGGAACATTTCAGTGGAGAGGAAGACTTATTCCTCTCGGGGGTTCTAATGCCCATCAGTTCAGTGGAGAGGAAGACTTCATTCCTCTCGTGGGTTCTATTTCCCATCAGCTCTCAGTACAGGGTTTAACTACGTTATCTCCTGGGGACTAACTGCCCAACCTTTCTCTATAACGAGGTCACTATACCTCCACTATATTGATATACTTTTATACATCTGTCAGTCCCACTGTGTGGACTCGACAACTATCAAATGAATCAGTTCAGCTAACTTGACCTTCTGAAGTCTTGTTCTATGTGACATTATTGTCCTTGTATGGATACTTGTTATTATCAGACTATGCTTGTTTACAGCTTTATAAAAATGAACTGCATGTATTCGACAAAGTAGTTGGTGTGGCCCGGTAGGCGATGAGCTGCACGTTTTCCATACCAGCATTGTTTGCTGAGCCCCTTTGGGGGCACCCCCATTTTTCAGGTACCTGAAGTTGAGAAGATTACCACACCGAGTGTAGGTGGGGTAGATTCAAGCTATGGGAGTCTCCTCCTAGTTATTTGTTTTCTTAAGTATTTTACATTTGAGTTTGATTCCTAGTATCTCGGATTGTATTCGTATTCAGACCGTGACTTTTGGAGATTGTATTTGGATTTAGCCTTGTTGGTCATAAGGGTGGCCAACGGCATTGTAATACCGCCGGTTGTTGTATTTATTTCCGCTGCAGTCGTATTTTATTTGAGAGTGATCGCCGTTCAGGTTATTGGATTTCGGGTTGGGGTGTTACAAAAAGTGGTATCAGAGCGTAGTTATGCTCTGGATACAAGGATACACCGAGATTAGGATTTCTAAAAGCTTAGGTTATGGGTTAAGTGATAGTATTGAAAGGAGTTTAAGTTAGTTTTACTTAGACTACTATCCAAGACCGAGATTGCGACCACAGTATCTAATATACCTCAACATCCTGCAGAAATGTCAGGAAGAGGAGGACGCCGTGGACAGGCCGATGAGGAGCCAAACATCAGGCTGGCAGACATTGCTACTTTAATCGCTCAGGCATTTGCACAGGCGGGGGTTGGACAGCAGCAGCAGCTACCTCCACCACCACCAGCCAGGGAGAGAGATTGGGTGAAGAGTTTGGCTGATCTGAGGCCAACTGCATTCAAGGGGCAGACTGACCCTGCTCACTTGGAGACATACATCATGGAGATGGAGACAGCGTTCGAGACGCTTGCAGTCCCAGCTAGGGAAAAGGTAAGGCTTGCTGCCTTTTATCTGAAGGATGCAGCGAGAGATTGGTGGAACATGGTGAAAGCCGACCACCTGGATGACCCAGCATTTACTTGGGGACACTACACTGCACTACGTACTTAGGGGCAAATACTACTCGGCCCACACCAGGATGGTGAAGACGAGAGAGTTTGATGCCCTGGAGCAGACGGGAAAGATGTCAGTGGATGAGTACTATACGAAGTTCACTTCGCTACTCCGACTATTACCCGGTATAGGATACTCAGACCAGGCTGTTGGTCGACCGATTCTACGGGGGACTGAGCCCTCGACTCCAGTTTTGGATGGGACCAATCATCCCTACCAGTTTACAGGTAAAACAGGAGAGACATAAACCGGTTGAAATTTTATTATCTACTATACCCCGTCATGGGAGAATTGAGATTGATACCTTGAGATTTCAGGATGTTATCATGCTGCCTCCGTGGTGGAGATTACATGTAAGAGAAGGGATGCTTTGAGCTCCCAAAAGAGGAAGGACGGACCTGGTGGCGAAGATGCTAAGCAGGGGAATTCCAACAAAAGGAACAAACCTAATCAGAAAGGCCAGGGGTCCTACCAAGGGAAGGGGAACCAAACTACTGGGAACCCCCAGTCAGGAACCCACGGAGCGGCAACATCACAGAAAACCTACCCACCTAAGAGTAGGCACTCTAACCAAGCAGTCAAATTTGAAACTTGTGATTACTTCAGTACCGTAGAATGTGTAATTGACCTTGATTGTATTAGGTCTGGATCTGGCTCAAACACGGGCCAGAAGTATGTCCGCCGTTTCAACTGTAGACAGTGTGGAAAGGATCACCCCGGCGTGGACTGCCAAGGGGAGAAAGTTCAGTGTCGCCACTGTCAAATACTTGGACATCGGGCCTTCGAGTGTATCCGAAACCCGGAGAGACAAGAACTACCGCCCGGGAGCAAAGCAAACACCGGCCCTAAGAATGGAGCTAGCGATACTCGCCCTCCGCCAACAAACCAGGCTCAGGGGTATAAGGGCAAAGGCCCAGCATCGGGACCCGCCCTGCATGTCATGGACCGCTCAGATGAGGCTGGTCCTTCTACCACCCAGGTATTTCTAAACCATGTGAACCTATTATTGAGCAATGGATGATGTGAATGAGTGCTTGCATGCCTTGATTGCCTAATTGAGTAGGGAAGAATTAGTAAGACTCACTAGTAAAATTTAAACCACGTAGGAAGCTATAAGATATGCTTTCCTATCCCTCACCGCCCTCCCTGGAAGAAAACATTATCAAATACAAGAACCAGGGACGAACAATGTAAGGTTATCCAACCAGGTTTGATATTACTCAAAGGATACCTAACACCGGAGACACAAATTACAATCATCAGAAAATGTCTAGAATTGGGAGCAGGACCAGGAGGGTTCTACACTCCAGAATTTCCAGGAGGATCAAAGATGAAGCTGAAAATGATGTGCTTAGGAAAGGATTGGAATCCTTACACAAAACCTACCAAGATACAAGAAATGGAGATGGAGCACAAGTACCAAAAATCCCAGAAGAATTTTTACCAATTGTGGAACAAGCAGTTAATACAGCTCAACAGCTAGAAGAAGATCCAGTTCCCAATCTAAGGGCTGATCTATGTATCATCAACTTCTATGAAGAAGGAGGCCGTTTAGGACTACACCAGGACAATGATGAAACAAAAGGGTCCCTTGAACAGGGGATACCAGTATTATCTTTGTCAATTGGAGATGACGCAGAGTTCCTTTATGGCGAGCAGCGTGTGGACCTTGCAAAGAAAATCATATTGAGTTCAGGAGATGTTTTAGTAATGGGTGGAAAGTCAAGGTTGCTATACCATGGAATTAAGAGGATCAAACTAAACACAGCACCTTCGACAGTGATAAACACCACTCACATGAAACCAGGAAGATTAAGTTTGACTTTTAGAAAGTACTAGTATTGTAATTGTTTGGACATCTGAAAGGAGATCATCTCATCAATGAAGCATTATTGTTATGAAAGTGAATGTCTTTAGACCCCATCATATATCAAAGTACTTACTCAGATTCTGTTATTAGGTTGTCTAAGGAGACGGAAGGTGCCTTAAGTATTCTTACTGAGGAGGAGGCCAGCAAGGGCGGCGCGATCCTCACTGGTACCTTTCCTGTTAATGGAGTGGATGCACTAGTACTGTTTGACTCCGGAGCCTCACATACTTTCGTTTCGCCTTCGCTTGCGGGGAAGTTGGGGCTAGACGCTGTAGAGTTACCTGATTTTAAGGTGGCACTCCCGTCTAAGGAGAAGATCAGTTGCACTCGTCTTTAGAGGAGCCACTATCAGTATTAAGGAGAGGATTTTCCCATTGACCTTATTGAGTTCAGAGGTCTAGGATTCGACGTTATAGTCGGGATGGACTGGTTGGGGCGGCACAGAGGCCGCATTCTTTGTGCAGAGCGCAGACTGTTACTTAAGAGTCCATCAGGAGTGACAGTATCATACCGCCAGAGCCCTAGAGCACCATCAATAAAAGTTATATCTGCTATGTCTATGTACAAGCAAGTCAGGAAGCAGAAGGAAGTATACCTATGCTATGTTCAGGATGTAGAGCACGACCCTGATTTTGATCCAGATATGCCAGTGGTGTCGGAATTTCCAGATATTTTTCCAAAGGAACTTCCAGGCTTACCGCCATCCAGAGAGGTAGAGTTCTCCATTGAATTACTACCAGGTACCGGTCCCATAGCTAAGGCACCGTACCGTATGGCACCAGCAGAGATGGCTGAGCTGAAGGAGCAGCTGAAAGATTTACTGGACAAGGGATACATACGACCTAGCGTATCTCCTTGGGGAGCACCAGTTTTGTTTGTGAAGAAGAAGGATGGAAGCCTTCGGCTATGTATTGATTACCGGGAGCTTAATGCAGTGTCGGTGAAGAACAAATATCCACTACCACGGATTGACGACTTGTTTGATCAGTTGAGAGGAGCAAAAGTGTTTTCGAAGATCGATTTGAGATCAGGATACCATCAGATACCTATCAGGAGCAAGACATAGAAAAGACAGCATTCAGAACACGATATGGCCACTATGAGTTTACAGTTATGCCTTTTGGCTTGTCTAATGCACCTGCAGTCTTCATGGATTTGATGAACAGATTATTCAGAGAGCAGTTGGATAAGACCGTGGTTGTATTCATCGATGACATCCTCATCTATTCAAAGTCTAAGGAAGAGCATGAGAGTCACCTCCGACATGTACTTGAGATCTTAAGGGAGAACCAGCTTTATGCTAAGTTCTCCAAATGTGAGTTTTGGTTAGACAGAGTTTCCTTTTTAGGACATGTTATCTCAGACGCTGGGATCGCAGTGGATCCAGCAAAGATAGAAGCAGTTCACAGTTGGCCTAGGCCAAGACAGTGACTGATATCAGGAGTTTCCTTGGGTTAGCCGGTTACTACAGAAGGTTTGTCAGAGACTTCTCCAAATTAGCAAAACCTATGACCAGTTTAATGAAGAAAGATGCACCATTCACATGGACTACAGAGTGTGAATCATCATTTCAGTTTTTGAAGAACGCTTTGACATCAGCACCAGTTTTGACAATACCTGAAGGCACTGAGGGTTATGAAGTTTACTGTGATGCATCAGGAAGGGGATTAGGGTGTGTACTCATGCAGAATGGGAAGGTAGTCGCCTACGCTTCCCGACAGTTGAAGAAACATGAGGAAAACTATCCCACACATGACTTGGAGCTCGGAGCTATTGTTTTTGCCTTGAAGATCTGGCGCCACTACCTGTATGGTGTCCAGATGACCGTCTATTCGGATCATAAGAGTTTGAAGTATGTATTCACCCAGAAGGAGTTAAACATGAGACAAAGAAGATGGGTTGAATTTCTTAAGGATTATGATATTGATTTGCAGTACAAAGAAGGGAAAGCTAATGTTGTAGCAGACGCACTGAGTCGACGAGCACATTCTCTAAATGCCATTGTGGCTAGCTCGAGTCTTATGGACGACATACGTAGCGCACAGCAGAGTGATCAGCGAATGATGGAGATCAGTCAGAAGTTGTCTGACGGTACATTTGAGGGTGGAAAGTATGAGTTTCAGCTACATGATGATGGATTAATCAGATTGAAGGGCAGATTGTGTATACCCAGAGACAGCACAGATATAAAGGAGCATATTCTTCGAGAGTCCCACACTTCTTCCACATCTGTCCATCCAGGAGCTTCTAAGATGTACAAAGATCTAAAGAGGTATTTCTGGTGGAGTGGTATGAAGGGCGACGTGACAGAATATGTGATTCGATGTCTCACTTGTCAGAAAGTGAAATTCGAACATAGACGACCAGGAGGTATGGTACAGTCTATGCCAGTTCCAGAGTGGAAGTTTTATGATATCTCCATGGACTTCGTGGTGGGACTACCACCTACGAGAGGAGGACTTAATATGATTTGGGTTGTTGTTGATCGACTGACTAAAGTTGCTAGGTTTATTCCGATGAAAGACACTTGGAAAGTGCCAAAGTTAGCAGAACTATTTGAGCAGGAGATTATCAGACATCATGGAGTACCAAAGACTATTGTTTCAGATCGAGACACTAGATTTCTCTCACGATATTGGCGAGCTACTCGCGAAGCACTTGGCACTGAATTGAAGCTTAGCACAGCATTTCATCCTCAGACAGATGGTCAGTCAGAGAGGACTATTCAGACCTTAGAGGACATGCTACGAGCATGTGCCTTGGATTTTCAGGGCAGCTGGATAGATAGATTACATCTCATCGAGTTTGCATACAATAACAGCTATCACGCCTCTATACAGATGTCACCTTTCCAAGCCTTATATGGCAGACCATGTCGCACACCATTGTGCTGGGACGAGTCTAGTGAGACCGTCATCATTGGGCCTGAGTACTTAGAGCAAGTCCAGGCAGAAGTACAACAAATCAGAAGTAACATGAAAGCAGCACAAGACAGACAGAAATCATATGCTGATGAGAGGCGACGAGACCTTGAGTTCGCTGTTGGCGACCAGGTATTTCTACGAGTATCACCCATGAAGGGTGTATTCAGATTTGGGCAAAAGGGCAAGCTAAGCCCGAAATTTGTAGGACCCTACGCTATCATAGAGCGGGTGGGTCTTGTGGCATATCGACTTGATTTGCCAGCCGATTGGGCAAAGTACACAATGTTTTTCACGTGTCTCAGCTTAAGAAATACATGCCTCATCCTTCTCATGTTTTACAACCAGAGACACTCTCATTAGAACCAACAATGCGGTATGTGGAAACACCGCAACGAATCTTAGACAAAAACACACGAGATACTCGAAACAAATCGGTGAGCCTAGTAAAAGTTCTTTGGTCAAACCACGATGTGGAAGAGGCCACATGGGAATAGAAGCAGATATGCGAGCGAAATTTCCCTCATTATTTACCGACTAGACACTTTAGTCTAGGGTACGGGGGCGTACCCCTCTTTTTTGGGGGGGGTAGAGCCTTTTTCGTTTGTGAGTTTAGTATACATTTTGTTGCACTTTGGTGCATTTCAGTGACACTTTTCTTGTATGTTCTTGTGTAACACTGTATTCGAATGTACTTTGTACTTCTACTTGTTGGTGTGTACTTTGTTACACTACAATAAAAGTTTATGTGCACTACGATGCACTATTAGATATGAAAAGTGACTGTGTTATTACATTACACTATATTGTTCCAAGTATTCCTGTTGTGTTGATGTACACTGTGAACTTAGGAATAGGACTTGGGACTTGATCCCTAAAAACTAGATTGAGTTGTGGATACTTAGTGGAACTTGATTCCCCACAACCTTATAATTTAGATATGAGACTTCGGGGCGAAGTCCTTTTTTAAGGGGGTAGATTGAAATACCCCAAATCTAATTAATATTATTAAACCATTATTTAATGGAAATAATTCAAATATAAATCATTTCACGTACGCATGCAAACCCATGCATGAGAACGTTACGTAAAAATAGTCGTTTCTCCATAAACGCTAAAACGCCTTAGAAACATGTGATCAAGCATGACCTTGTATAACCTTCTAAAACTTAAACCAAATGGTCATACACTCATTATATGAATATATAAACATATTCCCTAGGCTATATTCAGTCAAATACGCAAAATGCTCGGGAGTGCTCACGCCCGCTCCTTAAAGCACGAAAAGTCCGGAGGAGTGCCGAGGTGGCACGAACTCCTATAAAATTAATTCTTAGAGTTCCTAACATCATTATTAATCATTCTAAAGAGAACCCACGAAGTGGTTTCTCAAAATTCAACAAAAACTCAGGAGTATTTCTTAGCGCTCCTTTTTGCCCGGGTGTGTCCCGATGGCCCGTAAATTATGTCACGGGTTGATATAACCCCATATAACCCAATGTAACATCTTAATATATGTTTATTTACTATAATAAGTGTTTACAAACACTTGGAACTCATAAAAACAATTTGGTTCCCAAAGATTTCCTTAGAGCACAAAACACACCTTCGGGTGTCAAAACGCGTTTTACGCAATTGCCTTGTAGTTTTTGACATGCCACGAATTGGTAATCTTAAATAGGGTTAAAATGAACTTCTAAACAGTTGGAGAGACTAGTCAACAAGGCTCTCTATAGGCCGAAGTTGCCAACTATGTATATAAAATATTCTATAATTTACTAAATTAAATATAATATAATCATATAAGTAAAATTATACATTACTTATCATGTTTACATACATGGTGACCATTGTGTTATATTACTTAATGTCAAAGTATGTAGGTCTCATTTGACCACCAAGCTGTCGAAATTATGCATTGGAATAAGGCCATGTGAGCTAGGAAGAAAACAAAATGCAAAAAGGTAAAAAGTAGATCTAGATTCCACCTTTTGATTTCTTTCTCCATGTGACCTTCCTTTGCTCTTCCTTGGCTCTTCAATGTCGATTGAGACACCTCATTTGACCCCTTGAATTCGTTCATCTACAAGAGGAGAAGAAGACAAGCACAAAACATAGAAAAATCAAAAGAATATACCTTACCTAACTTACCTTGTCTTCTAGCTCACATTATTTTCTCCATCTTGCCTTGTCACCCAACATGTCCGAAATTATGCAGATAACATGGGCATTTATTGAGCCAATAACCCATGGAATAAACTAAAGAAAAGAATAGTCATTTGACATTAAAAAATTGACAAAACAAAAATCAATTCCAAATTGCATTCTCTTACCTTATACGTGAGTTTAGTCTCATTTCCCTCCTTGCACTCTTCATCAACGAATTGGTAAGGCTCCCTCCTCTCTCTTCTTGCTTCATCTTCTTCCTTTGAAGCTCTTAAGTCCATTAATGGAGATTTAACTTCTATCTTCATCTTTAAGGTAATTTCCTAGCAATTCTTGTCAAGCCTTGAAGCAAAACTCTTCCTAGCATAACAACAAGTATTCGACATCAACATATGTTCCCAGAGGTTGTCCAAACCAACATTAAACCAAGAGCATCTCAAGGTTATCTTAAGGTAGTTTTAATGCTTGTAAATCCTTAAAGCACATTTTTATGTGTAACCAAGTTCTTCTTCTTCTAAGGCTCTTTTCTTCTTCATTTTCATGAAGGAAAACTTGTTCTTCATCCACCTTAGTGAGCCGAAATTAAGGAGAAAAAGCTTAAGGTAAATTCTTGTAAAACTACTTACAAATCTACTTAAGATCTTTATTGAAGATCTAACTCCTAAACTCCTTCACCACTTGCATATAACGAAGTGGAGCATCAATATTACCTTGGAGAAAGCTTGGAGATTCAAAGAAGAGTTCAAGCACTTAACCACCTTTGTTAAGAAGTAAGTTTACTAAGTAAATCTTTATGTTATAAGCTTTGTTAAGCTTCTAAAAATTATACAAAAATTATGTACATCTCCTAGGTTAATTAAAACCGAAACTATATGGTTTTATATGCCAAAAATATAATCTATAACATATATAGAAAATATTTACCTTAAGACACATTTTTGTGTCACAAAATTTATTTAAGTTACAAATAAATTAAGGCCGAAATGTCAAGGCAAAAATGCTTATTTTTGAGCTAAGAATCAATATAAGACATTACAATAATTTTTACATAAGTTATATGACTCATATGAATTTATGTATAGTTATTTTGACATATAAATCCACTTTTATATACTATATGGTCCTTAATAAATTATGGCCGAATGCTCTAAGTGTTAATTAGATTTTAATGAGCTACTTATGTATATAAACTTATACTATAAAGTTTGGTGAGTTAAAAATATTTTATTAGAGCTTAAATGGCTAATTAATTAAGTTATGTGGCCTAAATGTAATTTTTACAAAGTTTAGTGTGTTATTATGAAGCCGAGAGTTAAGGGTGTATTTGGTGTAATTATAATATAATATAAGGTTAGGAATTAAGTTTATGAATTTTAGATAATTTAAACAAGTGTTAAAATACATTTTATAAAGTTTTGGGCTATTATGTAATTTATAAAGTTGTTATGAAAGTTTAGAACTTATTAGTGGGCGAATTCATAATTAAGAAATATTTAGTTCCACTCTCGAAATTTGGAGGAATTAAATATTTAGACTATAGTTTATAAGTTATTAAGAACTATTATAAAGTTTTGGGATGAAAATGTAATTAAGGAAAATAAATGACAAAGCCGAATTACTTTGGGGTTAGTTTGGTAATTTAAGAATTTATATATATATATTCGGCATTTATGGAGAATTAAAATTAAAACTATAGTTTACATGACATTATGTAAAGGTTATAAGATTTTGTGGTTAGATTGTAATTATAAGAAATAAATTATTAAGGCCGAGAATTTAAGGGGCTAAGTTGTAATTTTTGAAAGTTATAATATTTAAAAGCTAAATACCAAAATATTAGTGTGACCTTGTAATTTAGCTAAATAAGAAGTTAAAACTCTATGCTATGATAAGATTAGAATTTAAATATAAAGTTTATGAATTAATGTGGTTTTTGTAAATAACCGAAATATAAGGGTAAGAATTAGATTAAAATAAATATAGGTCCTACATGGATATTTGGAGGAATTAGAAAGAAAGAATTTTGATTAAAGGAGTTATGAGGTTTAAACTATGACTTATATAGTTATAAGGAATTTAAAGATAACCAATGATTATTACTTTTGGGTTAAAGGAGGAATAATGAAAACTATAAGAACTTTATGTCCATATATGACATATAAATATAGTTAAGGAATTATAAGTTGTTATGTCAGCTAGACAAAAAAAATAAACAAATATAGTACATGAATAAATAAATACATATATGTACATTAAAGGATTTATAAATAAATCAAAAGGAATAACAAATAAGTTATACATAAAATCATGAGGTAATTAAAAGAAATAAACCTCACATGAAATAACAAATACGAGATTTGTTAAAAGATTCAATAGGATCATTATATAAGGGTAACATAAATTAACCCTCTCAGTTAATCCTATTCTAGGACTTTGTTTGACCAGACGTTGACCGGGAATTAAACAAGTACAGTCTACGGTGAACGGTATGGGATTCTTGCAACCTGTTTTCTACCGGATTACACCGGCTTGTGTGCTATCTGTTGTTTGAAATAACGACCAAGATAATTAATGTAAACTGTTGTTTTACTCTTGTGCACTGTTGTATTATTTTATGTGCGTGAATGATGCTGACTACAACGTGTATGTCCCACGCATACAAACACTACTATACCAGTGGATTAAATACCTGCGCTTCAGTATACCGAGGACTTGTACTCAAGTCTCTCACTAACTTCACTTTATAACAAACGTCCCTAAACGTGATAATTGACAATACACATTGTGTTCTTGTTTAACGTCTTTATATGACACTTAACAATTCTATACTACGAGAACGAGGAGCCCAGTGGATCTGGCCATGCATGCTACAGGAGTTGTACCTGTCTCAGGTCGTCTCCTATTCAGTTATACGTCGCGACGGAACATTTCAGTGGAGAGGAAGACTCTATTCCTCTCGGGTTTCTAATGCCCATCAGTTCAGTGGAGAGGAAGACTTCATTCCTCTCGTGGGTTCTATTTCCCATCAGCTCTCAGTACAGGGTTTAACTACGTTATCTCCTGGGGACTAACTGCCCAACCTTTCTCTATAACGGGGTCACTATACCTCCACTATATTGATATACTTTTATACATCTGTCAGTCCCACTGTGTGGACCCGACAGCTATCAAATGATTCAGCTCAGCTAACTTGACCTTCTGAAGTCTTGTTCTATGTGACATTATTGTCCTTGTATGGATACTTGTTATTATCAGACTATGCTTGTTTACAGCTTTATAAAAAATGAACTGCATGTATTCGACAAAGTAGTTGGTGTGGCCCGGTAGACGATGGGCTGCACGTTTTCCATACCAGCATTGTTTGCTGAGCCCCTTTGGGGGCACCCCCATTTTTCAGGTACCTGAAGTTGAGAAGATTACCACACCGAGTGTAGGTGGGGTAGATTCAAACTATGGGAGTCTTCTTCTAGATATTTGTTTTACTTAAGTATTTTACATTGAGTTTGATTCCTAGTATCTCGGATTGTATTCGTATTCAGACCGTGACTTTTAGAGATTGTATTTGGATTTAGCCTTGTTGGTCACAAGGGTGGCCAACGGCATTGTAATACCGCCCGGTTGTTGTATTTATTTCCGCTGCAGTTGTATTTTATTTGGGAGTGATCGCCGTTCAGGTTATTGGATTTCGGGTTGGGGTGTTACACTTGATGTCTATGCTTACGTGCTTTATCAAGACATTACAAATATCTCCCTCCCCGAAGGTATAATACAGCTATAGAAGAAGTCTTATTGGCTACTAACCCCAATTCTCAACAATTTGGCAAAATAAAAGAATATGAAGCCCCTGTGTCAAATAAAAATACGAGCAAGAGTAAGGTACCTGCCAACACTCGGCTTCGGCCTCAGCCTCAACCCGGCTCATGACGTTGATCTTCCCTAGGGCTCGGTAGCTGTCGTCCCGACCATCTCTCTAGCCTCTGTTGCCTCCATTTCCTCCTCGCCATTGCCACGCTGGTGAGCATCCCCGCACTGGTTCTGGTGCTGGTCCCGGGCCTCTGGACTGTGGGTCTAACTGTCTGAAGGTACGATCACCACCACTAACCCTTTATTGGTTGCTTCCTAGAGGGCTCTGGAAGCATTCAAACACTCTGTGGCCCTTCTTACCACACCGGAAGCATGTGACCAGGTTCCCCTCGCAGTCCTTCCCTGGGTGATCTTTTTGGCACCTCTTATAGTGGAAGTGCCTCTCTCTTCTCTGCTCTTCCTCTGGGTTTGAATCAGGGGTCGATCACCCCACCTCTGGCCGTGCCTCTGGATCCCGTCGAACCTCTGTCTCCCCTCAGAACTTGGCCTCCACCTTTTCTCTTGGTTTGGCCTCTGGGTACGATCATCACGGCCTCGAGAGTCCGCCCCGTCCTCTAGCTTCCTCTTCTGGCCCGCCTGGACCTCCCTCCTTTTCTACTGCACCTGTACAGGTTAGCAGCTTTTCCATAGGCATCCTAAAGAGTTGGGATGGTTAGGATGCTCAGGGCTTCTTGGAGGCTCCAGTTGAGCCCGCCTATGAATCTCTGCACCTTTGATGCCTCATCTGGGACCATGGTTGGTGCAAACCTCACCAGCTCTAGAAACTTCGAATGATATTCTTTCACGCTTCGGGACAATTGCTTAAGCTCAGAGAATTCAAGATACTTCTGCATATGGACGTGCTCCAGGTAGAAGCGTCTCCCCATTGCCTCCTCAAGGCATCCCACCCAAAGTTGGGTTAAAGCTCGTAGAACATCTCTGTTGGCCGTCCACCAGATATCGGCCTCCCCCTTAAAATAGTACACTGCTCCATTGATCCGTTTGTCCTCTAGGTAGTTGACCACATCGAAGATTTTGTCAAACTCCCTGATCCAATATTCTAGCAGTACTGGGCCTTCTTCTTCTGTGAAAGTAGTTGGTTCAGGTGGGTGATTCTCTTGGTGTAGTCCTTGGGCACGTTATCTCTTTGCGCCTGCCTTTGGATGATCTACCCCAGGTTCAACGCAAGCTTCAGAAGTTGCCTCAGAGGGTTTACCTACCATATTAGTCCGTCGGCTTCTACTCCTTATGTTGTACGTGAAGTTGAGTCGTTCTGCTAGTCCGGCTTCCCTTGAGCTCAAAGTGAACTCCTGATTATGGATCATAGGTAAAGGTACTCAAATCTCTACTCCCATAGTTTACCCCTCAGGTTATACTAGAATGTTACCACCCCAATCCTTGTATACAGATATATCAGTAATGTATAAGCAATGATATATATAAGCAACATCCTCCGAAACTCACCACACATCCTTCCAATATATTACTTAGCACACCATGACACACAATGTGGCACAATCGGATCAACACACATCATAATATACAATATATTTCCCCAAATGGCTTATCCCAAATTTTAATCCAGTTTAGTCAATTCTTATCTTATTTCAAAAACCATGCTCTGATACCACCTTGTAACACCCTGGATTTTGCCTTAAATGAAAGAGCGCGTCGCTACGGATCTAACGTCGCAAACGGTTTCAAAAACTGACTCCAAATAATTCTTAAAACAACAAAATAAGCTTTGTCCGAACTTGTGTTCGGACGTTGATGTTCGGACACAAGCCGAGAAGAAACAGATTGAGAAAACCCGAGTGTCCGAACTTGTGTCCGGACATTGACGTTTGGACACAAGTCGAGAGTTTACAAATCAGAAAGTAAAAGCGGCCGAACTTGTGTCCGGACATTGACGTTCGGACACAAGTTGAGAGTTGCAACATATAGAAGTCCGAACATGTGTCTGAACATGTAAGTTCAGACACAAGTTCCGATAAAAATCCTTTACGTGGTCCGAATGTTTTTTCCGAATTTGTAAGTTCGGACATGAGCCGAAACTCACAAGTTGGATTCGTCCTCGCATGTTGTCCTCTATGTAAGTTTAGACAGATGTTCAGACACACTCAAACGTCGAAAACAACAAAACACTCTCGGGGCCTGTCCGAACATGGATGTCCGGATGGACGTTCGGGCAGGTCCCAAACTACGAATTTAAGAATGTAAAAAAAGGTAGAGAGCATAGATAATGAGTTGAATTGAAAAGAAAACCATCAAAATGAGAGTTCCAAAATGAGAGTTTCCAAATACATTCCAATCCTCCAATCAAAATGAGAGTTTCCAAATACCTTTTGATGAAATAAATTCACACCAACAAAACAAACATGAGCACAAATTTACCTGATTAGTGAAATACCTCAAACCTAAATATTAATGAACTATCTAATTAGGATATACTAAGGCTAGAACGTGCCTTAGAAACATTATAATAAGTGTTTAACCACAATTTACACCAAAACATGCTTTAGGAACAATTAGAGCAAAAGGTGTTTTAAAGAGTATAAATAAATTAGGGAACTACCAGTAAATTCCCAAGAGATTTCAAATATGAAATACCTCTAAGATTAGTACCATTAAGCGGATTAGCGTTTAAACCGGAAACGAACCTTAGAGCACAAAAATGTGCTTTAAAAGGAAAATGTGCTTTAAAGAAAAATGTGCTTTAAGCATGTATACATGGAACTAAAAGGCTAATGAGTCTATATACCATTAAGAATTAAGGGAACAACAATAAAATGGTCATATGAACCATTACGTATACACACAAATTAAGTATACAAGTCCACACAAAAACAGGTACTAAATTGACGAAAGTCAAGGAGAAACCACTAAACGACTTGGTTTAAATTGGAATGAGCAACATGCTATTTCACGAAAATTTCTAAATGTTGTAAATGTACTAAGAACACATTTAAACTAGCCAAAACAATTGCATAATCAATGTGAACCCGGAAGCACATAAAATGTGTTTTAAGGCATTTTTGGCCTTGTAACATACCTATCACATGGTATAAGTCATTCTGAACGAGTTTAATACATAAAATGTTACATAATATAAGAATAAAACAAAAAAATAATAGATCAAATGAGGCATAGGGCTGCCGACATGGGGGGGGGGACTCACCAAGTTTAAAATGCTTTTAATTTCTACTATTTCAACAACCAAGACTTCCTTGGATTGCCATATCATCTTGTCCCCTTAGTGAATCATTAATGAGACTCATACCTGTCAAATGAGAGCTCCCAAATTCGTATCTCATCCTCTCTTTGAAGAAACAACACAAAAAAACTCCATGTTCTTAGATTTAAGCCTTAAAGAACACCTTGTCTTGTAGAAATCATACCTTTCTCGTCCTAGCTCCAAATCACAAGATTGATAGCTCGTTGGAATCCTCTCATCAAGAGCTTTACAACCATAGCTCATGATCCCCCAGATTCTCAGGAAAAACCACAAAGAAGTGCCTTTGATTCTCGAGGTAAAACATTGCCTTCTTGAAAACTTCTTGTTCTTTGGTTTTTGTTACAGCCGATTGGCATGGGATACTAACCCATCTTATTCTTCAACTTGTTGTATAATTTTGGAGCCAATTTCTCGCAATGCTTGTTGTCAAAATTTCTAAGGAAATCAAGCTTAAATATTAAGCTAATGGTTAATATACAAGGTAAATCCTACAACTACCTATTTCAAGGTTCTAATTGTTGATCTATATATGATCTAACATATTGTTCATCTTATTATTTATTGCCGAAATTTTGGTGGTTAATATTTAGTTTTTAGCTTATTAAAAGTTAATGTTTATTAAATCTAAGGATAGATTTATACTCCTTATGATATAAGCTTCAATATAAGCTATCATAATATACAAGAAAATTCACAAACTATGGTTTATATTATGGCAAAAATTAAGGGTATTAACTGAGTTAGAAAAAATATCTAACTTAGTTAAATTAAAGGAATTAGTATAATTAAGAGTAATATGTAAAATTTAAGTAGTTTTAGTTCCTAATGGTGATTACCGAAAATATATGAGGTCATTATGGATTTCTTGAGAGTTTGGGTGATGAGAAAATAATTGTATAATTAAGTTTACAATTTATAAAGAGTTTATAAGTATTATTAGAATTTATAAGGTTTTTGGTATATTTAAAGTTAATAAAAGATAGTATATGTATACTACAACTTTAGATAATTAAATCTGGCGATTTAGAGATGTTTAGAATGATTTTTGATGTTCAAAAATCTGTAGGTAATTAGTTACGAAAATTAGAAATTAATTAGAGTTAAATCAGTTAATAAATGAGTTACGATAAAAGAAAAGACCACAAGGGTAAAATGGTAATTTCCCTGGTCAAACATGGTCAAACTTGGTCAATGACAGTTTATAAAATGTTTAGAGGAGCTAGAATAGAATTTGTAGCAAAAGATTAGATATTAAAAGGATAAAGGAATAAAAGTAAGTTAAATTGACTTTTGGGGTAATATTGTAAATTATGGAAAGTTAGGGGGTTTGACCATAAAAGGCTGGTCAAACTTGGGTATATTTTGGTAATTGATCAAAAGAATAAAGAATTAATTAAGAAAGACTTTGGAGGAAATTAGAAATAAGAATAACAAGTTTAGAACTTATTATAGTAAAATGGAGGTTAAGAGAAAACTATGGGTAAGTAATGTAAATAACACATTTTTATGTGTTTAGAAGGTTAAGGAAATTAAATAAAGAATTTATAAACAAGTTGTTAAAGAAACAGAGTTAAGACGGGGTTAAACGAGTCCCGTATATAAATTAGGGTATACGAGGGGTATACCCATAATTTAATAAGTATAGGAGAAATCAATACTTAAAGTATTTTTAATGAAAATACAAGTTATATTGGAAAAAGAAATAAATACGTATGATACGGAGTATCATACGGACGTATACGAAAATTTTGGTGTACATGAATAGTACTCGTATACGTGAATAGTATACGTATACATGAATAGTAATACGTATACATGAATAGTAATATGTATACATGAATAGTAAATACGTATAATTTATAGTGAATACGTATACATGAATAGTAACTACGTATATATGAATAGTCAAATACGAGACGTATACATGAATAGTAAAATACGTATACGTGAATAGTGAAATATGGTGAATAGTAAAATACGAGGCCGTATAAATGAATAGTAGAATACGAGACCGTATAAATGAATAGTGAAATACGGATGAATAGTAAAAATACGAAAACCTAATACAAGGTCCGTATAAGTCTAAAGTTGCTAACTGTGCAACTAAATAACTGCTAATGACGTTAGTATGTTAATGAATTAGAATTGAGCTTGAAGCGCTCATAAATGAACGAACCCGTTTAACGGTATATTATTATACCCGGGTTAACCTAGAAGGAGGTTTAAGTTGAATAGAGAACCAAACTAGTTCTAAGACACAGGATACTAATACTAGTTCTGGTTACAGATCTAGGTAATTTAGAGGCGTTCGGCGGATTAGGCGAGGGATTAAGAGCTAGCCAATCTCCGGTGTACGGTATGGGATTCTTGTAGCTTGTTTGCTAACGAGGTCTACCTCGGTTTGTGTGCTATGTGTTATTGTGATACGACCAAGCAAGATTAAGCATGAAACCGATTTACTATATTGTTATTGTGTGTCCATTGCACACTAACACGACTTGATTCAGAGCTTGTTCATTAACTATGTTTAATAACAATTGTATAAGGTTACAAATTTTCCCTATTGTTAGTTGGTTAATACCGAGAGAGGTTTAACTAACCAATGTGAAAGAGACTTCAGCTAACTGGGACTTGGAGAGAGAGGAATCCGGGACTGACTCCGGTCATGCATGTTCAGGTTAGGAGGTCAGCATCTGTATCAGATCTGTCTTCCGCCTAGGGTCGACAAACTGACCCGACCAGCTCGAGTGAACAGTTCGAGGTGGGAGGCAAATTCAGGAGGCGCAGGAGGGTCAAGCCTACACCCCTCATAACTTAAGAATAAATGTTTATTAACCCAATGGAGCTAATAACTCATTGGCTAGGGTTACTTTGACCCGACAAAAATAAACAATTCAGTTAGAGAACAACCAGTTCTATTAAGAGAACGGTTGACACTTATAAGGTATGGTCAAACACGAGAACTAAACAATTCTCAGGCCTCAGGAGTTAGAAATCTAACTTACATCATTAATGGGCGTCCATTACGACGTTCGCTTTATTTGAGCTGTGAATGTTTCACATAAATGTGTTGTTTGTTATCGTACTTCTTATTATTATTTGTATGAATAAACAATGCATGTATACGACAAAGTAGTCGTGTGTAACCCTGCTAGCTTGTGGCTGCACGTTTTCTGTACCAGCCATGTGCTGAGCCCCTTGGGGCCTGTGATTTAAACTTTGCAGGTAGGTGCCAGACGGGGACTCAACCTGAGAGTAGGAGCGGGTAGGGTACTTCGGGTTGCTTTTACATTTGTTACACGAGTTGTGCATGTACACTCATTTAGTAATTGATGAGATGTTAGTATGATGTATTAGGATATGAGATACTCGGTATAAGCTATGGTTTATGAATTGTATTGTATAGATGCTCGAGTAATTATCCGGTTAGTCAGACCGTGACTTGTAAGAGAATAGGCCTAGTTAGTCACTTGGGTGACTAACGGCGGTAACACCAATTAGTAGAACTTTTCCGCTGCATTGTTAATGAATGAGATGGACTTAGGGCGACGATCATTGTATTTGGAGTTGGGGTGTTACAAAAAGTGGTATCAGAGCGTAGTTACGCTCTGATGACTGGAAATTACCGAGCTTAGGAATTACCGAGTTAGGAACTTTAGACTTTGGGATAAGGGTTGAGTATTAGTGCGAGAGGTGCGTTAGTTAGGATTCCCGATGTATATCGGATATCTATAATACCAGATCCGCCCTCCGCGCCCCTGGTTCTAAGATACCAGAAATGAACGCCAGAGAGATGACAAGCTTTCTCTTACCCGGGAAAACCCGATCTGGCAGTTACTTGCATTATGCAATACGAGAAACACCTCGTTATGCAATAGTCTTTCAAGACTTGAAGGTCCTAATTGGAGCACAACGTTGAAATAGGCACTACCAACGAATCTCGCCAATTTGAGAATAATAATTACTAGCAACTTGGGTCGACATGCTACGCAGTCGATATAACCCCGCCATACCGTAAGAAGGAAAGCACTACGAGTGCAATAAGAGGACAAAAGAAGCGCGGACAGAAACACGGACAAACAGTCCAAAAAGGGCAATAACAAGGGGATAATACCGCGCAAAAGCATAGGGACTACCCAATGACGGGGTAACTCCGAACCTACAAAAAAAAGGGGTTGCAAAGACCTAACTGCAATAGCCCAGACGACTACGAATGCACATGCAAGTCATACTCCAAGATATGACTACGACGTAGTGTCAAGGAGAGTTAATACTCGATAACCTCGACGAAGGTGTGGAAATGAGAGTGAGAACCAAGGCAAAAGTGAAAGAAAAAGGGGGTTCCCTCAGAAAGAGGAATACCCTGATAAGTAACTATACAATCAAAAGCAGTCAGGAAGCTGCCCAGTTAATCAATTAACCAAAGCCAAAAAGGGCAAAGAAGGAGTCCCATGGACTACAACCTACATGGAGTTCAGGAGAATGTACCATTACCGACGTACACAGTACCGATAGCCCATCTTGCATTGCGCACTTGCCTTGGCAAGTGCCGCCGCAATGAAGCTTTACAGGAAGCCGTGAAGACCAAATGGTAAAAACCACGGATATAAAACATATAACGCCGGATTACAAATCCTTAAGCCTGAAGAGCAAAACATTGGAAGGGCCTGACGGCCTGACCATGACAACTAAATCAATACACCAATCAGCAGGGAGCTGGACTTGGTCAGGAAACTAAACGACGTGAGCATCAACAACAGACAACCGACACTACAGGTAAGAACATCAACCCAAAACCAGCCTAACTTGAATGGAAGAAACCGAAGAGAGTACTCAACTATGTGCGAAGACCAGATGTAAGTAATAACCTACAGGAAGGTATTACGACATAACAATGAAGATGTAGGACATAAAAACTTTCAATAAAAAAACGGACGATTCCCAGAATAATACCATTAACAGCACTCTTCATTGAGGATGTTGATAAACCCCAGAAACAGAATCAGAGAAAACAATTTAAGTAATGACCTACGTAGGATCAAATATGTGCAATCACAAAGAGAGAACCTCAAAAAGGACTACACCATAGAGTTGGTATAGTTGAGTAGGAAAAGATCCATGAACGATGGTTAGTATTATGCTTGCCTAACTATTAACACCCAAGTATGATTAGCCATTAGTGGGTGGCGTAGTCAACAACAGTTGAACGAAGTATTGACATGGCAGCACATGATAGCCAGGATAAATATCCGACTTAGACACCTGAGGAAGATGCCTAATGAAAACGAATCCTTAATTGCTAAAAGACGCAAGTCTTTGAGAGCGAAGGTATTGTCACAGACACTAATTAACATCGGATTACCGAAGCAAACTTCCACAGTAGGAAGCGAGATACAACAACTTATTGTTAAACCAATAGTACATCCAATGATGTGACCTAACATTGACAGAGTTCAGAGAACTAAAGAATTACGTGGATAACCTACAGATGATTAAGAATACAATAGTGAACCAACACCGGCTATCACTTGAGACTAATCAAGCATTAAGGGCCTACGAGCCAAGGATGCAAATACATCAGAGCTCGAGGTGCAAGGAAAGCATAAAAAGGCTTATCTAGCCATGAATGAACTACAACTCGTACATACGAGTGGTTATGAAAACCTATACTAAATGAGGAAGAATTGCCAGGAAAGGGCACCAATGAGAATGTTGAGATAGTGCTATTGACAGGGGTGGAGAACGAACCATTACTTTTAGGGTGGGGATACCTCTCTTGTTGTGAGGCCATGAGTGGGAATAAACCCCTCAAAAAGGGCTTTCACTTCTTAGAGATTGAATACTCTCTATTGGAGAATGGAAACGTAGACCTTGAAATTACCTTAGAACATTCCAGTTACACATAAATAATATGGAAGGCTGCAAAGACAGACCTCATATCCAACACCCAGGATTTATGAATCAGCAATCGTCAGAGATAAACATTGTGAGTGCGCAGTATGGCACATCAAGTGACCAACGCTCAAAAGAGCTTGTGATTCAACGGATGACTTCTTCAGTAACCGGTTAAATTACATGGTAAATAACATCATAATGGTTGAAAGAATGTGAGAGAAATTAGTCTACTTACGAACCTGAGATTGAAGCAGAACACCTTCATATTAAGAGATAACCATTTTACAACACGATACGGCAACCGCCAGACACCGAAATTAGAGAACTCCCAGTGTGTTACACCATGAAAGGGATTTAAAATAAGACAAGACGTTGAAGTCAACAATTGAAGAATTGTGCCATCAATGGGCAATATGAGAAAGCTAAAGCTACTTCGATAGTGGAGGCCATGAGAATAATACCTATCAGGTAGATTAAGTTACAGTGCGCAGCAAAGCAACCACTATAATAGCCATCAAATATTGACACGAAAGCAATCAGATTTATGAATTAATACCCGAAGTAAGTAAGAGGATGAAATGGGAGACAGACTGTGCAGTAAAGCCAGTAGCCTAGACCATGTGATGAAAGATTTCACAGGAAGCACACTGTCCATTCCGTGAGGAACTGGAAGTGCATTCCTAGTGGATCGACATGAGAAATGAGATAATAAGCGCTAAGGAAAGAGACCGCAAATTACTAAGGGATCGAGTCCGTACTAAATACAGAAGGTATAATGTAGTTATGAACCCAGTAGATGGATATTCCTTGATTAAGTTCAAGAAGAACGACATGTGCGTTATAATGGATTGATGAAAGAGGAGATCGACAATAGAATACTTCACAAATTAGCCGTAACTAAGCGTGTGACAAACACTATGAGCATACTTAAATGAGATGTGGGACGACCACATTCCAAAGGAGCTTGTGGGCCTGATGGACTTATTTTATAAGTTAGTCGGGTAAGTAGCAATGTATCATTAAGGTACCCCATATATGTAAACGAGTAGTGTAAGGAACACGAGAAGTAGTCGACTCCGTACGGCAGTCAGAGATGCAAACTTACACCAGAACAGCAAGTTATAGTGAACAATTGAGGAGGAAGAACTCAGTTAAACCAATGAGATTGAAAGCGTCAAAGAACTCATTCCAGGAGGAAACAATTAAGAATTATGAAGTGCTAGAAGCACTAATAGTAAGTATGAGCAGTTCATATGTTTAAAGATTTTTGAGGAAACTGTGAAGAGCAATAAGCACTGAGCAGTAGCTCCAGATAATACAGAAATCTTAGACTGAGGGTCAGTTAGTAGGAAACAAATCAGACGCTGGAAGGAGTAATAACAACATGAACATCAGATCTCCAGACAACTGGATAGACAAGCTATAACTCATAGAGACCGTGTATAAATAAAGATACCACGCGTCCATTAAGAGACCATTATTCCTAAATTATAAGGATACCAAAGAGCTGTAAACATATTGAAGAGGATAAGAAGGGCAAACTAAGCCCCAAGATTATCAGAGTCGCGCAGCAGAAGCTAGTGGACCGTATCTTACAGGTTTGATATACCTAACAAAAGAGAAGAAGGAAGGATGTGACTCACATCTTCCAGTCGAATAAAATATACGACTTACCTACCAAATACTTTGGAGCCTTAGAGACTACACTTGAACCAGTTGTAAGATTGGTATAAACACCAATAAGAATCCTTGATACAGAGACTAAGCCATTACTTTGGTGAAGATCCTCTGACCCAATCATAATGTGAGATAGACTACATGGAACTAGAATGCTCCATGACACATAAACATCTTGAACCTATGTTCAAGGATGATATAATGTTGATTACGTGGTCGTAATCCATTTTAAGGGGGGTAGAGCATACAATCGCTTAGCCTATATTTCACGTATTGAGTACGTAACCAACAGTGTGCATAGCACAATACAATTAGTTGTGATGTTTGATACGTATGTTATATAAACACATGTATTCATTCTTATGTGGTTGTGGTTAGTACGCACAATTAAATGCGGATACCAGATGTATTAGAGGCTTACCTCGTTAACTTCGGTGCGAGAATTCAGGAACAGAGGAGTAAAAACTCCAGGGGAATTAAAAATCCCTATGGTATGAATTGGTATGAGACCAAATATGGTAATGTTATGAAGTATGAATTGGTATGAGACCAAATAAGGTAATGTTATGAGGTATGAATCGGTATGAGACCGATGTGTAGAACCTGGTAGGAAATAAATTCTCTAAGGAATTGCTGAGAGGTGAATTAAGAATGACTGATGGACTGAGTACCATAATTTGGAGATGTATTGATTTATGATTATGACTAGAAGGACTAAAAGATATAAAATGCTACATGAATAATTATTTGTTGTTTGAAGTTGACGTGGGAGGTAGAACTTGGTCTTGGCCTGATCAAGGAAAACTGAACACAAATTGGGGTGAAAGGATAGTTCAACACTGATGCTGATCACATCAGGGTCGGATGATTCCTGGAACTCCCTACAAGTGGTCACAAATAACCACGTTAAGAGTAGATGCAGTAGCATAAAGTGGAATGGAGTTGACATGTATTTTCTGTATTACTCGCTCATGAACTCGAGGACATGAAAACCTTTGTCTCCGGACCGGTTACATGAGGAGTATACAGCAAGGAATATACAAAGAGTATTTTGATTACTAAAACATGCAAAGAATGCTGTGTGACAAGTGTGGTTATATATATATATATATATATATATACTATGGCAGACCTTATGAGTCAGAATGCCTATACAGATATAGAGTGATCTATATGATCTTTTAGTGTGAAGTTACCTGTGTGTTCTAAGAGATATAGATACATAGGAACTTTGGGGACAAAGTTCTTTTAAGGGGGTAGATTGAAATACCCCAAACCTTAATATATTAATGAACTATCTAATTAGGATATACTAAGGCTAGAACATGCCTTAGAAACATTAGAATAAGTGTTAAACAACAATTTACACCAAAACATGTTTTAGGAACAATTAGAGCAAAAGGTGTTTTAAAGAGTATAAATAAATTAGGGAACTACCAATAAATTCCCAAGAGATTTCAAATATTAAATACCTCTAAGATTAGTAATACGCATTAAGCGGAATTAGCGTTTAAACCGGAAACGCACCTTAGAGCACAAAATGTGCTTTAAAGGAAAATGTGCTTTAAAGAAAATGTGCTTTAAGCATGTATACATGGAACTAAAAGGCTAATGAGCCTAATAACATTAAGAAGTAAGGTAACAACAATAAAATGGTCATATGAACCATTACGTATACACACAAATTAAGTATACAAGTCCACACAAAAACAGGTACTAAACTGACGAAAGTCAAGGAGAAACCACTAAACGACTTGGTTAAATTGGAATGAGCAACATGCTATTTCACGAACAAAGTTTCTAAAGGTTGTAAATGTACTAAGAACACATTTAAACTAGCCAAAACAAATTGCATAATCAATGTGAACCCGGAAGCACATAAAATGTGTTTTTAAGGCATTTTTGGCCTTGTAACATACCTATCACATGGTATAAGTCATTATGAACGAGTTTAATACATAAACTGTTACATAATATAAGAAGAAAACAAAAAAAGAATAGATCAAATGAGGCATAGGGCTGCCGACATGGGGCGGACTCACCAAGTTTAAAATGCTTTTAATTTCTACTATTTCAACAACCAAGACTTCCTTGGATTGCCATATCATTTTGTCCCCTTAGTGAATCATTAATGAGACTCTTACCTGTCAAATGAGAGCTCCCAAATTCGTAGCTCATCCTCTCTTTGAAGAAACAACACAAAAAAAACTCCATGTTCTTAGATTTAAGCCTTAAAGAACACCTTGTCTTGTAGAAATCATACCTTTCTCGTCCTAGCTCCAAATCACAAGCTTGATAGCTCGTTGGAATCCTATCTTCAAGATATTTACAACCATAGCTCATGAGCCCCCAGATTCTCAGGAAAAACCACAAAGAAGTGCCTTTGATTCTCGAGGTAAAACATTGCCTTCTTGAAAACTTCTTGTCTTTGGTTTTGTTACAGCCGATTGGCATGGGATACTAACCCATCTTATTCTTCATCTTGTTGTATAATTTGGAGCCAATTTCTCTAGCAAATTGCTGTCAAAATGTCTAAGGAAATCAAGCTTAAATATTAAGCTAATGGTTAATATACAAGGTAAATCCTACAACTACCTATTTCAAGGTTCTAATTGTTGATCTATATATGATCTAACATATTGTTCATCTTATTATTTATTGCCGAAATTTTGGTGGTTAATATTCAGTTTTTAGCTTATTAGAAGTTAATGTTTATTAAATCTAAGGATAGATTTATACTCCTTATGATATAAGCTTCAATATAAGCTATCATAATATACAAGAAAAATTCATAAACTATGGTTTATATTATGGCCGAAAATTAGGGTATTAACTGAGTTAGAAAAAAATATCTAACTTAGTTAAATTAAAGGAATTAGTATAATTAAGAGTAATATGTAAAATTTAAGAAGTTTTAGTACCTAATGGTGATTACCGAAAATATATGAGGCCATTATGGAATTCTTGAGAGTTTAGGTGATGAGAAAATAATTGTATAATTAAGTTTACAATTTATAAAGAGTTTATAAGTATTATTAGGATTTATAAGGTTTTTGGTATATTTAAAGTTAATAAAAGATAGTATATGTATACTACAACTTTAGATAATTAAATCTGCTGATTTAGAGATGTTTAGAATGATTTTTGATGTTCAAAATCTGTAGGTAAATTAGTTACGAAAATTAGAAATTAATTAGAGTTAAATTGGTTAATAAATGAGTTAGGATAAAAGAAAAGACCACAAGGGTAAAATGGTAATTTACCTGGTCAAACGTGGTCAAACATGGTCAAACTTGGTCAATGACAGTTTATAAAATGTTTAGAGGAGCTAGAATAGAATTTGTAGCAAAAGATTAGATATTAAAAGGATAAAGGAATAAAAAGTAAAGTTAAATAACTTTAGGGATAATATTGTAAATTATGGAAAGTTAGGGGGTTTGACCATAAAAGGCTGGTCAAACTTGGGTATATTGGTAATTGACCAAAAGAATAAAAGAAATTAATTAAGAAAGACTTTGGAGGAAATTAGAAATAAGAATAACAAGTTTAGAACTTATTATGAGTAAAATGGAGGTTAAGAGAAAACTATGGGTAAGTAATGTATAACACATTTTTATGTGTTTAGAAGGTTAAGGAAATTAAATAAAGAATTTAGAAACAAGTTGTAAAAGAAACAGAGTTAAGACGGGGTTAAACGAGACCCGTATATAAATTAGGGTATACGAGGGGTATACCCGTAATTTAATAAGTATAGGAGAAATCAATACTTAAAGTATTTTTAATGAAAATACAAGTTATATTGGAAAAAGAAATAAATACGTATGAGACGGAGTATCATACGGACGTATACGAAAATTTTGGTGTACATGAATAGTACTCATATACGTGAATAGTATACGTATACATTAATAGTAAATACGTATACATGAATAGTAAATACGTATACATGAATAGTAAATACGTATACATGAATAGTAAATACGTATAAATGTATAGTGAATACGTATACATGAATAGTAACTACATATATATGAATAGTCAAATACGAGACGTATATGTGAATAGTGAAATACATATATGTGAATAGTGAAATATGGTGAATAGTAAAATACGAGGCCGTATAAATGAATAGTAGAATTCGAGACCGTATAAATGAATAGTAAAATATGGATGAATAGTAAAAAATACGAAAACCTAATACAAGGTCCGTATAAGTCTAAAGTTGCTAACTGTGCAACTAAATAACTGCTAACGAAATTAGTATGTTAATGAATTAGAATTGAGCTTGAAAACGCTCATAAATGAACGAACCCGTTTAACGGTATATTATTATACCCGGTTAACCTAGAAGGATGTTTAAGTTGAAAAGAGAACCAAACTAGTTCTAAGACACAGGATACTAATACTAGTTCTGGTTACAGATCTAGGTAATTCAGAGGCGTTCGGCGGATTAGGCGAACGAGGGATAAGAGCTAGCCAATCTCCGGTGTACGGTATGGGATTCTTGTAGCTTGTTTGCTAACGAGGTCTACCTCGGTTTGTGTGCTATGTGTTATTGTGATACGACCAAGCAAGATTAAGCATGAAACTGATTTACTATATTGTTATTGTGTGTCCATTGCACACTAACACGACTTGATTCAGAGCTTGTTCATTAACTATGTTTAATAACAATTGTATAAGGTTACAAATATTCCCTATTGTTAGTTGGTTAATACCGAGAGAGGTTTAACTAACCAATTGTGAAAGAGACTTCAGCTAACTGGGACTTGGAGAGAGAGGAATCCGGGACTGACTCCGGTCATGCATGTTCAGGTTAGGAGGTCGGCATCTGTATCAAATCTGTCTTCCGCCTAGGGTCGACAAACTGACCCGACCAGCTCGAGTGAACAATTCGAGGTGGGAGGCAAATTCAGGAGGCGCAGGAGGGTCAGGCCTACACCCCTCATAACTTAAGAATAAATGTGTATTAACCCAATGGAGCTAATAACTCATTGGCTAGGGTTACTTTGACCCGACAAAAATAAACAATTCAGTTAGAGAACAACCAATTCTATAAGAGAACGGTTGACACTTATAAGGTATGGTCAAACACGAGAACTAAACAATTCTCAGGCCTCAGGAGTTAGAAATCTAACTTACATCATTAATGGGCGTCCATTACGACGTTCGCTTTATTTGAGCTGTGAATGTTTCACATAAATGTGTTGTTTGTTATCGTACTTCTTATTATTATTTGTATGAATAAACAATTGCATGTATACGACAAAGTAGTCGTGTGTAACCCTGCTAGCTTGTGGGCTGCACGTTTTCTGTACCATCCATGTGCTGAGCCCCTTGGGCCCTGTGATTTAAACTTTGCAGGTAGGTGCCAAACGAGGACTCAAACTGAGAGTAGGAGCGGGTAGGGTACTTCGGGTTGTTTTTACATTTGTTACACGAGTTGTGCATGTACACTCGTTTAGTAATTGATGAGATGTTAGTATGATGTATTAAGATATGAGATACTCGGTATAAGCTGTGGTTTATGAATTGTATTGTATAGGTGCTCGAGTAATTATCCGGTTAGTCAGACCGTGACTTGTAAGAGAATAGGCCTAGTTAGTCACGTGGGTGACTAACGGCGGTAACACCAATTTAGTAGAACTTTTCCGCTGCGTTGTTAATGAATGAGATGGACTTAGGGCGACGATCATTGTATTTGGAGTTGGGGTGTTACAATTAGTCTCGTGACTCAGGAAGACAACTCAACAATACAAGAAGCGCTCGCCGTCGATACCGGTGTCTAGATTTATAATAGTCCACAATCAGTATACGCCAATCACAATCAAATAAATTGAAACCCTATCTAAGTATTACACTTTACCCTCCTTAATTTCTATACCAGCACCAGGGAAGAACTCTACGAAATTGAGAAGGAACGAGATTATTGTATTTGAGAAGGAAGAGCGTAGAACGGCGTGATGAAGAAGAAGAGAGTGGGGAATCGTGATTTAAATAGACTATTACTAGTATTTTAGAAAGGAAAGATATTAATTAAATCAATATTATAATTTATTTGAGATGAGAGAATAACTTAAGTGACCAATAGAAAGAAGTAAGAAGAAATAAAATAATGAAGTAAAATGAAGTGTGGAATAAATTTGATGGATCAATCAAGAAGGGAACTGTGACTGTGATTATCTTTAAGGAGAGATATTTATCTAATAGAAATAATTTATTGTTGGGTAAATAAATGAAATACCCCGGACTTAAATATGATGATTAAATTATTCTATTATGGTATTTAAGGGCCTAATAGTGCCTAAAGAATATTGGTGAAGAAAGTAAAACCAAAAGAAAAGAGAAAACGCTTTAAAAGCACAAAACGTAAAAATGTGTGTTACGCAACCACAGGAGGTGTATGACTTCTGAATAGGGTCCTTGATGTATTCCTCAGACTTAATTTATACACTAAGAACGTGTGGGAAACAATACCGAAGAAAATAATCCATAAGTGGATTAAAAACGCAAACGAAGTCCTAAAGCACGTTTTTCGAGAAAACCCAGAAAATGTGACTTTAAGTGGATAATGGACTCGTAAAAATTATAGTTGATCAATAACTATAATTAACCCATTAATGAAGGTTTTAACAAACATTAAAATTAAAGAAATGAGAATAATCCAGAAAACGGAACCGGTTAATGAATAGTGCCCAAACCAGGAATTTAACGAGCGTTTCTTACGAAAAGACGAAAACGCCCCTCCACCCTCCTAACTATATGAAATACCACCGACTTAAATTGGTGATTAGAATTTTAATATAGTATTTAAGGGCCTAATAGTGCCTAAGTATTTTTTGGTAAAGAAAATAAATCCAAAGGAATGAGAAAAAACGCTGGAAAGCGGAAACGCTAAAATGAGCGTTAAATAACCATAGGAGGTACGAGACCTCGGTTAGAGTATTATAAGGATTCCTAAGGCGTATTCATGCCTAATTAAGTATACGGGAATGATTCCCGAAGAAAATGGATCCAAATAATGTATTAAAACGCTAAAAGAGCTTAGCGCACGTTTTTTGAGGAACCCGAAAACGTGATTTTAAGTGGTCAAACGAACCCGTAAAAATTATAAATCATTAAATAATAATTATTAAGCCTTTATGAAGCTTAATAACCAATAAAAATAAAGAAACGAGAAATTCCGAAAACGGGCCCGGTTTAGTGATATTAACTAAACCGGGTAAAATAACGAGCATTTTCTGTAAAAGACGAAAACACTCCAACTAGTAATACTGTAGGGGGGCCGGTTTTCATTAAATAACCCCTCTCTCCACACACACACTAGCTAAATAAATAATGAGTCAAAAAGCAAAGAAGAATAAAAGGTAAAAGCAACTTACTTTCTCTCACCTCCCCATTTCCTCTCACCATCCCATTTCCTCTATTTCTCTATTCTCTCACTCCCTCCTCCTCTCCCAGCGATTTCTCTCTCCTTCTCCATGGGCGCTGGCGATTTTTGGAGAGCTTCAACAACAACAATGGCAACCTCACCTTCTCTTCATGTTCTAGCTCCATTTGAGCTCTAAATGTAAAATAAAATACATATTTGAACTCCCCTCTTCTCAAGCTCTACATTTCTATCTTTTAAAAATCCGAAAATGAGCAACTTCATCCCCATGGGTTTTTCCCCATTTGAAGAGAAAAGCACACCATTGTGGAGCTTGGAGTCTCCTCTTTCCAACAAGGTAAAAATCTCCATGAAAGACCTCACTTTTCTCCATCTCCTTGGTATGGCCGATTTTTTTCTCTCTCTTACCTTGTTTTTTCTCTTGCTTTGGAGCATTGTTTCAACTCTCCAATGGTGGAGTAACCCCCTTCTTGATTCAGGGTGAGAATCCCTCTCAAAGATCTCCAAAGGTAAAACCCTAACTTGTGCTCTAAGCCCTTTCCAATGAATTGAATTCCCTAAGGGTTTAGAAGGATAATTAAATGCATTTTTGTGTTCTTGGGTGTTGGGATGGAGTTTGACAACTCCATACCCATTTGACCCGATTGATACAAGCAAGGGAGGAAGAAGAGAATTGGAAAAGAAAAGAAGGAATCAAAAGCTCAAGGTAAGAGCTCCTTATTAGTGCTTAATTTAATGCATTAGTGTAATGGGAATGGGTAAACAAATAAAAGAACCTAAACCATTGTATTAGTATTGTAGTTGTGGATGTTTGAGTATTGGTAAGCAAATGTGTGATTTGTAGACCTTAGAGCCAATGAATGGTGTATGTGTATTAGTCTTGCTATTTGAGGAAACAATGATGTATTAGTATTGTGATTTAAGAAGTATTGGTTTATTAGGATTTTGTATGAACCTTGTGTGCTGGTAGGACCTTGTTGGGTGTGGCTAGCTTTAGCTGGAATTGATTGAGAGAGAATGTGTATTGAGGATGTAAGGAAGTAGGTGAACTATGGCGAATTTTAGTAGGAATTGTGTATTAAGAATGACTTGGTGCATGGGAGAACCAGGTATGTATTGGGGTTAGTAGAGATGTTTAATGACCATGGAATGGTATTTGTGGTATGAGGGTGTTAGGATGTAAATCTGTAGCAAGAGAGGTACCAAAATGCAATGTGGAACTAGGAAGAAATTGGTGTGTAGGATTTTGTAAATGAGTGTTGGAACTTGGGTGTAGGAAGTGTAATGGCTTGGGAATGAATTGACTTGGTAAGGAGAGGTATTTAGAATGCTAGGAATGGCATTGGTTGAGGAAGTATTGGATGGGAGAATTGAATTGTAAAATCTGTAGCATAGGTGTAACAAAAACTGTTACATGTTGCTATGAAAGAAGTAAGAAAATTGTGTAAGTTGTTTGATGAACTTAGTAATGGGATTTGAGGGATGAATTAAGGTATTTTAGGAAGCCTAATTGGTGCTAAATCATGTGGGATTATATGTAGGAAGATTGGGGAGAAAATGGGTAAGAAAGGAAGAAAACAAGGTCTGTAGCAACATTCTGGTACGGTCCGACCCAGAGGTGGGTCGGACGGTGGGTCGGACAGGCACAGACCACGGAACCAAAACCTACGGAACGGTCCGACCCAGAGGTGTATGGGTCGGACGGAACAGTTCTGGGTCGGACGGGACATTTTTAGAAGACGGAAACTTACTGGAATGGTCCGACCCATAGGTTGGGTCGGACAGTGGGTCGGACGGCCCTACTTATAAAAAAAAACAAGTATTACCATAGTAATCATATGTATGTATGTATGTATGTATGTAGGTGAGTACATAAATAAAGGACCTTAGTAATATACCATTAATGTGACAACAATGGTAAGGAAGTAAGTATGGGAGTAGGAACACAAGTATGAAAAGTAATTAGTAGGTTGAGAGTATGAGAACATTAAGTATACCGGGATAACGGGGTAAGTACGGGAATAGTAATTATTTGTGTATCGTAAGGGTATAGTATTAATAATAATGTTGGACATTATCAGTGGAACAAGTGTGAACCAAGGAATGAGGGAACACACGGTAGAGCTAACTCCGGTGAAAGGTATGATTTCCTCATGCCCCGTATGCTAACCGAGTTACGTTGATTTATGTGCTGTATGCCGGCTAATCAGACTAAGCATGAAAACGGTTTATTGCCTTTCATTATATGTCTTGCTGTATGTTGTGTGAGCTAACCCTTCTTGATTGATTGTGTGGCTTCATTTGGTGCGTAGTACGACTCATAGATGAGTCTTGTGGTGTAGTGGCTCGTAGTGAGAGTCATGTTGTGAACTAATGAAACCGTAGCAACGCACTAAACTAATGAATCAACAAACGATAACGCAACCCAACGAAACTCACTAGAATGTGAGAGAGTGTACGGGAGTAATAACCTTCAGATGACGGTAGGAGAACCGAATTGAATAATCCACGAACAAGTAGTGGAAGTATATAAGTACCTCTAATAGAGGAAATAATCTTGGTGCAAGATATGAACCATGAGAGTAGTAAAGAATGATGAGGGATCTCCAAACTCTTAGTAATTAGTCGACCCATTATGAGAGGACCCGACTGATGTAAGTATGTCCCGAACATGAGAGTATTCGATACGTTTGGGAAACCCTTAAATCTGAGGATACTAGTCGGTGGTAATTCCCTAAGCTAGTGGAGGTTATTGAGAGAGACACTCCTAGGCTAATCCATGAGATTCTAATGTACTCTGAGAGAAGAGTGTTGGGAATTTGAGTAGTCCGGTAAAAGCGGCATTTGAGTACTTGAGGAGCTAAGCGTATGGCCCTGGTATTGTAGGTCCGGTGGCGAGTCTTGTGTATGACTCCGCCCAGAGGCCAAAGTAATGAGTAATGAGTATTGCGTATGTATGAGCAAAGTAATGAGTAATAAGTATTGCGTATGTATGAGCAAAGTAATGAGTACTGAGTAAGAAGTGAGTATGAGTATGCAATAAGTACCGAGTATTGAGTATGTATGAGTAAGCATTGAGTATTGAGTACGTAAGGTAAGTATGGGAATGAGTAGTGAGTATGCACAAGTATTAAACGAGTACGAGTAAGGATCGTGTACGAGTAAGGTATGGAACATGGAGTGATGAGGATGCAAGAGTAAGGAGTAAGTATGAGAGTAGAGTAGCGAGTATCGAACACAGTACGAAGAGTAATGAATGAATAACCAATATGAATGGTTGACTATTGAATTGTCTTCCTTAGTAAGTATTGAACTTGCATATTTATGTAGGTATTTCGATTGTATTGTTGTAGTATGAGTATGTATGTATGTATGCATGTAAAATGAATGTAATGGTATGAAATATACCATGCGGAAGGTCAAAGCGTCTACCGAAGGCCTGCTAGCGGAAGGACTACTACCGGAGACCAATTGTCGGAAGGCCAATTGTCGGAAGCCTGCTACCGAAAGGCCCGATGAGGAAGGATCTACCAAGAGAGTCTACCGGAGACCAATTGTAACACCCCATCCAACATTACATACTTACAATAGACTGCAGCGGAAGAACAACCTCATCACATTACTTAACTATCAATCCCCATCATTACACATCATTTCCATACCTAAACAATGTTTTTGGTCCATACAACACCTTGTCCGACTTGTGTCCGGACTTCCCAAGTTCGGACACAAGCCGCGACCCAATACTGAGAACCATAACACACGTCCGAACTTGTGTCCGGACTTCCCAGTTCGGACACAGTTCGAGAGTAAATCCCAGATAGAAACAGTCACGTCCGAACTTGTGTCCGGACTTCCCAAGTTCGGACACAGTTCGAGAATGAGAAAATCCTTTACCCAACAGAGCCTGTCCGAACTTCCATGTCCGGACGGAAGTTCGGACACGGCAAAACATTCAATTTCCAAGTCTTTAAACACTTAACCAATTTCACCAAACTTCTCCTAAAGCTTCATAATGTTTCCTAACATCATTTGGCACATCAACACACCTTAGCCATGAGCTAAACTCTTTAAATCACTCACCAAAACCATCTTATCATTCATAATTTCTTACAAAATTCCTAGCACTTAGGATGTTTTCTCCTTAAGATTTTTAAGTGGTAGTTCACCAATAATGACCACTACACCAAGGTGTTTCCTCTACACCTTAACATCATCTCTCAACTTCTTTTCTTACTAACTAAATCTCCTTTTTACAACTTCTTGAATTCTTTTCTCAAAACCTTACTTAAACATCATTCTCTCCTTATTCATCAACATTACCCAACCTTAAACAAACTTCTCCAAGACTTAAATACATCCTAATAACACTCATTGGGTTTCCAGAACTTCCAAGACAATGCCTAAATCCTTATAGCACCTTAGAAACACCTTAATGCATGTTTTCCTCCCAAGTAAAACATTGTTCACCTTTTACACTTCCTAGTTCACCAAAACTTACTTAAAACACTTAGACTTCTTACACATTTTCCAAATTTTGCCATAGCTTTCTCTTGTATATACTCACATAACCAAACACTTAGGTTTTTACCTTATTTCACTCAAGAACACCTAAAATCCATCAAACACATTTTTATACACAAACCACACACATTTAGCACTACATCACAATTAGTGCATAACTTAAATTGCTTGGCACTTAGGCCCTTAAACACATGGCTCTTAGGCCCTTAAATTGCATAAACCTTAAACACTTGAATTTCCACATAAGTAATGCCTTTGACCTGCAAATACACTCAACATCACATATGCCCCTTAATAGTTTCCTTGAGAGCATTTTCTAGGTCATTCACCATTGGCTCCTTAGGCATTTTATTAGCAAATCAAGCTCATTTTCCTAAGGCATTTAAACTACATTGAGATAGTTTGTTTACCTCTTTTCCTCTCAAACTTCTTTCTTGTTTCCTTGTAAAACCGGTGGGGTGTTTGGTTGTTTGCAACTTCTAAACAATGTACAAATAATAGAACGAGTATTCAAGCATTATGCTTCATCTCATTGTAAACCCTAGTTACACATATTGTTTTAAAACATTAAGGTTTGTTTTACCTTGGAATTGGAAGAGAACTTGAACAAGTATCAAGAGAGGACTCCTACTAGCCCTTGGAAGATTCAAATGAAGCTAAAACAAGCAAGATAAACACACCCATGGTGAGGTGAATTTTCGGACAACACAAAACATGAAGGAAACATCATTTTTCTTTGAGTTTCCTTACCTTGAAACAAAGGAGAACAATAATATGTGAAAAGGTGAGCTCAAGCTCCATCAATGGTGAATCTCCTTGGCACCGAAATGAGGCTTTTGAAGATTTGAAAAGATAGAAGTGTAGAGCTTGCTCCAACTAGAAGAATGGTGGTCTTGAATTAAATTGGATAAGTGAGCTAGATTTTACAAGAGTTCAAAGGTGGACTTCCATGGTGGTGGTGCTATATTACCGAGAGAGAACAAGAAGAAGAAGAGGAAGAAGAAGTTGGGACCGTGTGAAATGGAGGGAGGAAAGGAGAGAATGAGATAAGATTGCTTTAAGAAGATATTTGTAACTTATAAAGCAAATAGTTCTTTACTTTAAGCTTAACTTCACTTATTTGATTTCTTTTACATATTGGTGACTCACACCATGAAAAACCGGCCCCCATATGCCTAGGAGGGTATAATAGTCTTTGTTGACCAATTTAATTACTTACAACATTATATGTTACAAACTAGCTTATAAAAATCACTATTCACTAAAACACGGCACATAGAAGTGAAATTTTTGATTTCCCATTGATATAGCCACCCAAATGTGATACTATATAGTACACATGTTAATTAAAGAGTAATGATGGACATTTAGCCATTCAAAACTCATTTACAAGACAATTTTTCAAAAACGTGCTTTAAGACTCCTTAAAGCACATTTTGTGTTTTAACTTGTTTTCAAGCTTGGTTTTCTTTGGTAATTGATTTAATATGTTCATTAACATATAAATAAGGTATAGGTATGACCATTAGGTCTTATACAAATTCATCCCAAGCTTAGAGCACATTTTTGCTCATATTGACTTTAAGGTATTTTCTTGTGTTTTATTTGGTTTAACTGCCCACCAAGGTTTCCTAAGGACTTATTTAGCCTTATTGAATCATAATTGGATATTATTAAGTCTTGGTAGGCTCTTTGGGTCCTAACCAAGTTCACTCATAGCTTAGAGCATGTTTTTGCTCAAACTGTGTCTTAGTGTTTTATTGTGTTTTACTATGGTTAAAGTTGTACACTAACGTTTCTAAGGCACTTTTAGCCTTTATATAACATAGTTTGATATTTAAACCACATATCAAGGTTTGGGGTATTTCACCAATTGTCGGAAGGCCTATCGTTGGAAGCCCTACTACCGAGGACCCGCAACCAGAAGAGCTGCTATCTAAAGGATCGCTACCGATAGAGTAACTACCGGAAGGATTATTGTTAAAGTGACGGTCCGGAAGAGTTAGTCCAATGCGGAAGCAGTATTCCAGTCCAGAGAGACTACCCGTAAAAGGACCGATAGCTATATTTATGTAATACCATCACATGTATAGGGGCAAAAGGGTAAACCTAGTGATAGAAAGTCTATAAATAGAAGTAGAGGGGCTCATTTGTAAGGAACTAAAGTTAGAAAAGAGAGGGCTCACCCCAAAGGCTCTCTAGAGTTGTAAACCAAAGAGTGAATAATAGCTCTGTCTAGAAGTGGACGTAGGCCGGATTATTGGCCGAACCACTATAATCCTTGGTGTTCGAGTTCGTATCGGAGGGTACCGAATCATACCGTTTCATTTGGCGCCGTCTGTGGGAAACGAACATGAACCACGATTGTACCACGTTCGAGAAAATCATGAAAAAATCGACTTATTCTATGGAAAATTGGTTCTCGACAATCTGCAGCCATGATTCAACATGATTCACCGCGATCGAGAGTAATTGATCGATTGAGTTTCGTTTTTTGATTGAAACCTGATCAAGAAAGGAGTGGAGCGTATCGCACGTCAGATTTAGGAATTATGTACGGCGAAGGGATGAAGTAGCACGTTCGAGTATCGATTCTCGATTACCGAAGAAATGGTGAACAACCGTCTAAAAGTAGCAACGATTTGTGAAGATAAGAGAAGTAATGAACGACTGTCTTGTAATAATCGATCGGTTAGTGAGAATCGAACAGCCGAGAACAGTGACCACGGTTTAAATCACAACAAAGGGTGAATATCCGATTGAGGGATGAAGCCGATGAGATTCATCAGATTCATCCAAGAATTCCATTTGCACGATCAGAATTTTAAAGATTCACATCGAGTACTCAATTCGGATAGAGTAATTGAAAGCACGATGAGCAAGCGAGACTCAAAAAAGAGTCAAAAAGCACGATCAGTGAATCAATGATTCAAGGACGAATCATTCTTTCTTTCAAGCCGATGTAGTAGCGTTTTCGTCACTTCAAAGTGGAGTATCCTCCTGATATTTGCAACATAGCGCCGGCTCTCGGAGATCGAATGCTTCAGCGAAGTCACGAACAATAAAAGGCCGAACTCACTCTCGAGAAGATGGATTCGCTTCAGACTCCTCTGTTCAAAGAGAAATCACTTGCGGATTACATTCCAAAGAATTGTTGATCAAGATTTGATCATCGGCTACATCACTTATGAATACAACTGCTAAAGCCCGATTTCCTTAAAATATCAATTATTACACTAATTACATCTCAACTTAGGTACCGATTAGAACTAAGCTAATTACATTTTATCTGAAAGCAGGAACACAACCGAAAGATTCAAGAAAGGAAATACGATCAACTCCACAAGTGGCATTTCAGAGTATCCAGCAACCCCAAGCGCGGCCCTAACCCCAGGCGCGGCCCTAGACCCAGGCGCGGTCCTAGTTTCGATCTGGACGGCATCCTGATTCCAGCCCGGGCATCATTGTTATCTTGGTTCGTACATTTCTAAACAACGTTTGACCTCTTCAAAGAACTACTGTCAATCATCGTCTTCAGTGGAAGCCAGGCAAGGTAGGTCTCCTAACTTCAGTAATATTGCAGTCGGTAAGGAACTAAGACTTTAGGTAGAATAGTTTATGAGATAAGGTTCTGCGATAAATTCTAAACTTACTTATGCAACCCTAAGAAGTTTGAAAACGCTGTGAATGCTCAGTATGTTTTCCCCTATCGACTTATTGATATTGATGGAGATATAGATAGTATAAATTCGGTTCCTGCCTGAGCCTTTTGTTCTACCTTCTCTAATAAACCTGAGGTTTTGAGAATTACAAGCTTGTTTAAGGTACGGTAATAAGGAAATTGTAGTGTGAATCTAATTTTATTCTGTTGCTTTTACATCAACTATTGTTTTCAAAAGTATGTTGTTCTCAAAATATGAGATTAAGAGTCTTGTTTTGCCCTTATGGCTTACACAATTTAGAGAATCTGTTTTTTTACATTACAATTAAGAATAACATTGCATCTAGCTTCCGTTATCAATATAATGATAACATCCAACAGGACCGTAGAGGCACTTATGCCATGTATGAAAACTATTTTTTTGCCTTGGCTCCTTTGACCTATATTCTTATTTAGCCATCATAACAAAGGGGATATGAATCTCAAAACTCATTCTTTTGGGCAAAACATTCGCATAGGATTTGTTCTATGATATTTGGTTAATTACAATCTGCACTGCAAAAAAATCTGAATTTTGCTCAGTTTCCACACTATTATTATGTTGTTTATTTCTCCCAAATATGAGCGTCTTTGCTGCTAAATTATTTAACTCATCTCAACAACTTTCTATCTTCTAACTATACAGTTTTGCTTCTGATTTCTATCGCTGTTAAAAATACTTATCACAGCAGCCTTTCCAACCAATGAAATGAAAATTTCGCTTCAGCCTTTGACTAACGAATTCGATTATGCTTATTTGGCTTTGATAAAAATGGTTTGTGATTATTTTGAGCTGAGAACTCTTTCCATTTATATTTAAGTATAACTGCTACTGCGGCTTAATTTGCTTGATATTGCATACGCTTTCGCACTTACTGTCAAATGAGCATTTTCTGCTAAAACTTTGGCACATTCACGCGTCAGTCACAAAGTCAGTTGCTATACACACTGATAATTTGGAAGAGGCTACATTGATTCTGTTTATTGTGGCTGGCCTGCTTAAATGTATATATGTTGTATTATCCGTTCCTTCACCCTTTGAAAGCTGAAGTATAAAAGTCATTTAAGTTCTTTGTTAATAGCAATGGTCTGTCACTCTGTCGAATGAGTGTGCTGATAAATTCAAGTCTTTGATTTTTGCCCATTACCTAAATACGGTGGGAAGATATTATTCAGTGGCTGCCTCTGCTTGTAAGACATAACGTTGATGGGATCTCACCCATCCAAATTGATTTTGTAAAGATTTGTTTGTAAGCAGTACAAACTGAGAACAAGCTTTTAAATTGCTTCTGGAATGGTATAATCTCTCCTGTGATGATTTCCCCTCTGATATGAAAGAACATGAGTATGCGAATGATTCCAATTCAGATTCTCACTTTATAACCTACCTGCTTAGAAGAGTAAATATTTTTTGTACTGCTTCTTTTTTTTTACTCTGCTTCAAAAGAAGCAGTCTCAGCAGTCTTCATCTGCTTATGCCGCTCATTGCTAAGGTTTTACTACTGAAAATGGAACGAATAGATTCCAAGCTTATGTTTTAAATGTTTAAGAGACTGAGATGATATGCTATTCCAGGCAAGCACTTGAGCGATTCGTTTGAAGCACCCCAGTAAGCTATATTCAGATCATAATATGCTTGATTAGCCTTAATTCAGACATGGTTACCGAATTGTGATTCCAGTGTTTCCAGAATTATGTTTCATTTCTTGCTCCAAATTCAATTATGGTTTGTTCTTGCTTTCTAATCATCTGGTTCTCTGCTTTGTATTTCATGACCATGAACAACTGGTGCGCACCTGAGGGATACTATGCATTTGCTCGGTGTTATACATATGCTGCCCCAAATTTGCCCTACATCAAGAGTTGTCAATTGTAATAACCCCAACCCGAACCCGAAATCCAATAAACTGAACGGCGATCACTCCCAAATAAATACAACTGCAGCGGAAATAAATACAACAACCGGGCGGTATTACAATGCCGTTGGCCACCCTTGTGACCAACAAGGCTAAGTCCAAATACAATCCTCAAATGTCACGGTCTGGAATACAGATACAACCCGAGATACTAGGAATCAAACTCAAAGTAAATACTGAAATAAATTAATTAACTAATAGCAGACTCCCAAAGCTTGGTCTACCCCACCTACACTCAGTGTGGTGATCTTCTTAAACTTCAGGTACCTGAAAAATGGGGGTGCCCCAAAGGGGCTCAGCAAACAATGCTGGTATGGAAAACGTGCAGCCCATCGTCTACCGGGCCACACCAACTACTTTGTCGAACACATGCAGTTCATTTTTATAAAGCTGTAAACAAGCATAGTCTGATAATAACAAGTATCCATACAAGGACAATAATGTCACATAGAACAAGACACAGAAGGTCGAGTTAGCTGAACTGAAATTCTTTACTGATAGTCGGTCCACACATGGGACTGACCGTTATAACTGAATATCTGAAATAGTGGAGGTATAGTGACCTCGTTATAGAGAAAGGTTGGGTATAAAAACCCCAGGAGATAACGTAGTTAAACCCTGAACTGAATGGCGTGGGAAATAAGAACCCACTAGAGGAATAAAGTCTTCCTCGAACTGAAGGGCATTTGAATCCCGGAAGGAATAAAGTCTTCCTCCCAACTGAATGTTCCGTCGCGACGTAGTAGGAGACGACCTAGACAGGTACAACTCCCGTAGCATGCATGGCCAGATCCAACTGGGCTCCTCATTCTCGAAGTATATATTTGTTAAGTGTCATATAGAGACATTAAACAAAAACACAATGTGTATTGTCAATTATCACGTTTAGGATAATGACGTTTGTTATAAAGTGAAGTTAGTGAGAGACTTGAGTACAAGTCCTCGGTATACTGAAACGCAGGTATTTAATCCACTGGTATAGTAGTGTTTGTATGCGTGGGACATACACGATGTAGTCAGCAACATTCACGCACATAAAATAATACCACAGTGTGCACGAGTAAAACAACAATTTACATTAATTATCTTGGTCGTTATTTCAAACAACAGATAGCACACAAGCCGGTGTAATCCGTTAGAAAACAGGTTGCAAGAATCCCATACCGTTCACCGTAGACTGTACTTGTAAATTCCCGGTCAACGTCTGGTCAAACAAAGTCCTAGAATAGGATTAACTGAGAGGGTTAATTTATGTTACCCTTATATAATATTCTATTGGATCTTTTAACAATTTCATATTGTTATTTCATGTGAGGTTTATTTCTTTTAATCACCTCATGATTTAATGTATAACTTATTTGTTATCCTTTTGATTTATTATAAATCCTTTAATGCACATATATGTGTTTTTGCATTTGTTGTTTATTTTATTTGTCTAGGTGACATAACAACTTATAATTTCTTAACTATATTTATATGTCATACATAGACATAAAATTCATATAGTTTTTTATTCTCCTTTTTAACCATAAGTAATATTTATTGTTTATCTTTCAATTCCTTATAACCATGTAAGCCATAGTTTTAATTCCATAATTCCTTTAATCAAAATTCTTTCTTTCTAATTCCTCCAAATATCCATGTAGGACCTATACTTATTTCAATCTAAATTCTTACTCTTATATTTCGGTTATTTACAAACAACCACATAAATTCATAAACTTTATATTAAATTCTAATCTCTTTATATTATAGAGTTTTAACTTCTTATTTAGCTAAATTGCAAAGCCATCCCTAATATTTTTGTATATAGCTTTTAAATATTATAACTCTCAAAATAACAACTTAGCCCCTTAAATTCTCGGCAATGATATTTTATTTCCCATAATTACAATTTAACCACAAAACCTTATAAACTTTGCATAATGCCTTATAAACTTATAGTTTTAATTTTAATTCTCCATAAATGCCGAATATATATATAAATTCTTAAATTACCAAACTAACCCCAATAATTCGGCTTAGGTCTTGAACTTTCCATTAATTACATTTTCACCCCAAAACTTTCTAATAGTTACTTAATAACTTATAAACTATAGTCTAAATATTTAATCCCTTAAAATTTCGAAAGTGAACCTAATAATTCTCTTAATTATGAATTCGCCCACTAATAAATTCTAAACTTTCATAACAACTTTTATAAATTACATAATAGCCCAAAACTTTATAAAAAGTTATTTCAAAGCTTGTTTAAATTATCTAAAATTCTTAAACTTAATTCCTAACCTTATATTATATTATAATTACACCAAACAGCCCTTTAGCTCTCGGTTTTTATTAAAGTACACTAAACTTTGTAAAAATTACATTTAACCCACATAACTTAATTAATTAGTCATTTAGACACTAAAGAATAATATTTTTAACTCACCAAACTTTATGATATAAATTTATATACCTAAGTAGCTCATTAAAATCATTTAACACATACCATTCGGCCATATTTATTTGGTGACCATATAGTATAAAAGTGGATTTATATGTCTAGATAATTATAAATAAATTCATAGGAGTTTATAACTCATGTATAAATTATTGTAATGTCTTATATAAATTCTAAGCCCAAAATAAGAACTTTTGCCCTTGATAATTCGGCATAAAATGTTTATAACATAACTAAATTTGTGACACAAAAATGTGTCTTAAGGTAAATATTTTCTTATATGTTATAGGTTATATTTTTGGCATATAAAACCATATAGCTTCGGTATTATTTAACCTAGAGGTGTACATAACTTTTGTACAATTTTTAGAAGCTTAACAAAGCTTATAATATAAGGATTTACTTAGTAAACTTACTTCTTAACAAAGGTGGTTAAGTGCTTGAACTTCTTCTTGAATCTCCAAGCTTCCTCCTAGGTAAACTTGATGCTCCTCTTCGGTTTTATGCAAGAGGTGAAGGTGTTTAGGAGTTAGATCTTCAACAAAGATCTTAAGTAGATTTGTAAGTAGTTTTACAAGACTTTACCTTAGACTTTTCTCCTTATAAATTCGGCACTCCTAAGGTAGGTGAAGAACAAGTTTTCCTTCATCAAATGAAGAAGAAAAGAGACTTAGAAGAAGTAGAACTTGGTTACACATAAAAATGTGCTTTAAGGATTTTCAAGCTTTAAAACCTACCTTGAGATGCTCCCTTGGTTTAATGTTGGTTTGGACAATCTCCTTGGAGAACTAAATGAAGCCGAACACACCTTGTTATGCTAGGAAGAGTTTTGCTTCAAGACTTGCCAAGAAATGCTAGGAAATTACCTTAAAGATGAAGATAGAAGTTAAAACTCCATTAATGGACTTAAGAGCTTCAAAGGAAGAAGATGAAGCTAGAAGAGAGAGGAGGGAGCTTACCAAACCGTGCAAGAATTGTGCAAGGAGGGAAATGAAGCTCACTCACGTAAATGAAAGAAGCATTTGGAATTGATTTTGTTTTGTCAAATTTTAATGTCAATTGACAATTCTTTTTCCTTAGTTTATTACCTTGATTATTGGCTCAATAAATGCCTCCTTTCCAGCATGAAAACCGGCCATGTGGTGTGACTAAGCAAGAGTTGGAAGGACAATTATTTTGCTAGAAGACAAGGTAAGAAAAGGTGAGTATATTCCTTTGATTTTTCAATGCTACTTGGCTTGTCTTCTTTTCATGTGGAGTCACGAAATGGAGGTCTGAATGGGGTTCAAAACCGGCCATGAAGAGCCAAGGAAGAAGCTTGGAAGGTCACTTAGTTATTAAGAAGCAAAAGAAAGAATCTAGATCTACTTTTTGCTTTTAAGCATTTTGTTTGTATCTAGCTCACATGGCCTTATTCCTAAGCATTATTTCGACAGCTCTCTGGTCCATTAACCTACATACTTTGACATTAAGTAATATAACACATGGGATGATGAGTCATCATGTTTTAAGCCTTTTATAAATTTTTAAAGCAAATTTTATACTAGTTTTTGCCCTTAAAATCGGCCCCTATAGAGAGCCTTGTTGACTAGTCACACCAACTGATTTAGAAGGTCATTTTAACCTTTTTAAGATTACCAATTCGTGGCATGTCAAAAACTACAAGGTAATTGCGTAAAACACATTTTCGTGACACCCGAAGGTGTGTTTTTGTGCTCTAAGGAAATTTTGGGAAACCAATTGTTCTTATGAGTTCCAAGTGTTTGTAAACACTTATTATAGTAAATAAACATATACTAAGATGTTACATTGAGTTATATGGGGTTATATCAACCCGTGACATAATTTACGGGCCATCGGGACACTCCCGGGCCAAAAAGGAGCGCTAAGAAATCCTCCTTTGGTTTTGCTGAATTTTGAGAAACCACTTCGTGGGTTCTCTTTAGAATGATAAATAATGATGTTAGGAACTCTAGGAATTAATTTTATAGGAGTTCGTGCCACCTCGGCACTCCTCCGGACTTTTCGTGCTTTAAGGAGCGGGTGTGAGCACTCCCGAGCATTTTGCGTATTTGACTGAATATAGCTTAGGGAATATATTTGTATATTCATATAATAATTGTATGACCATTTAGTTTGAATATTAGAGGGTCATAAAGGTCATGTTTGACCATATGCTTCTAAGGCGTTTTAGCGTTTATGGTGAAACGACTGTTTTTACGTAACGTTTTCATGCATGGGTTTGCATGCGTACGTGAAATGATTTATATTTGGATTATATTCCAATAAATAATGATTAAATAATATTATTTAGATTTGTGGTATTTCACAAATAAAGAGAATATCATCTCTACCGTAACAAGTGGTTACTTCAACCGGTAGAAGTATTACGCTTCCACCAGTAGCAACTCGTCCAGACCGGTAGCAACTTGCTATCTTTGTCGGTGGCAATCTGCCATCTCCGCTAGTAGAAGTACCATGTCTTCAGTGGAGAAAGCTCGTGATCTCAGTCGGTAGCAACTTCAAAGCCTCCACCAGTAGAATCTCCACCAGTAACAAATTGAAGTCCTACCGGTAATACCAGGCTACCGTTGTCACTCAAATCGGCTACCGAAAGAGTCCTACGGAGGGGTATCACTAAGGAATGCACCGCAGAGTTTTTGCAGCAGTCCGGTAGAAGCTTGGACACAGAGAATGGATGTGAAACAATGGGTAGAATTGGGATATCCTCTCCAGAAGAGATTTCGGATGAGAACAAAAATAAGATGTATATTCCATTTTTCCGGTGCGCATGGTATATACGCCTGAGGAACTCAACTTCAATAGCAGTAAAATGAAGCAACGCACGATAAGTCACGACCAAGGCGATGGCAAAAGTCCGGGTTTTGGGGCAATGTGAAAGTCTTTTTTCTACTCCGATAACAATTGGATACCCTCCCCGGTAGGTCACCACCGGTAACAGTTTGAGGTCTCCACCAATAGCCAACTTGATTCCTTCTCCAGTGGCAATTCCTCATCTCCACCAGTAGCCATTTCCCACCGCTACTGGTAACAATTTGTTACACTTCACTTCTCCAACACCGGGCAGCATTCAAGAAATTTTGATATCCTCTCCGATAGAAACCATCTGCATAAAAGGAATACCGGAGGAAACCATGTTTTGGGCAGACATAAGCTTCCAGCAAGTACGTCGGTAAGTCAATCTACCGGTGATATCATTCAACCGGTAAAAAGAGGTACCAAACTTTTGATATTTCATTGAGAATATTCTTCTGTCACTGGGAGCTTACGAAACTTTCTCTAGAGGATTGATCACCTTCTAGTTTTCAAAAAAAAGAAATATTTTAAAACAATTCTGATTTACTTAAAACCAAGACCAGCGAGTCTTGAGAAAAGAAAAGAAAGACAAATAATGTATCCGACGATCTCACCATTGGCCATGGTAGTGTTTTGTATCCGACGATCTACCATCAACGATGGTAGTGTAATTCACCCGACGATCTCGCTGTCTTACTGCCAGTAGAGTGTTAATCCGACGATCTCACCGGCTCGAAGTCGGTAGAGTGTTAAACAGACGATCTCACCATGTGTACAGTGGTAGAGTGTGAAAGCATAAAAGTGTAACTAAGGGGTTACCAAAAGAGATCTTGGCAAAAAAAACAAAAAGAGCAGTCTAAAATTCTTCATTATAAGAATCTCCAACTTTTGGGAAGCAATAGAATTTTTTAGGAATTCCTTTTGTTCAGCTCAGACTTGTGCTATCCATGTACTTAGAAAGGCTGCTCTAAACAACTATAGGCTGTATATTTGGGTTTTTTATCCCCGTGGTTAATATACTCTAACTAACAAAAAACTTTTGGGAAGTCCGGTCGCTCCGGGCAGCCAAAAGGCAAATATCTTTTAATCTGTCAAATTTAGGTATGCAGGTCCAAGGAAATAAAGTGATTCAAGCAGAAATCTGATTATGAAGTAATATTCCATAATTATTATTATCTCGGACTTCTTGAGAGTATTATGGTCTTCTGGAATTATTATGGTCTTCCGGGATTATTATGGCCCTTCGGAATTCCAGATCTTTGGATTTCTTATTATGGCACGGTCAAGAACGGAGACCTTTTCTCAGGAGTACAAGTGGGACTTCATCACCCCCGGAACCTGTGGGACTTCTTTGTTTCCGGAAGACAGGCTCTTACATAGGCTAAAGTTTTTAAGTTCTTTCCTTTTTAGGCAAAAGAAAAGAACTTGTGGGACTAGGAGATATATAGTAGAAAAGAAAAGAGTACAAAGTGTAAATTTCATCTTCTTTTTATAAGTTCCACTTTTTAGTGATAAAAAGTAGAACTTGTGGGACTGATGTAATGGTATGAATATACCATGCGGAAGGTCAAAGCGTCTACCGAAGGCCTGCTAGCGGAAGGACTACTACCGGAGACCATTGTCGGAAGGCCAATTGTCGGAAGGCCTGCTACCGAAACGCCCCAATGCGGAAGGATCTACCAAGAGAGTCTACCGGAGACCAATTGTCGGAAGGCCTATCGTTGGAAGCCCTACTACCGGAGGACCCGCTACCAGAAGAGCTGATATCTAAAGGATCGCTACCGATAGAGTAACTACCGGAAGGATTATTGTTAAAGTGACGGTCCGGAAGAGTTAGTCCAATGCGGAGCAGTATTCCAGTCCAGAGAAACTAACTACCCGTAAAAGGACCGACAGCTATATTTATGTAATACCATCACATGTATAGGGGCAAAAGGGTAAACCTAGTGATAGGAAGTCTATAAATAGAAGTAGAGGGGCTCATTTGTAAGGAACTAAAGTTAGAAAAGAGAGGGCTCACCCCAAAAGGCTCTCTAGAGTTGTAAACCAAAGAGTGAATAATAGCTCTGTCTAGAAGTGGACGTAGGCCGGATTATTGGCCGAACCACTATAATCCTTGGTGTTCGAGTTCGTATCGGAGGGTACCGAATCATACCGTTTCAATGAACTCCATGTATATCCGACCCAAAGTAGTCGGCGTACCGCGGTTAGCACGCGGTATATGCGGATTTCATATGCAGCGTAAGCTGACCCCCTAGGGGGACCATTTTTAGTGTGCAGGTACTCGAAGCTGACCACCGTTTGAGAGAGTAGGACGGGGACTGCTACGTAAGCATGGGTAGTTGTATAAAGGGATTGTACTTGTAATGCATTGGGAAATTGGAAGTCCAAGCTGTATCGGTAATTTATGGATTGTAGTATACTCGGTATAGGAATGTATTGGAAGTTGTAATTGAATTATGGTTGAGTATGCAAGGGAAGGTATTGTATTGTGTAGAGTACTCGGTATGTTCATATTCATCAGACCGATAGTATGTAGAATTGTAACTCGCCTGTTAGTCACGTGGGTGACTAACGGCATTGTACACCCGCTGTTGAGTAAGTAATATCCGCTGCGAAGGTAAGTATGGTACGGTAATGACGGTATTAGCTGTAGGGGTGTTACACTATAGGGGGCCGTTTTTTTATGTGTTCAGCACACTCCCTCTCAAATTAATAAGCTAGGTATTAGTAAAAGAAGAAAAAGTCAATAAAGCAAAAAGTGGAAAAGTACAAAAGCAAGACTTTTCCTCTCTCTCTTCATTTCCTCCCTCACTCACGTTTCTTCCTTCCTCACCCTCTCTCTCTCTGCTGATTTTCCTCCCCTTCTTCTTCCTCCTTGCGCCAAGCTTCAACCCCCATGGAATCTTGAGCTTCTTTTGCTTGTCTAAGCTACACCAAAGCTCTAATCTCAAAACAAATTACATATTCTTCTTAGTTGGAGCAAGGGTTATCTTTCCCTCTTCTCAAAAACTTCTGTTTTTCCCCACTTCCTTACCTAGCCAATTTTGGCTCCTTATGTTGGGTTGTTTCTTGTTTTGTATGAGCATTGTTCCAAGCTCCAATAGCTTATTGGGAGCCTCCCTTGATTCAAGACAAAAACTTAATTCTAGTGCTCCAAAGGTAAAGCCCTAAATTTTGTGCTTTAAGCCCTCTTCTTGAATCCTAGCGTATTTCAATGAGTCTAAGTGTTTTTACTTTGTCCTATCCCCTCTTTGAATAGTGATTTAGAGTTCTTGTCAATTGGATTGCCCTTGGCCGATATTGCATCAAAATGAATAGAGAAGAGAATGAAAAGAAGTGAAAAGGAGAACTTGGAAGCTGAAGGCAAACGACTAACCTTAAGGGCTATCCTATATATGTTGTAGAATTATGGGATGGGAAATTTAAAAGGATAAACCAAAATTGAGTTGAAAATGTGTTTTGTAGTTGGAAGAGTGAATTGTGAATTTATTTGTGATTTAAGGGCCTTGGAGCCAAGTGGTTTATGATTATTGCATTATAATGTAATTGGTGAATTGTGGATGAGATTTGGATGAATTGTGTGATGATAGAACCCACTATGGGTTTGGTTAGTTTTACATTGAATTAGGTGAATGATATGAGCATTTGGGCATGCTAGGATTGTAGGGAGGTTATGGTGAAATTTTTGTAGAAAACCAAGTGTTTAATGTGATGTTAAGAGGTTGAAGAACCTAAGTGTGGTTAGGATAAAGTAGAGTGTAAATGAGTGGATTAAACTCACCAAGAACTAAAGTATAAGAGTTGGATTGAGAAGAGCAAAAATCTGTAGCATATGAGTAGTAAGAGTGCCATGGATTTGCTAGAGGAGAACTAGAGTGCGTAACCTTGCAAGTGGTGAGTGTATTGAGAATGGAAATGAATATGCCTAGGAATATTTGGAATGGTCAAATTGGTTGAGGGAAAGCTGTAAACTGTCATGAGAAAGGTTGGTAATGCACTAGTGTGCATAAGTGCAAAAATGAGAAATGTGAATTTGTCTAATTGAGCAAGGATTAAGTGAGGATTTGGACAATGGATTAAGGAGGTTTTTGGCATGGCTATGGTAGTTATAACATTTTAGAACACGTCTGGAAAGATTAGAAAAATTGGGTATGAAATAGGGGGGTGAATGAGATTGAAAACTGTCAAATTTGACAATTTTGCTACGGTCCGGGACTTAGGACCAGGAACAAGTCCTGGACCACAACTAAAAATGCCCCGAGTGGAATTACTGCAACTGGTCCGGGACCTAAGACCAGGACCAAGTCCCGGACCAGCCTTATTTTTCAACCGAGAGTTTCGCCTAGCATTGGTCCGGGACTTAGGGGCCGGACCAAGTCCTGGACCACCCCTGAAATTGAACAGTGAGTGTTTAAATGAGTTCTAATGATGGGAATTGGATGGTAATGATGTTAGATGATGTTTAGGACTTGTTTGGTGACGTGTAAAGGTCCTTAGAAGTATAAACAAGTATGAGAGTGAATGTGGAAGTTGAGGACTTAAGACCACATGAACAAAGTTAAGATTAACGGGATACTGGGTCAATTACGGGCGCGGTAGTCGTTTAATATCCGTAATGCCTTGACGTTAATAGAAACGTTTGGATATTTTATCAATGATGCGAGAAATGTCTAAGGAGTGTGAGACAAACGCTAGAGTAATTCCTTGGGGAAAGGATTGTTTTCTTGCAACTTGTGTCCTACCGAGTTACGCTCGCGGCTGTGTGCTATCTGTTTGTGTGCCGACCTAACAAGATAAAAGCATGAAATGTTATTGCATTTGATATATATGTATACCTTAATGCCTTCTGTATGTGCTAACCCTCCTTGCTTGAGTATGTGGTCTAACTGAATATCGTAGATCAACTCACATTAAACAACATTTGGTTAGCGACTCGTAGAAAGAGTCGATACACAAAGTAACTAAAACGAGTAACACGTAAGAAATCTCAGCTAGAGAATAACTGTAGTTCCACATTATGAACTCATGAGAAAAAGTAAAGAGAGATGTATGGGATTAGTAAACTCCCTTTTCAATGTTTCATCGAGAACACCGATAATACAATTTTGAACTCACTAGAATGTGAGAGAGATGTATGGGACTAGAGAACTCCCTTTTAATGATAGTTTACCTCCTATATCAGGATCCGACCCGGTATGAGAAAATGACCCGAATGTATAAGTATTTGAAATGTTGGGGCAACCCTTAAATCTGAGAATACAAAAACTTGAGAAATTCTCTAAGTTATTAGATGACATCGAGAGTGATGCTTCTAGACTAATATACATAAATATGTTATGACTCCTATGAGAGGAGTGATTGGGAATGTGAGAAGTCCGAGAGAGATTCGGATGTATATGAAAGAAAGACGAACTACAAGAGTAGTTCCAGTTGCTAGTTGAATCTTCCCACTATGCTAGACCTAGTGTAGGGTCGAAACCGGGGAAGTAAGACTAGAACTTGAAAGCCCGGTGGTGAGTCTTGTGAATGTCTCTGCCCAGAGGTCATGTGTATTGACTTAGAATTATTCAAGAGAAGAATAATTGAGGAAACAAGTTTGAGACATGTAGTGTCTATAGAACTGAGAGGACAAGTAAAGTATCCGAAGAGAATGAATAATATATTGAATGATCAGAATGAGGCGTTAGTGAGGTAGAAACCCTCAAGGCCTAAAGAGTAAGATTGTATAAACTATCAAAATTATGTGTTAGTTGTGATTCTATCCCTTATATAATACTTGTGAATGCGAGCGTGTTGTATGTTTATTGCACTTCATGTTTTGATTCAAATAAATCAATCGCATGTTAAGAGAGAATTATTTGAGTGTGGCCCGGTAGTAGCGGGTTGCACGACTACCATTCCAGCAAATGTGCTGAGCCCCTTTTGGGCCACCCATTACTTTTAGGTACATTGGAGCTAATTAACGTTCGAGAGTAGGACGGGGCTGCTGCTATCGCATGGGTAGTTCATTTATTTGCATTGTAATTGTTGTATTGTAAGAGCGAAATGTTATCGGCAAGTTGAGGATTGTATAGACTCAGTATAGTGTTGTATTAGGATTGTATGTGACTTGGTTTAGAAATGGAATGAGGCTTGTATTTGTTTAAGTGCTCGGTTTCCGATCCATCACACCGTTACTGTATTTGAGTTAGGCCTTGTTACCACGTGGGTGGCTAACGGCATTGTTTCACCCACCGTAGTATTGGAAATGTCCGTTGTGATTGTAATGATGAACGAGGCGATTATGTATTATGACGAGATTAGCGATAGGGGTGTTACAAAAAGTGGTATCGGAGCAAAGTATCGGTCTAATGACTGGAAATACCGAGCTTAGGAAATACCGAGTTAGGAATTAGAACTTTAGGGCTAAGTGTTGAGTGATAGCGTGAGAGATACGCTAGTTAGGAACTTCCAGTGTGTTCTAGATACCAACAATACCAACCCGCCCCTCACATTCCCCGTTATAAAGCTCAGGAAAGAAAGCCAGAGAGATGGAAAGACCTTTCTTATTTGGGAAAACCCGATCTGGCAGTTATGAGATAACCCTGTAAGAAAAAGAACCTGTCATTTGGTAGATTCCAAGAACCGGAATCCTGGAGACGGTTCCCGTTGAACGACAATACCCGCACTTAATAGCGAAGGATTGAGAATCCTAACCATAAGGAGACCGGAATTTACGGCAGCATGGGGTGACATGCTTAGCATTCGCGAGAACCTTGCTTGGCCAGCAAGAAGGAAAGCACCAAGCGTGCAACGAAGCAGAAAAGGGAAAAGTTGCAAAACCCGAGACACAAGTGTACGGACCACAATTGTTAGAAAATACCACCAACGATAACTACCGACTAATGAAATAGTCAAGAGCGGGGAACTCCAACCTACAAAGCCAATGAGGTTACAATACCTGACCGACATAGCTCAGACAACTACGAGAACATTTATAGAATACACTACAATAGGACTACAACGTAGTACCTAAATAAGAGTCAAGTCTCAGTAACCACGGTAAATGGATGGGAACGAGCAATACGGAGAGACACGGAACTAAAAGTAAAGGGTCTCCAAAGATGAAGAAGCACCCTGATCAATGTCAGTCATGTCAAGATCATTGAGAAGCGACTCAGGAAATCACTAATTAAGAACAGAGGGTCAAAGGAAGAGCCAATAAGGCTACCGAATATGGATGGAAACAATACCGTAAGTAGTATATGTTAACCCGAAAACCAGCCTGCATGGCGCACTTGCCATGGCAAGTGTAGTACTAACAGAGCTATTCGGAGAAATTTTAACGATCAGAAGTACTTAGTAAAGTACCACGAAGGCGAATGAAGCAATTATAGTATCACAAATCCTGAGAACTTGATAAACGAAACCCTTGGCAGGGCCTTATGGCCTGACCATTGTATTAAAGATATTCCAGTCAGCGAGAAGCTAGAATCTGTCAGAACCACCCGACATTGAATGCCATGAAGATTTTACTTTCAAAACTCAAAATTTTCTTTCAAAATGCGGAATTTTCAAAAAACCTTAAAATTTTAAAACCAACCCAGAAGAATCGCAGAAAGTTATCATAGGACGATACAAGAGGAGTCAACAACAGAATACTTCACATAGGCGTGTGACGAGCACTACGAGTGTACAAAAGCGAGACATGGGACGACCGCACTCCGAAGGAGCTTGTGGGCCTGACAGACCTATTTATTAGTCAGGTAAGTAGTAACGTATAAGTAAGGTACCCCACATATGTATACAAGTAGTGTATGGAACACGTGTAACGACCCCAAAACCACCCTGGTTGAGAGACCGTTACACGCCGCGCGCTTATTACCTAAGACAACGCAAGGCTACACTAGCGAACTCCCAAAACAGAACTGAAACTCATATATTACCAAATAAACAATTACAACATGTCTTTACAATACACAGGCGGAAGCCAAACTGAAATACAAAGCATAAACTAATTACAACTGGGCACCATGGCCAAACAAGCTGAATACAAAACTCAAATGCCAAGACAAAAGGAAAAGCTGAATCTCCAAGCACGAACTAAAACCTGCAAATCAGACGGAGATAGGGGTGAGCAAAACTATTGCTCAGCAGGTGATAAACTTCATCAGCTGAGCATGCTCAAAACATAATCTGAACATACATATATATACGTATACCAAAGCGCTTATCCAGAGCGAAATCAGAGGCAAAGCAGAAGCTTTTCAAATAGACAGAAGTCTAAAGCAGAAGGAGCTAAGCGGTGGTCAAAACATACTCAACAGTAGAAGGTAAGCTGAAGCTGAAAGCTCGACGAAATCAGAAGCTTAACAAACTCAAAAAGCTTAAACGAAATCAGAAGCTTAGCAAAATCAGAAGCTTAGCAAAATCCAGAACTTAGCAGAAGACAGTAAGCACACAGCAGACCGTCTCAAATCAAATACAGATAGAGAGCAGATGAAGTAGAGCACTTTACAAATCAGAAATCCTCAACAGACAGGAAGCACACAGCAGCCTATCTGAGTTTGTAAACAGACAGAGCAGGCGGAAGCAGTACAAACAAACAGAGGCGTTCAAAGGACAGAAAGCACACAGCAGTCTGTCAAATACCAGAGCAGAGAAAACAGACAGAAGCTGAACAGAACACAAACAGAAGTGGGACACTAGCAATCAGAGCATACAGACAGAACAAGCTACTAGCTCGTGAACAGAACGAGGAAACCTCACTCGTAAACAGAACAGGTGAAACCCCGTGAACAGAACGGGGAACATCACCCGTGAAACAGAAGGATCCTACATAGCGCGCTACGAGACAGCGAGACCAGCCATCCAAAGGTTCAGATACAGAGAAGACTAGGTCCCAAAACAGAAGCTCTCAGAACAGATCAAAGCTTTATACAGAACAAGACAGAAGTCCTTGTTAGATCAGAGCAGAAAGCAGAAGCTTAGCGAAATCAGAACAGAGCTTACTAACGGAAAGCCTTAGCAAAACAGAAGTCGCAACCCGACTAGTAAATACAAAAGCAAAACTGAAGTCAGAGGTTGAAGCACATTTTCAGAGCATAACAGAGATCAAAGGCTTATCAGAGACCCTTAAATCAGAAAACACTTAAACACATGCTAAAACACCTGAAAACAGATAGCACTCGGAAAGAGGAATCCAACGCCGCAAACGGCACTCAAAACGGAGCTCGAACGAAGAAGTTATGGTGAAAACAGAGGGGTGTCCGAACTTGTGTCCGGACGTCGAAGTTCGGACACAGGTCGAACTCAAATCCGCAGAAGATTTCAAGGTGTCCGAACATCCAAGTTCGGACGGATGTTCGGACGTCTTCGGAAAACAACTCGTGGGAAGTCCGAACATGTGTCTGAGCTTCAAAGTTCGGACACATATCGAAGAGAAAATCAGAGGGCGCAAAACGGGGTGTGTCCGAACTTCCAAGTTCGGACGGAAGTTCGGACACAGTGAAACTCTCAGAAAATCCAGACGCAACAGAGGGTGTCCGAACTTCCAAGTTCGGACGGAAGTTCGGACGCGCCGAAAGGTTCAATTTCCAGAACGAAATCAGATGCGAACAGAGTCCTCAAAACAATGTCAAAAATGCAGTACGAAACCAAAGTCTTTAAACCATAACCATGACAGTTTTAGAAGGTCAAACCAGAACAATCAGACAGAGATCGATCACCAAACATAGGGCGATTAAACAATCCGAACTCTCAAATCAGAAGCACTCAAAGTTCATAAAACAGAAGGGAACCATAGAAGTAGATTCACCATTGTCAAAGCAATACTTACATAACCAAAATACGTAAATCAAAACACTACCCACGGGGTTTTAACGCATTAGAAACGCAAATCAGAAATCACCCAAATCACCACAAATCAGAGTCAAATAACACATACGGAAACATTGACCGAAACCCCCGTGGGTGAACACACACAACTGAATCCATCTACCACCTACCTCACATCCGTAGCTAAGCCATCTCTGCGGACTCTACGAATCGCCTTCCCGAATCTCCAGTCAAATGATAATCCCTCGAATTGAACCGCTCCCAAAATACAAAATCAGAATCAGAAAAGGGAAGGAAAACTCAACGGAGAAGAGAACAGGAATCTACAAACCAAACCTGATAGACGACTGACGGACGCACACAATTCCATCTACAGACCTCCAGCGATTATCAATCAAAAGGAATTGAAGAAGAAGATGAGCAAAGGGAGGAGAAGTTGAGAGCGATGAGAACGTCGAGAGAACCGTCAGGGTAGTGGAAGGAGGAATAATTGAACGTGAATTAGAATAAGAGAGAGAGGGAATAAAATAGTTTAATAAATCTCTCTCTTATGGAATTAATAAATAACAACAAGGAAGAAGACAATTGTAACCCTCCTTCCTCAAGCTAACATATTAACATTAGGAGAATGTCATAGACAATCTAATATAAGATACAAATTAATCCGAACTCCCTTTGCGAATCAGAAGGAATATGATAAAATAAAAAAAAATTCTGGGGCATAACACATACCCCCCTTAAAAAGAATTTCGTCCTCGAAATTCGACGAAACCCAGAATACTAGCAGATGCACTTCCAGTGCAGGAACACTACAAACACGAACAAGGAGTTAACACTCAGAACAGAATGCACTGTTGATTGACTGACAGAAGGACCAGAAGAAGACCACTAATACATAGCTCCAAGGCACAGAAGGGAACACTCACAAGGCTAACACTCATGCACTAGCTGATTGACTGACAGAAGGACAGACAGAAGAGTACTAACTCCTAGATTTGTGGCACAGAAGGGAATGGTCACAAAGTTAACACTCAGAATACACACTGACTCACTGACAGACGAAGCAAAGCAGATGATCACCAAAGCTTAGCGCAAGGCACAGAAAGAACACTCACTCATTTCAGAAGCTCCAACCTCGAAGAGCTAACACTCCAGTTTACTGGTCGACTTACTGACAGAAGAGGCGGAACAAAAGATCGATAACTCTCAGCCCAAAAGCACAGGAACTCTCTTAGAATTCGTCCTTACCCAAAGGACCAAGCACACTCAAAAGCTCACACCAGAACAACAATATAGAACACACAAGCCAAGCACATAAACCAAGCCCACAACTGAAGCACACATCACTGTCAAACAAGAACTCACATTCGGTCATCCTTTCCCAAAGGACCCGACTCCCTCAGACCCAGACTCAGACTCAAACACAACAAATACACAGACAGACACTACGCTTCCGCTGCGCTACTCTGATAGTGGACCACAGAGCAGACACACTCTACAGACTCCAGACATCAATCAAATCAAGTAGTAGACAGCAGACAATTCACGCAGCAGAAAACACATAGCACATCACAAGCAATGACACGGAAGCGTAGACATGCAGACACCCAACAAATCCCAACGAAAGCTAAACCTAGCTCTGATACCACTAAATGTAACGACCCCAAAACCACCCTGGTTGAGAGACCGTTACACGCCGCGCGCTTATTACCTAAGACAACGCAAGGCTACACTAGCGAACTCCCAAAACAGAACTGAAACTCATATATTACCAAATAAACAATTACAACATGTCTTTACAATACACAGGCGGAAGCCAAACTGAAATACAAAGCATAAACTAATTACAACTGGGCACCATGGCCAAACAAGCTGAATACAAAACTCAAATGCCAAGACAAAAGGAAAAGCTGAATCTCCAAGCACGAACTAAAACCTGCAAATCAGACGGAGATAGGGGTGAGCAAAACTATTGCTCAGCATGTGATAAACTTCATCAGCTGAGCATGCTCAAAACATAATCTGAACATACATATATATACGTATACCAAAGCGCTTATCCAGAGCGAAATCAGAGGCAAAGCAGAAGCTTTTCAAATAGACAGAAGTCTAAAGCAGAAGGAGCTAAGCGGTGGTCAAAACATACTCAACAGTAGAAGGTAAGCTGAAGCTGAAAGCTCGACGAAATCAGAAGCTTAACAAACTCAAAAAGCTTAAACGAAATCAGAAGCTTAGCAAAATCAGAAGCTTAGCAAAATCCAGAACTTAGCAGAAGACAGTAAGCACACAGCAGACCGTCTCAAATCAAATACAGATAGAGAGCAGATGAAGTAGAGCACTTTACAAATCAGAAATCATCAATAGACAGGAAGCACACAGCAGCCTATCTGAGTTTGTAAACAGACAGAGCAGGCGGAAGCAGTACAAAACAAACAGAGGTGTTCAAAGGACAGAAAGCACACAGTAGTCTGTCAAATACCAGAGCAGAGAAAACAGACAGAAGCTGAACAGAACACAAAAAGTGGGACACTAGCAATCAGAGCATACAGACAGAACAAGCTACTAGCTCGTGAACAGAACGAGGAAACCTCACTCGTAAACAGAACAGGTGAAACACCCGTGAATAGAACGGGGAACATCACCCGTGAAACAGAAGGATCCTACATAGCGCGCTACGAGACAGCGAGACCAGCCATCCAAAGGTTCAGATACAGAGAAGACTAGGTCCCAAAACAGAAGCTCTCAGAACAGATCAAAGCTTTATACAGAACAAGACAGAAGTCCTTGTTAGATCAGAGCAGAAAGCAGAAGCTTAGCGAAATCAGAACAGAGCTTACTAACGGAAAGCCTTAGCAAAACAGAAGTCGCAACCCGACTAGTAAATACAAAAGCAAAACTGAAGTCAGAGGTTGAAGCACATTTGCAGTACGAAACCAAAGTCTTTAAACCATAACCATGACAGTTTTAGAAGGTCAAAACCAGAACAAATCAGACAGATATCGATCACCAAACATAGGGCGATTAAACAATCCGAACTCTCAAATCAGAAGCACTCAAAGTTCACAAAACAGAAGGGAACCATAGAAGTAGATTCACCATTGTCAAAGCAATACTTACATAACCAAAATACGCAAATCAAAACACTACCCACGGGGTTTTAACGCATTAGAAACGCAAATCAGAAATCACCCAAATCACCACAAATCAGAGTCAAATAACACATACGGAAACATTGACCGAAACCCCCGTGGGTGAACACATACAACTGAATCCATCTACCACCTACCTCACATCCGTAGCTAAGCCATCTTTGCGGACTCTACGAATCGCCTTCCCGAATCTCCAGTCAAATGATAATCCCTCGAATTGAACCGCTCCCAAAATACAAAATCAGAATCAGAAAAGGGAAAGGAAAACTCAACGGAGAAGAGAACAGGAATCTACAAACCAAACCTGATAGACGACTAACGGACGCACACAATTCCATCTACAGACCTCCAGCGATTATCAATCAAAAGGAATTGAAGAAGAAGATGAGCAAGGGAGGAGAAGTTGAGAGCGATGAGAACGTCGAGAGAACCGTCAGGGTAGTGGAAGGAGGAATAATTGAACGTGAATTAGAATAAGAGAGAGGGAATAAAATAGTTTAATAAATCTCTCTCTTATGGAATTAATAAATAACAACAAGGAAGAAGACAATTGTAACCCTCCTTCCTCAAGCTAACATATTAACATTAGGAGAATGTCATAGACAATCTAATATAAGATACAAATTAATCCGAACTCCCTTTGCCAATCAGAAGGAATATGATAAAATTAAAAAAAAATCTGGGGCATAACAACACGGGAAGTAGTCAACTCCGTACTACGGTCAGCAAAGCGAGTTCAAACCAGAACAACTGATTACCTTGAACCATTGAAGAGAAAGAACTCAGTAAGCTAACGGGTATAAAGGAATCAGAGAAATCATCTAAGGAAATGACTAAGAGTTAGGAAGTGCGAGAAGCACTATTTATTGAGTAAAGACATTGGATATGTCTTAACAATCTCGAAGCAAATGCATGATAACTGGAATGAATAGCCGGCCTAAACAGTAAGGCAATGCCTAACCTGGACACGTTAATGTTCAATGAATGGGATAGAATTCCCAGAACAATCATCACGGCTACTGGGAATATTATTCTTCACCAAGCGGATGTTAAACCCGGTCAAGAACACAAAGGAGACAACATCCATGGTCTACCCAAGAATGGGAGACATTATAACCCTAAACAGGATAATTCGGAATACGATGCTGCAATGCGGCATAGCTGACCGGACATACTCATAAATATTAGTCAGATGTAATGGTGTAACTTAGCAACACCCAAGAGCAATTCTTGAAGGGTAATTGAGTCAACAACAGTTGAACGAAATATCGTAAGGGAAACACAATAGTTTAAGTGAACACTCGGTTAAAACACCGAAGGGAATCCAATTAGCAGAAAGTATCTTAAATTGCCAAAACAACCAGATATTACCAAAAGGGCCTCCCATGAACGGAAGCGTGATGAAACGATATTGTCAGGGAGTCCAATACCACCTCCAAACCATTTAATGGTATACGAAAAGTGAGAAACTTGTGTTAACAGCCTATAAGGGCAGAGCTCGAGGTAACGTGGCTTATAAGCCGTGAACCAACTACATCACATAGATTTAAACGGTTGTAAAACCCACATTGAATAGCAAGAAGAATTGCCGAGAAAGGCACTAAAAAGAGAAGAGAGTATTTTATGCAAATGAATTGAGCGGCGGACGAACCACTCGATTTGAATTCAATGTAATGAGCAGCTTAGAGTAAAGACTACTTCAGTGTCACTGTCACTAAAGCATCATGCTAGTATACAGTTGACAAAGCTTTTAGTTGCTTTTCCTGCTCTTTGTAGTAACAGTAGTAAAGGGACATAAGAATCCAGACTACCTCTCGTTATCATGAGGCCACTAATGCGGTGGTTATGTGAACCTTCCAAAAAGGTTTTCACCTATGAATATAATAAAGCTTGAACATGTGACATTACCAAGAGACAGTTGGAACAAGAAAGAGAGATTTCTAAGGATAAGTATAAAGAAAGAAGCTTTTACAACAATTATCGAAAACTGAAAGAGTAGTCGGTTAGAACAAACACAGTATGTGTACAATGTGGATTGTAGAGTGAACAACGCTTAAGGAGCATAGAGACCTAAGGAATAGTATATTCCGTAATCAGCCAGGTAAATGGAAAACCATAGTATAAATGGTGGAAATACATGAGCAAAAGCTAACATAATAGTGGACGCCATGTGAGTCAATACTGTAGAATCAGTAAGAACGTGGTGCGCAGCAAGTGACCATTGTAAGAGTATAGTCAGACGATGAGATGGAGAACAAGCAGAATTACGAGTTAGACTCAGTGGAGATGGAAAGCAAGAGATGGTAGACAGACCGGGCAACAAAGCCAGAAGTCTGTACCATATAATGAAAGGCCTCACAGAGAAAGCATTGTTCATTCCTATTGAAACTGCATAAGGAGCTGAAAGCGTATACCTAGTGAATCACTTGATAAGTGAAGCAATCAGCTTTGGGACAAGAGTACCCGATTGCTAAACAACTGACCCGTACTAAATACGGAAGACTTGTAATCACACCAATGAATATGGCGTAAGCCAGTTAAGCGGAAACCTAGAATCAAAACCGTGCGGCCATAGGCCAAAGAAGAACGAAGAATGTTGGACACACCAACAATCACAAGAAGTGAATTCCACCAGAATAAAAACAGAAGAAAACTTATGAAATTTAGGAGGACCGATGCATAGAAATGCAAGGTCGTACAAGTAAAAGAACCCATGAACAAAACAAGATAAGTGAGCGCAATTCAGAAGCCACTAACAACTGAGGAAGCACTACACACTAGGTAGTAGCTCGACCTCAACTGACTGTGAGTCGGAAGAACCAAGTAAACAATCACGGAAGTACACAACAGTATGCATAATAAATTCCCAGAGGACGGGATAGGTAATCTATAACTCATCGAGACCGTGTACGAATAAACATACCACGCGTCGATAGAGAAACCTTATTCCCAAGATAAAGGGATAATAGGGGGATATACCATACATTGAGAATAACTAAAGGGCGAACCAAGCTCTAAGTTATTAGGGTCGCGCAACAGAAGCTAGTGGGCCCATAATTCTAAGGGTTACCACACCTAGTGAATTTGAACGACGGCTAACTATCAACGCCTTGAAGCCTGATAGGCTAGAACCGAACAGGTTATGAGTTAAACAAACTCCAATGAAAATTCTTGGTGCAGGGACTAAACCGTCAATATGGTTAAGACCCTTTAACCAGAATACATTGTATAATAGACTGCATGGAAGTTAAAACACTCCATGATGCCCGAGTTGAATGAACCAATGTTCAATGGTTACACAGGGTAGATTACGTGGGTGTAATCCCTTTTAAGGGGGTAGAGCAAAAAACCGCTTAGTGTATGTTTCACGTATTAAGTACGTAAACTACAGTGTGCATAGCACAAAAGAATTTATTTTGATGATTGATATGTATGTTACATAGACATACGTATTCATTCATAGATTAATCATGGTTATTGCGCACATGAGATGTGAATACCGCTTATATGAATATGACTAGCTTGGTAACTCCGGTGTGAGATTATAAGTGTAAAGAAGTAGAGAAACTCCTGGTGAATTAAAACCCTGGTAGTATATGTCTATTTGAGATTACACATGGTATTATAATGTATGAATCGGTATGAAACCGATGTGGTACCTTTGAGTTCCCTAGGTGATTTGATTTGAGAATGATTGGTGGACTGAGTTCCATAAGCATTGAATTCCCTAGGTAAATTATTTGGAGATAAATTAAGAATAATTGATGAAATGAGTAATCATTGATGAAATGAGTAATAATTGATCAAATGAGTTCCATAAATTGAAAATGTATTGCTCTGTGATTATGACTAGAAAGATTCGAAGATAAAAAAATGGAAAAATGATTGACTATTTGATTGTTTGAAATTGAAGTGGGAGGTGGAACTTGAATTGCTAGCGATCAAGGGAAACTAAACACAAATTGGGGTGGAAGGATAGTTCAACACTAATGCTGATCACATCAGGGTTGGATGATTCTTGAATCTCCCTATAAGTGGTCACAAGTAATCACGCTAAGAATGGATGCAGTTAGCATAAACTGGACTTGGAGTTGTATTGAGTTTTCAAAAGAATTTCCAACTGGTTTTTCCAAAAGGATTTTTCTTCAAACTTGAGAATGAGGAACAGTTTTAAAACCACTATCACCCGTTGATGGCTGCGGCCTTTAGTTTTGATGACCGGTAGAATGGTGGGTGTGTAATAGTTTTGAAACCACTGCACCGGACGAGAAACGGTCCTAAGTTGACCGGTAGGACGGTGGTAGTGTGTGTTTTGTTTTTTTTTTCAAGGGCAGCGGGACGTGGAGAAGTCTTGTGTCTGGATGACCTGGAGTGCCTGAGGATATCTAGATGTGCAAACGTTTTGATCAGAACTAAAGGAACCGTGGGCCAGAGAGAGTAAGTGCCGATTAGTCATGAAACGGCCATGGACCAGAAAGCGTAAGTGTCCAACGTGACCGGTACCTGAGGGATCACAGAGTGTATTACTCGATATGGGATTCGAGGACTGTAGTGCCTTCTTGTCTTCGGACCGACCCCGTGGAGAGAATACAAAAGAGTATTTTGAATGCTATACATGCTAAGACATGTTGTGTGGTATGTGTAGCATAGATAGAGACTGACTTGTGGAGTCGGTAAGGTTATATAGATTATGACCATGGTATATAATATGCCTATGTGACTAACAATATTAGATTCACCAACTTTGAGGGCAAAGTTCTTTAAGGGGGGTAGATTGAAATACCCCAGACTTAAATATGGTGATTAAATTATTCTAATATGGTATTTAAGGGCCTAATAGTGCCTAAATAATATTGGTGAAGAAAGTAAAACCAAAAGAAAAGAGAAAACACTTAAAAAGCATAAAATGCAAAAACGTGTGTTACGCAACCATAGGAGGTGTATGACCTCGACTAGGATCATAGATGGATTCCTAAGACTTAATTATACACTAAGAACGTGCGAGAGCAAATCCTGAAGAAAACGAATCCATATAGTGGATTAAAAATGCAAACGAAGTCCTAAAGCACGTTTTTTGAGAAAACCCATAAATGTGATTTTAAGTGGTTAAATGGACTCGTAAAAATTATAGTTGATCATATAACTATAATTAAACATTAATGAAGGTTTAAGAACCATTAAAATTAAAAAAATGAGAAAAATCTGGAAAACGGATCCGGTTAATGAATAGTGCCCAAACCGGGAATTTAACGAGTGCTTCTTGCGAAAAGAAGAAAACGCCCCTCCCTCACTAACTATAGGGGGCAGGTTTTTTTATGAGTTTTCAGCACTCACCCTCTCAAATTAATAAGCTATCTACTAGTAAAAGAAGACAAAAGTCAAATAAAGCAAAAAGTGGAAAAGTACAAAAGCAAGATTTTTCCCTTTCTCTCTTCATTTCCTCCCTCACTCACGTTTATTCCTTCCGCGCCCTCTCTCTCTACCGATTTTCCTCCCCTTCTTATTTATTCTTGCGCTAAGCTTCAGCCCCCATGGAAGCTTGAGCTTCTTTTGCTTGTCTAAGCTACACTAAAGCTCCAATCTCAAAACAAATTACATATTCTTCTTAGTTGGAGCAAGGGCTAGATTTCCCTCTTTTCAAAATATTAAATGGTTGAAGTTGACTTCAAAGGGTATAGCCCATTTTAGGAGGAAAGTCCATTTTCTTAAGCTAAAGCACATCCCCTTTGATTCAAGGTAAGAAAAATCTCAAAAACTTCTTGTTTTCCCCACTTCCTTACCTAGCCGATTTTGGCTCCTTATGTTGGGTTGTTTCTTGTTTTGTATGAGCATTGTTCCAAGCTCCAACAGCTTATTGGGAGCCTCCCTTGATTCAAGACAAAAACTTAATTCTAGAGATCCAAAGGTAAAGCCCTAAATTTTGTGCTTTAAGCCCTCTTCTTGAATCCTAGGGTATTTCAATGAGTCTAAGTGTTTTTACTTAGTCCCATCCCCTCTTTGAATAGTGATTTAGAGTTCTTGGCAATAGGATTGCCCTTGGCCGATATTGCATCAAAATGAATGGAGAAGAGAAGGAAAAGAAGTGAAAAGGAGAACTTGGGAGCTTAAGGTAAATGACTAACCTTAAGGGCTATCCTATATGTTTTAGAATTATGTGATGGGAAATTTAAAAGGATAAACCAAAACTGAGTTGAAAATGTGTTTTGTAGTTGGAAGAGTGAATTGTGAATTTATTTGTGATTTAAGGGCCTTGGAGCCAAGTGGTTTATGATTATTGCATTATAATGTAATTGGTGAATTGTGGATGAGATTTGGATGAATTGTGTGCTGGTAAAACCCACTATGGGTTTGGTTAGCTTTGAATTGAATTAGGTGAATGATATGAGCATTTGGGCATGCTAGGAATGTAGGGAGGTTATGGCGAAAGTTCTGTAGAAAACCGAGTGTTTAATGTGATGTTAAGAGGTTGAAGAACCTAAGTGTGGTTAGGAGAAAGTAGAGTGTAAATGAGTGGATTAAACTCACCAAGAACTAGAGTATAAGAGTTGGATTGAGAAGAACAAAAATATATAGCAGATGAGTAGTAAGAGTGCCATGGATTTGCTAGAGGAGAACTAGAGTGCGTAACCTTGCAAGTGGTGAGTGTATTGAGAAATGGAAATGAATATGCCTAGGAATATTTAGAATGATCAAATTGGTTGAGGGGGAGCTGTAAACTGCCATGAGAAAGGTTGGTAATGCACTAGTGTGCATAAGTGCAAAAATGAGAAATGTGAATTTGTCTAATTGAGCAAGGATTAAGTAATAGGTTGGACAATGGATTAAGGAGGTTTGTGGCATGGCTATGGTGTTATAACATGTTTAGAAACATGTGGAAAGATTAGAAAAGAATTGGGTATGAAATAAGGCTTGGAATGAGATTGAAAACTCTCAAATTTGCAATTACTGCTATGGTCCGGGACTTAGGACCAGGAACAAGTCCCGAACCACAACTAAAAATGCCCCGAGAGGAATTACTGCAACTGATCCGGGACCTAAGACCAGAACCAAGTACCGGACCAGCCTTATTTTTCAACCAAGAATTTTTCCTAGCATTGGTCTGGGACTTAGGGGCCGGACCAAGTCCCGGACCACCCCTGAAATTGAACCGTGAGTGTTTAAATGAGTTTTAATGATGGGGAATTGGATGGTAATGATGTTAGATGATGTTTAGGACTTGTTTGGTGACATGTAAAGGTCCTTATAAGTATAAACAAGTATGAGAGTGAATGTGAAAGTTGAGGACTTAAGACCACATGAACGAAGTTAAGATTAACGGGATAACGAGGTTAATTACGGGGCGGTAGTCGTTTAATTTCCGTAATGCCTTGACGTTAATAGAAATGTTTGGAATGTTATCAGTGATGCGAGAAATGTCTAAGGAGCGTGAGACAAACGCTAGAGTAATTCCTTGGTGAAAGGTATGGTTGATAAGCCGCAGACTTATCATATTTTATGTGCTAGATTTAGTATTATAATTATCTAAATAAGGTTAAATCTATGTTATTTATGTTATATTATGTCTTAAAGGATATTATTTGTACGGTCTTATGTTTTGTGAGTTTTTCTGTGCAAGGAATGATTTTCTAGGCAAAAGTTCAAATAATGCCGGACTCCATGCCGGATTAATCCTGCATGGCACGAGCATAAATCAGAAGAGTGGCTTTGCCGGATACGATGCCGGGTAAATTCTATCCGGCATAAGTGTAAAGTCGCTTCGGTTGACCATACGACAACACATGTGTTCCACGTGATTTCCAACCTTTACCGGGTATGATGCCGGGTATCTCCTACCCGGCATATACGCTGTTTCACGCGGAATTGGTGGTTTTGACCGTTAACAGTTGGGCACATTTCCCACGTGTGCCGGCTACTGACGACCCGGCACGACGCCCGGCAAGAGACGTTTTGAAGCCCTATAAATAGGCCGAGAGTCTACATCATTTGACACACTTCAACATCAATATACACTCATTCACACTTCATTTCGCCCACATTCCATTGTTGGTGTCCAAGGAACGTCTGCAGTTCCATCCACGCAAGAGAGAAGAAGACCTTGTCGGGTAAAGGCTATGAACATTTCCTACTCCCCCTTTGTATCCTCTTCTTGTAGTTATGTGGATGGTGATGCAGAATCCTTGTTAGATTTTTGGTTAGGGAAGATTTCCTTGTAAAACTCTTATGACCATTTATGGAATTTTCAAGTTTCTTAACCCGATTTCTAGTCTTCGTGCAAAGTAGAATGAAGTAGCTATTTATTCTCTTATCTCTAAGTCCTATTTAAGGCTTTCCCAAGCAAGAATAGGATAGATTAGGATTTTGGTAATCTTTAAGTTTGTTGTACCGAAAGAGGGGCATCAAGACCTAAGGTTTAAGGTTAATCTCTTATTTCCCATTATTTTGGTTGTATTCGCGGCATTAGCTATGCACGATGCAAGGATGGATAATGAGTTCCTTTATTCAGATCCGATTCTGGAAGTGGTATTTACGAAATGAACGGTGCCGGATGTAGTGCCGGATGGAAGATGTCCGGCACATTCAAGGCCATGAATATGCCGGGTAGCAGAGGTCCGGCAGGAAACCCGGCACATTCATTTTGCGAGACTAAATCCTCTTTGAGACTTGCCATATTCCTTGATTTATTTCGCCTTAGTGTTTATAGATTTGCATGTGTCGTGCGTAATGCCGGACATATGATATCCGGCATTCGCGGAGGAAGTCCGATGCCGGATATGTTTTACCCGGCATGCTGTCCGACACGTTCAAGTTATTTCTATAATTCGTACAGTGTTAAGTCTTTAAAAATTTGAATTTATTCTTGTTTACACCTTTCGTTATTTCTCCCTTCTAATTGTCCCTATACCTTGTTTCTTTAATTTGATTTTTGAGTTTGAACTTGCCGTGTAATATGCCGGGTTTTGTACAACCGGCATCTCGGAGGAAGTCCGACGCTGGATAGGATTTAGCCGGCATAGCACCCGGCATGTTCAATTTTACTCAATATCTTTTGTCGTAAATAGCAAGGACAGTTAGGAATGATCTCTTATATTTCATGTCTTTCAATTTGATTATCTCTTACATTCCATGTCTTTTATTTAAGTTATTTTTCGATATTGAACACGCCGGACAATTTGTCGGGTAGTGTAAACCCGGCATTCGTGGAGGAAGTCCACTGTCGGGTACGATTTGCCCGGCCTTCTGTCCGGCATAACCAAAATTTTATTTCTTATTGTATTTTCGTGAGTTTAATTATGTCATTATATTATTTCTTTTATTATTACGAAGTATTATAACGTTTTCTCTTGCTCCTCTTGAAGTTATCAAAGTGAATGCTTCTGCGGACCATGAATTCTCCTGAAGATTTAGCAAATTTTGACCCAGAAATCGAGAGGACCTTTCTTCGCTCCCTTCAACAACGAAGAAACCTACAAAACCTACACAACGCATCAATGGCAGCACCACCGTCCGAAACATATACAGGCCTTCCAACCAAGGCCAGAAACCAGCAATCAACCTTCCCCACCTTGCACAAAACGAATATGATGAATGGTAAAAACTCAAGCCATATCATCAGATTAGATGCATAAAGAAGTTGGGTCTGTTCGACGGTGCGAATCCGGACGATGCTTTGCTCCACGTCACCAAATTTTTGCAACACACAAACAGCCTAACCTCCACAAACAATATCCTCCAATACGCCAGACTTTCCCTCTTCCCTCATAGCCTTACGGGGAACACCAGCAAGTGGTACCACAGTCTGACCCCTAGTACCATCACTACTTGGGAGGACATGGAACCAAGTTTTTACAAATTCATGACTCCAAGTTGCACCCTGGAGATGATTGCCGAGATATATAATTTTAGACAGCCTAGCTCGGAGAACATCTGTGAGACTTGGGACAGATTCAAAGGGTTGCTGCGCACATGTCCACGCCACGGCCTCACCAAGGAACAACTATCTCAGTTGTTTTACAAAGGATTGGTCAACCAATGCAAGACGATGATCCTGTCCTCCCTTGGTGCAGACATATTGAAAAAGCTTGGAGATCAATTCCTTAGTGGAATTGAATCTCTTTGTGAAGAGATAAGAGATTGGGCCACCGGTGGAACAAGGGGCAGTACCGCTGGTTTATATCAAGTGGATGAGGGCAACTCCAAATTTGACAGATTGATGCAAAGTCGTGAGTAGTTGTTGGAGAGCAATGCTCAAACGTCCACGAAGGTTAGCGCTCTAAAGAAGGTGGTGGAGCAAATAGCAATGAACATACTTCCTCAACAGGCGAACGTGGTTAGTGCACGACCACACGCTCCAAGCCCTGACATGCCCGACTTTCAGAATGTTGAGGAAGTCAACTATGTGAGTAACCAAGGGTATCGGCAGCCATGGCAACAGGGGAACCAACCCCCTCACAACTTTCAGAGTCAAGCCGGCTACCAGGGAGGTCCAAGGCAATACAGACCATCCCATCCTGCATCATCATCAGAGGCTGAAATGGCTGAACTTCGTGACATGATGTCAGCCCTGATGAACAAGACCCAGGACACTCACAACGAGATCTCGACCATTCGCAAGGAGCACAAATCGTTGCAGTTACAATTACAGCAACTTCTGATGCAACCACGACAACAAGGTCAGCTCCGTCCCAAACGCAACCAAATCCACGGGAGCATGCGAATTCGGTCACTATCCTGCCCAGGATCTCAGATAATGCCAAATAGCCTAAAAGGATAAGTGTAGGGTGGGTCCTCCTCACACCTTCAATATCAAACAGGGGAGCCTTTCTTACCATTTAATTTTTCTCTTTTATTTTTATGATTTGTTTTTGTTAGTACTTTCAAATTAGTTATTTTAGTTTCTTAAAAAAATCAATTTTATTGTTTCTTTTGAACACTGGGGACAGTGTTCCTGCCAAGTGTAGGGCAGGGATCCCCCTTAAAAAATAAAGGTTTATTTATAATATGCATAAGTTATGAGTTTTATCAATGTTTTACTAAACTTTTTGCATGTTTTTGATTGAGATAAGATTAGGAATGACTAAAAGCTTGTTCTCTCAAGAGGTAAGCTTTCTAATGACTTGTGGATTCCTGTTTTTAACTTTTTGATTCTCTTTATTAACATGAGTATATGATCTTACTCCTAATTCTTTCCTTTATGTATTTCTGGGTATTATTTTCTTCTCTTTTCAAATTGTGAAAATCTTTTGGGTGAAAATCTTAAATAGGGTTTTTGTGAAAAAAAGAAAGAAGAAGAAGAAAAGAAAAAAATCTTCTTCCAAAGGAAAAGCATTATATTCCTTGAGGTTGCAATGAAGTGCCTCAGAATAAAAGCAACAAACGAGAGTTTTTCCTTTTATTTTTCTCCTAAATTTCCCATTCTTCAAAGAAAATTCTTGGTTGATTCAAAAACCCTTGCAAAATAGGGCTGAACATAAAAACCAGTGATGAGTGTCTTGGCCACATTCAGAAACTCTTGAAAAATAGAGCTGAATTGTGGAAACCGGAAAAAGGAGAGATTACAAATCCTTTATGCAAAATAGCCCAAACGTTTTTGATCGGTTTTGAAAATTCTTTATTTTTATACCCATTGGAATGTTTTGATGGATAAGGAAGATTAAGTGATACTTGTGATAGTCAGAGAGTTGTAAATATTTATCTTATTGTCATTCTAAAATTTATCTGTTTTGTGCATAAGTATTTATTCTTTTCTAATCTAATTTTGCTCGAGGACTAGCAAAAGGTAAGTGTAGGGCCTTGATAAGCCACAGACTTATCATATTTTATGTGCTAGATTTAGTATTATAATTATCTAAATAAGGTTAAATATATGTTATTTATGTTATATTATGTCTTAATGGATATTATTTGTACAGTCTTATGTTTTGTGAGTTTTTCTGTGCAAGGAATGATTTTCTAGGCAAAAGTTCAAATGATGTCGGACTCCATGCCGGATTAATCCTGCACGGCACGAGCATAAATCAGAAGAGTGGCTTTGCCGGATACGATGCCGGGTAAATTCTATCCGGCATAAGTGTAAAGTCGCTTCGGTTGACCATACGACAGCACATGTGTTCCACGTGATTTCCAACCGCTGCCGGGTATGATGTCGGGTATCTCCTACCCGGCATATACACTGTTACGCGCAGAATTGGCGGTTTCGACCGTTAACAGTTGGGCACATTTCCCACGTGTGCCGGCTACTAACGACCCGGCACGACACCCGGCAAGAGACGTTTTGAAGCCCTATAAATAGGCCGAGTGTCTACATCATTTGACACACTTCAACATCAATATACACTCCATTCACACTTCATTTCCGCCCACATTCCATTGTTGGTGTCCAAGGAACGTCTGCAGATCCATCCACGCAAGAGAAGAAGAAGACCTTGTCGAGTTGAGGTTATGAACATTTCCTTCTCCCCCTTTGTATTCTCTTCTTGTAGTTGTGTGGATGGTGATGCAGAATCCTTGTTAGATTTTTGGTTAGGGAAGATTTCCATGTAAAACTCTTATGATCATTTGTGGAATTTTCAAGTTTCTTAACCCGAATTCTAGTCTTCATGCAAAGTAGAATGAATTAGCTATTTATTCTCTTATCTCTAAGTCCTATTTAAGGCTTTCCCAAGCAAGAATAGGATAGATTAGGATTTTGGTAATCATTAAGTTTGTTGTTCCAAAAGAGGGGCATCAAGACCTAAGGTTTAGGGTTAATCTCTTATTTCCCATTATTCTGGTTGTATTCGTGGCATTAGCTATGCACGATGCAAGGATGGATAATGAGTTCCTTTATTCAAACCGATTCTGGAAGTGGTATTTATGAAATGAACGGTGTCGGATGTAGTGCCGGATGGAAGATGTCCGGCACATTCAAGGCCATGAATATGCCGGGTAGCAGAGGTCCGGCAGGAAACCCGGCATATTCATTTTGCGAGACTAAATCCTCTTTGAGACTTGCCATCCTTGATTATTGGTCTTACGTTACTCTTACATTGACATTCTCCCAAATCAAAGTTAGTTTATTTAGTTTTCTTAGTTTAGAATCAACCTTTACTTTCCCCCCTTTTATTATAGAATAGGCTTTTGCCCGGATTAGGTCTAGTTTTCTATAAGTCCCTTGGGTTCGATACTCTCGGTCGTAATATATTTACACTATACTCCGACCGGATTTTATTTGCTACCCGTAGTAGAGTTGTAGGTTTAGTTTAGTATTTTATTCTTTTTATGTATATAGTTTTCCTACAAAATACTTGTTATCAATGGTTTTCTTGCAACTTACCCTACCGAGTTACGCTCGGCTTGTGTGCTATTTGTTTGTGTGCCGACCTAACAAGATAAAAGCACGAAAATGTTATTACATTTGATATATATGTATATCTTGATGCCTCGTGTATGTCCTAACCCTCCTTGCTTGAGTATGTGATCTAACTGAATATCGTAGATCAAGTCACGTTAGGACAACGTTTGGTTAGCGACTCGTAGAAAGAGTCGATACACAATGTAACTAAAACGTGGAGTAACACGTAAGAAATCTCAACTAGAGAATAACTGTAGTTCCACATTATGAACTCATGAGAAAAAGTAAAGAGAGATGTATGGGATTAGTAAACTCCCTTTTTAATGTTTCGTCGAGAACACCGATAATACAATTTATGAACTCACTAGAATGTGAGAGAGATGTATGGGACTAGAGAACTCCCTTTTAATGATAGTTGAACACCTATATGAGGATCCGGCCCGGTATGAGAAAATGACCCGAATGTATAAGTATTCAAAATGTTGGGGCAACCCTTAAATATGAGAATACAAGAACTTGAGAAAATTCCCTAAGTTATTAGATGACATCGAGAGTGATGCTTCTAGACTAATATACATAAATTTTATGACTCCTATGAGAGGAGTGATTGGGAATGTGAGAAGTCCGAGAGAGATTCGGACGTATGTGAAAGAAAGAGGAACTAAGAGAGTAGTTCCGGTTGCTAGACGAATCTTCCCACTATGCTCGACCCAGTGTAGGGTCAAAACCGGGGAAGTAAGACTAGAACTTGAAAGCCCAGTGGTGAGCCTTGTGAATGTCTCTGCCCGGAGGTCATGTGTATTGACTTAAGAATTATTCAAGAGAATAATAATTGAAGAATCAAGTTTGAGACCTGTAGTGTCTATAGAACTAAAAGGACAAGTAAAGTATCCGAAGAGAATGGATAAGATATTGAATGATGAGAATGAGGCGTTAGTGAGGTAAAAACCCTCAAGGCCTAAAGAGTAAGAATGTGTAAACTAAAAAATTAATGTGCTAGTTGTGATTGTATCCCTTATAAGAATACTTGTGAATGCGAGCATGTTGTATGTTTATTACACTTCATGTTTTGATTCAAATAAAATCAATCATATGTTAAGACGAGAATTAGTTGAGTGTGGCCCGGTAGTAGTGGGTTGCACAACTACAATACCAGCAAAGGTGATGATCCCCTTTGGGGCCACCCATTACTTTTTTGGTACATTGGAGATGATTAACGTTCGAGAGTAGGACGGGGTTACTACTATCGCATGGGTAGTTCATTTATTTGCATTGTAATTGTTGTATTGTAAGACCGAAATGTTATCGAAAAGTTGAGGATTGTATAGACTCGGTATAGTGTTGTATTAAGGATTGTATATGACTTGGTTTAGAAATGGAATGAGGATTGTATTTGTTTAAGTGCTCGGGTATTCCGGTCCATCAGACCGTTACGGTATTTGAGTTAGGCCTTGTTAGCCACGTGGGTAGCTAACGGCATTGTTTCACCCACCGTAGTATTGGAAATATCCGCTGTGATTGTAATGATGAACGAGGCGATTATGTATTAATGACGAGATTTGTGGTTGGGGTGTTACAATAAATTTGTAAGGAATAAGGGTAAATAAATTTGAAGGGAATTAGGTGATCGTTGTGTCAACAATAGAAGATGGAAATTAGTATTTAAATAATTCAGGAGAAGATAATAAAAGTGTATAGTAATTATAATAAATTTGGAAAAAAACATAAGAAAATATATGGTGATTAGTTTAACTTTCCTGGGCCCATATAATAATACTAATCCTCGGCTAGTCTCACAATTCTATAATCATACCAGAATAATAATTAACTTCCCCATACCAACTATATAATATGCATTTCCTAACTTGGAAATTCACGGGTATTTCAATTCCAGCCATGAGCTCCAGCCTTAGAACCCTTCATTTTCACCATGGTCCAACCTAGAAGCAAGCTCACTCAAAGAGCAACTCCCATTGCCTAAGGTATATGGCATTCTCTTCCTCTTTCCAATGAACCAATCGTCAACCTCATTCGTCCCCTCATTCTCAGTGAGTTCACCTTGGAAGATCAACTCCATTTTTTGCTGGAATCCAAAAGGAAGGGGAAAGAAAGGAAAAATCACTTAATAAGGTAAAAGCATACCTTAAGCTTCTACTTTCATTTCTAGCCTTTCAATGGCTGATTCATTTGGTTTCTTCCACTCATTATCTTCTTTTTATCATGTTTAATCAGTAGCAACTCCAACCACTTCATTTGGTGGCTGATTCCATGCTAAAACTCCATCTTAAGAAATTTTGACAAGGTAAGCTTAACTAGCATTATGCCTTGTTTTTTTCAGCTTTCTTAGCTTAGTTTTGAATGAGAACTAACACTACTTTTTTCCTCCAAAATCCAGCCGAAAACAGGCCTCGTAAATCCTTGAAAACCAAGGTAAAACATGACATTTCCAAGTTCATTTTTACATCTTTAAGTGTCTTAAGCTAGCTAATTTGTGTCTTTCTTTCCTTGCAAAAATATGGCCGAATGGGTGCCTCCAACCTTGGGTAATATTCTGTCCAAAAGAGTGGAAAACAAGATTAACTTCAGCCTTGGTAAAGTAAGTTAAATTCCTACCTTAATGACATATAAATCAAGCTTATATATATATATATCATAAGGTAAAGAATAATTTAAGATTATTATTAAATAGGTCGTGAGCATAAGTTGTTGTTTGGCTGAGTTTTTGTGACATAAATCAAGTAAGTAATCTTATATTATGTTATTAAGGCTTTAATACAATTATTGTTACAATTAAAATAAAATCATGGGGTTATTAAGTTAATATGACTTAGTTATGTGTTAAAGTGTTATTTAACTCTTTTGGCTAGTTTACTTTGTATTAAAATGACTTATAATTCCATAAGAATAATTAAAGGAGTTTAAATACAATTTATAAAAATATTGGGGTGGTTTTAAATAAAAGCTGAGACTTTTAAGATTAATTTGTACATTTATGTGTATTTTAATGTTATAAGTTCAAGTTGTAATAAGGCCATGTACTTAGGCCATTTTACATTAAGTTAGGTCATGCTGGTTTCCGTGAGAATTTATGGTCATTAGTTTTTCTTAATCTAAATGAGCAAATGCTTTCTCAAATAGCCTTAACACTTATGGAAGAGTGTGGCGGTAACACCAAGAGTTTATAAATTCCGCTACTTGATAAAGTGATTTATAGCTAATTAAATGGCCTAGAAATGGGGGTGTTACAACTATTGTCCAGAATCCAAGAACATTTAAAATCCATTCTCAAAACCATGGATTAAAACCTTTTGTTCAAACATTTTGTAGGTGCTAAATTCTTGGACTTGACCAAGATCACTACAAGTTTCCAAAATTTTTCTTGTATTTCAAAAACATCCCAAGGAGTTTCAAGGTTTTTCCTCAAACATTTCCATACTTCACAATTCATATCCATAATCTCCATTTGAATCTTTTTTTCTCAATGTCACTTTGGACACCACTAACACATTTTTCCACTTGTCTTGAAATACAAAGCAAGACTTCCATGATTTTAATGATAATTGTATCATGTATTTATCAAGCGACATAGATGTTATCAAGTAAGCCTATGTAATTCATACAATTCATGCAACATTTCACGTAACATTTCACACCTAACATGTGGTCGTATCCACCCTCCTTGGAAAGGAAGTTACAACCTCATAGTTGTAACTATTCTTTTAAATTTGATCACAAAACATTCTTCATCACATGGGAAGTATATTCCAATAAATGATTGGGTCACAAAATTTTGGCCATATTTGACCTTAGATTATTATTTATAATGGTTTTGATCTAAGATCCAAAAGAATATTCCTTTATGCATCAAGTGGTCAAACTCCACTATCTCTGGTTCAAACACAAGAGTTGACTTCACTATATATTTCTACCATTTAGATATTTAGAAATCATAATGTGTTGTGCCCTCTAATTCCATAGGTATTGTTAGCATTTAAGCCACATTTCCAACTCTGGTTATTACCTTCTAGGTACAAGAATTTGGGATACAGTCTTCTGTTCCATTTCGTACATAATCTCATTGCCAAGTGGATGAAACATTCTGTAACATCCATCTATAGTACCCAATTTATACTCAATCAACCTCTTATCTAAATCTGTATAAGGTTTCTTCCAATCTTAGGAAGCTCCCTAAAGTTTCAATTGTTGAGATATTGAAGGACTATCGATATATAATAATCCTTCCAAGATTATAGTATGTCCAATGCACAAAACATACATATCCTTCAATGTTTAAATATATCTATCTGAGTACCCATTTGCCACAGGGTGAAAACAAAACTAATCCCCAACTTGTCACCTTTAACCTTCTGAAACTAAGTTTGGACTTAATTTGAATTTTGAAATCTCTTACAATATCACATAACATTTGTCCTATACATGTCGGTAATTTTTCGCACTTTAAGTATGGCAGGGGTTTTACTAACTTGTCACTCTCTTAACTCAACTCAGATCTCTTATGAAACATTCATCCCCAATTCAGCACCTCATTTTTTCATCTAGGTTATCAACATTACCTACTGGGTTTTTATCCATTCGTCACCTCTAGGGTGCACAACCTTAGGAAAATTTCCCTTCATTCAACCCATACCATTCCAAACACACTTGATTCCTTTAACCTCAAATCATTACATCGTTGCATTGCTCACCTTAGATATCCAACACATATCATACTCAAATTGTACAACTAATTCCTTGGCCCACTTTTCCAGACTATACCATCACAATCTAAATGTTAATCATTTCTGATCAATCTATACAGTTCTTTTCTATTCAAGGTATTAACCATCACCTTAGTTTATTATCAAGGTAGTTGATCGTTAACTCTTAACCCTTATTCAACACAACCAATCTCTTTTATCTCATATGGAACTCTTAAAGTCAATGAAGATTTCATACACTCCCCTAAGGTGATTTGTTGATAACTTCCTCAAAGTATAAGCTATCACTTTCTAGTTATGCATTATCACATAACCCAAACAACACTTGAGACTAATCAGTATGGATCCCAAATCTAAAATGAACCTTATTCCCCACTTCTGGAAAAACGAATTCAGTCACCATCCTCAAAAATTTCTGTTACTTTTCTCACTAGTCCACCATTTATCTAATAGTCTTGAAGAAAATTTCATGCAATCCTTGGCATCGAATTAATCTTTCGTACCTTAATCTTGAAGAAATCTCCCCTTAACCAAAGTTGGATCTTGCTCAAGTTGTAATACACTAATGATTCCTTGAATCTTCCATTGACTTTTCCATGCTCTTCCTCACACTTCGAATACACCGAAAGCAAAATAAGTAGATTATCCATTTAATCCAACTATATGCCAAAACTCTATGAATAACCATGTTCCATAATTTGTCTCCTTTATACCAAGGTCTTAAGGAGACACGTCAGGGTGAAAATGCCTTATCTACCAACCTTTTCTAACTACCATATCTGTACTTGCCTTCCAATGGCCCCATATCAATAGATGTTTAATCAACTGAACCTGCAATAGGCACTGGCCAAATTTCTTCTAAATTGTTTTACTTAGAGGCATTCCTCAATTTCTACTGCAGAAATACCTTTTTCAAATTCAATCATCCTCATTCCTCAAGTCTTGCACATAGTGAAGAGATCCAAATTTTTCATTATTCATCCTTACACTTCATACTTAATAATAGATAAAATCTCAATCTTCATCTATATATCACAACCCTAAAAGTTTAATTGACATCTTTGGCCCCTTTTTAATAATTCTAGCCTCCCGTCTCTGCAACAGCCAGGTAAGAGCTTGTAAATCTCTTGAACACCATTCATGGTATCGCACAAGTTAGCAACTTCCTCTCTGAGTGTTCTAACTTTTAATCTTAAGGATTCTACTCAGCCAGCTAGCGTGTCCATGTTGTGTGTTGCACCCATCCAGGAAGAAGGCTCTGATACTAGTTTGATGGGAACATATCTCTTTAAGTCATAGTTGACAATGAATAACATAAAAGCTTGCATTAAAGGGAAAATTGGCTCACACTTACAAGCTTAGTACTATAAATGGCTAAACTAGAATAAAGTAATAGAGCAAAGAGCTCCCAAAGGAGCCTATTCAGGAAAACCCGCCTAACCACATAGTGGCCAAGAGAGGTAATATGTTCGATAGCCTTTTTTTTCTATCATGGTATCTATTTATATTACTAAGAAGGGAAAAGAAATGAGAGAGAAGTAGCTAGTAATATCATAACGGAAATGCCCCTCATTGTGCTTGCGCTGGTTGGCCCCATTCTCGTAACTTGGTTTTGTTATGTGCATGTATGCCCCAATGATGAATTTGATTCCGGTATTTCTAACATAATGGTATTGCTCACAAACAATGGTGGAGCCACGTTATTTGTTAGGGGGCCCACCCCCTAATTGTCCTGATGACATCATTTTTATTATTACTAGTTTTATAAATATTATATTTTTTGTTATAAATTAAGTTTTTATTTAAAATTGTCTATAAACATTTATGATAGTTATTATTTTCAATTAACATGAGTCCATTTTAATTTGTTTAGTGCTATAAATAGAAATAATAAACTATAATTAAAACATTAATTGATGTTATTAAGTGTCTTATATTTAATATATTAATATTTTTATAACCATAATTTGAATTGAAACTTGCTTCTAAATATTAATTGTGTTATCAAATTTTAGTTTAAAGTTAAGTCAATGAGTTCTTGTAATTGTCACCATGTACTACCTTCTGTTCTTAATAAATGATGTTTTGAAAGTTGCTATTTTTTCAAATATAAGATGTTTCTGGACTTTTTACCACTCAATTTTCATATACCCCTTACTTTTCTCTCTCACTCACAACTTCTCTATTCTTATGAAAAGTAAGGATAAAGTAGTCCAAAAATTATCTCCCCAATTTTTGGTGTACTAGAAAATCATTTATGAAAATAGGATAGAGTAATATTTTGGTGAGTTATATCTATATTTAAAATATAAACCTTTAAAACATAAGTAAGTATTTTTATTTTAAACTTGTATTATTTTCAGAATATATAATATTAATATTAAATAATATATATATAATATATATATATATATAGTTAAAAAAAAATTAACCCCCTAAATTTGAAATTCTGGCTCCTGCACACAAAGTAAGCTCCAAATCCTCTTTTGCAATGGCACAATGCACGATTCATGTCCTTCTCTAAGGATGAGACCAGCACTGCATTATTTGCTCAAGTGGGATACGGGACTTTCTTCTTAGCCTTAGTGCCCGTAATAGCATCGCTTACCTCTCTAGATTCGTATTGATTTGTTTTGTTGGAAACGGTTGTACCATCACTACAACATATTAGATCTATCAGGGCAACTTTTATTGCCCCGATAGATCAATAACTTGCCACGTTAACCTAAGAGGGCGACCTAATAATTGCCTCCATGATTGCCTCCTAAGATATGCCATGGTAGAATGTGGTGACGACCTAGTTTGTGCCCTGCTTGATAAGATCTACGAGGGCACTAAAGTCGTCCTTTTGAGATGAAAGAGGAAGCAATATTTGTCGCTTTCTTTGACCGATGATCAAGAGAGGCGACATAGCTCGGTCGCCCCCGTTGTTTGTATCAATAGGGGCAATCAAGAAAACTCGCCCTCTGATTGCGGTCAAAGAGGGAACCTTTTACCTCGCCTTTTTGATAGTAGTTCCCACAAGACTTTGACTGCATTCTATGGTGACGACTTGATTAGTCGCCCCCTTTGTGACTATCTACGGCAACGAGTTATCTTAGTCGCCCCATTTGATTATAATATGGGAACGAGTTTGTCGCGCCCTTTTGATTTACGTCAATGGTGACAAAGCGTTTTGGTCGCCCCCCTTTGATCATATCAGGGCGACTTTTGTTGCCCTCATAGATGTTTTTTTGAAAAAAAAAAATAAATCAGACTAAAGCACCTAAACATCTAGACCTTTCTGGTGCCTCAAAGAAGAAAGGCTAATTTATCTACCACTTTCTAAGCATCCTCATACTCACGCAAGTCTTTTGCATTAAATCTCAATATTCAATGCACCAGATCAAGATTCAAAAAATCAACACAAGACATAAACCTACAAATAAGAATTATGATTACAACCATGTCTACATTGCTAGGAAGGTCAAGCAACAATTGCCTCAAGAGTACTCACAAGCACCATCTAATTGTAAATATACAAGATCAAAGACCAGCTATACATATATACATGTCACTAATATCATTCTACTGACCTAAGAAATAAAAAAGGTGGTATAGTGAAGTATATACCGATAAGATTTGCATATACTACAGCTAACTACAACCTATTAAACACCAAGGAAAATGAAAGGTGGTGTCGCATGGCTGCAACTGCAAAAGAGTTGCAAAGATGCTTCATGGATTGGAAAACATCATCATTATAAGGCACAAAAACTCAGAGAGAGCCCAGCAGCTAGCTGGGTGATTGGATATGTCATTGAGTGAAGTTATATGAGCAGATCAGCTGAAAACCATACCTTGAAATAATGCAGCACTACCAGTTATTTTTTCTTTCTTGGTTGGATCTATGAAATTACCATTACCATAATAGGGATAATGAATTGGATAAATCCAAGAATGGGTATGACCACCTAACATACAATACAACATATATACCATTAGACAAGGTTATACCATATAAATCATGTATTTGAGAAAAACTAGCTAGTATAGTATAGTAGTGGAAATTTACCAAATATACAAGGAAGCATGAACAATCCATTGAAAGATGGCGTAGAAGCATGTCCATAGCAAGAAGTGCGCCATTCGAATAATTCTTATCCTTTGCCTTGAATTTCTCCGTCAAACCCTGTCAATAGACTCCATAAGTCAAAATCTTCAGAATATATCAAACACATCAGCAATGACAAATTGCAAACAAAAGGTTATAGGCAAATGATGCGGATTGAATTGTACCTGAACAGTCAAGCAGCATCTGCATTTGAGAGATAAAACAAATCAGGAGATCGGAAAGATTGGGTTTTATCACACACTTTAACAAACAGCAATAGCTATTCTAAACTCAATTGTGATAAATGATGCTCGAGTAGTCAATAATGATGAAACCAGAGTAATATTATTGACAGCTAGGATCATACTCGATAAAATTGTCATATTCGATAGCCTTGCTCTTCCCTCCAGTCTTGTCAAACTTGGACACCAGCAAATCCAAAACCATTGGAGAAACAGCATATCCAATGCTCAAAAGTGCTTCTCGTAGTTCTGAATCATCTATCTTGCCACAGTTAGCATCATTGAAAAAAGAACCAGCAGTTAGCATCATTGAAAAAATCAATCAAAGAATGAATGATTCTTTGATCAAATAAGTAACTTAGAGGCTACTATAGTTGAATGGCATACCCTCCAGTTCTGAAGTCCATAAAACAAAGATGTAAACTCCTTGGGACCTGGAAAAGGGAGAGACATAATGCCAAGCATCCAGCATAAGATTCCTCTTAATTAACAACAAATGCAATTTAAATCCAGCAGGAGCTTAACAGAGCTCATACAACAACCATTATTCAGCTAGATACTAAATCCTGTAGCAATTCCTTGTTGCTCAGCCGATCAGACAGATTCAGATTCTCCTTAAATATATCACATAAATAAGTAAAAGAAACGCAAGTACATCACTGAGAATTGTGTGCTTAAACAAGGTATGAAATTGGTCATACTTTTTCTTTATGCCTCCAGCAACCAGATCAGCAGAAACAGTTTTAGACCCTTCACGAGAAGCCTTTGAGCGGTAGTACTTCACCATAGGTAGCTTTGGGAAGACAACAACGTACAGGATAACACAAAGCAGCACAAAGAATGAAGACATGCCGAAGAAAAGAACTGAAAAGGAGGTTGGGAGATGAATATTAGTATAAACAGGCAATAAATTAAGGACTCTGGGGATATGTAACATGAGGGGGCTTGACCTTGTTAAGAGGTATAAAAGTCACTCACCCTCCCTTAGGTGAATTCAGACCTCGAATTATCCAAGTTGTAGTTTCATCTGTATCAACCACGACATGAAACAAGCTGCAAAAACATGAAAAAGTTAATCTAAATACTGCATACCCAAATAACTTAACCACCATGTAAAGAAGCAAACAACAATACACAAAAAATTTATGTCATCAAAAGCTACTGTTCATGACGCAAATACAAATTGCATTAATTGACAAAGCGAAGAACCTGTTTCCAGCAATCACTTCAACTGCAGTGAAATTGATGCAATTTGAACTCCCTCCGGTAACTCATATTTACTCTACCATCCAAATCAAAACAGAAAAGTAACACATGATACATAGATTAATGTCATTCAATCGCATAACATAATGTCGTCAACAATTTACATATTTTAAAACAAGTAAATACAAGTAAACACGTTTACATATTTTAAAACAACTTATAAAAAATAATTATTACCATGATTTTTCCGTAGAGTCGGTCGAGTACATCCTTTGGCATGTGTTCCCATTTCTCAACATTTAAAGGGCACATCTCTTTTACCCACTCTCCACATTCAGCCACAAACTGATTTGCCCTCTCCCCGACAACAGCACCCCATTGTTCTGGAATAGTAACCTTTTTTCTTGGAGGTTGTGAGCGTCGCATCTTCTTGTACTTTATGGCTCTGCTTGGACCTCGATATGGACCTACAAAAAGTATATTAGTGTGTGCATGCAATTAATAATGTCATTACAACAATTATTAGCTAGCTGAGAGTAATATAACACATTACCCTCTCGTTTTTTCTTCTGGCCAGTGGGCAGCTGAGAGGATTCAACAGACCCCTCCACTTGAACATCAACGTTAGGAGTTGTTTCCGAACTCATGCTTCAAATACTAAAGCCACAAACATGCAAAAGCACTAATGTCATGCAAAAGTCACTTCTAATTTAACAAAAGTACTCAAATTCAGGTTTAAGATTGAGTCACTTGTACTTGAATTTAAAGAAACATAGTATAAGGATTCACACACAAGAATAACAGGATGGATGGGTGGGATTCATTCAGAAGCAAATGTTCTAATTGGAACAACAAAAAGACATCAGAGATAATGTTAAAACTGGTCCTTGAATTTATTTTATTTTTAACTGCATCAGGGGATGAGAAAGACAGGTGGGGTATTGACTAGATAACAGTAGGATGAGAAGAGAGATGGAGGGAACGGAAAAGAAAGGAAAGCGTTGAGCATTCAACCTTATTATTTAGATGAGGGAATCAATGGATATATATAATGCTAATCAGCAGCCAGCAGGCAGTATATTATCATTATAGAACACCGCCTTTCACCATACCTCTAAACGGCTACTATTTTATCATTATAGTTTGAAAACATATGATGGCTAGAATTTGCTTTCTCTTCACAATTCAAGTGTTACTGTATCGGTTTCTTTTGTCTAAAGTTAAGTTATACCTCAAGCTTGCAAATTGTAATTGGAGTCCATACACTGTCTTGGATATCAAATCATCATAGTGGTAACAGTCAAAGTCACGCTCGTTTTCTTCAGGATATGCAACTGGCTCTGAAGGTTGATAATTAATAATAGGATTAATCGCATTTTCTGTCATAAGCATATAATATCTTTTCCGTAAGATAATTAATAATTCATCTATATGATAACTTAGAAGCTAGCTGAATGTGTTGGAGACTTTGGAGTAAACTTACAACACAACAGGAGCGAGGTAATGCGGAGGAATGGAAAGAGTGGTCAATAATATTTTACGATTTGTAGTAGGAAGAAGAAACACACAAGAGCAACTTAATTACAGATTTCATTTCCCAAATGCGGTCGCTTACATTGTACAAAGCTACTATGTTCTGGACTGGTATACTTATTCACCTCCATATTGATATTAAATTGCAACTCCTCCAGGTACCAAGCACTAAACAGTTATATAGATTTTTTACCTGTTCAACTTTACTCTGTTAAATGAGTTAGGAATACTCTTCTTACCCATTTATCTCTGTCTATGTAAGGAAGTAGATGACTGGGGTTGTAGGATTGCTGATTTGTCAGGAATTATCAATTTAACTGCAAAATGCCTGGACTAGAGGAGAGGATGGCTTGCTATGGTTGACAAGATGTACGGCAAACCAAGGTCTAAGTTTGCTTCATAGCCGTTCCAGGGTCTGTAGACAGACTCTCCCCAGTACCAAACTTCTAAGAAGTAATAATAAGTCAAACTTCTGTGTCTTGTTCGCGGCTAGTAGACTTCAATAATAATAGATGAATGTCTATCTTTTGTCGCTATTGTTACTTCCATACTTGTTAAATACACGAATACAGACAGACATACTGACTATTTTCTTTTGATACAAAAGCAAATATGTATGTCTTTTGGTTGCTCCGCTCCTTTTGGTGGATCTAAATCGTCATGAACTTTCCTAACAAGATGAATATGATTAATCCATCCTTCTATCTTATCAAGCACTGGAGGAGGAAGACTTTAATTTAAAGAGAAAAAAAACCACGGTACCACATCAACAGACTTGATTACATCAATAAAACCAATCCGTATCTCTAAATAAGACATTGACGCAAAATATAGAAGTGAGGAAATGCGCAAAATACAGAAGCGAAGCAACAGTTTGGTAAGGTAGTAGTGTTAACAGTTTGGTAAGAACTATCCCTAGCCGTGGAAATCGAAAAATCAGAGACATATGTTACATCCAAGCGAAAAATTTCTAACCCAAACGAAATAAAAATATCGGAATATGATAAAACTCTAACTGCTTGAATATTGTAGAACCCTAGCTATGGAAATAGAAGAGATTAGGGTTAAATCAGAGACAAAGGTTACATAACTGATCGAGTAGCGTCTGGAGTCTGTTTGATTCGCTACAGAAGAAGGAACTTGAGTTCGCTGGAGTAACGTCTGGAGTCTGTTTGATTCGCTAGAGAAGAAGGAACTTGAGTTCGCCTGGAGTAGCGTCTGTTCGCTCGCTAGAGAATAACAAAATGTGAAGAGGGAAACTGAGTTCGCAAGCGTGAGCGTCTATTCTGAACTGAAATAGTTGGAGTTTTCTTTTACTAGCTTGGAATACTATTTTTGTAGTTCCTGAATACAACGAATGTAAACTCTTATCTAGTGGTTAAGTCCCAAGTCCAGTAGTCTGAGATCTGGTGTTCAAATCTCGCTAAACACACGACTACAGGTTCTTTTTTTTTTCCTTCTCCAGAAATAACAACTAGGGCAACTAAATAGCCGCCCTGTTTGATTGCGCCAATGACAACAATGGTGTCGGTCGCCCTCTTTGTCTATCGAGATTGGAATAGCTGTATTTATGTCAATTAACAACCGGGGCAACAAAAAAGTAGTCGCCTCGTTAAGCCCACCAATGACAACAAGTATTTTATCGCCCTCGTTACCCTTGTTAAGTGTAGCAGTGCCTCCATCAATATAACAACCAGGGCAACTCATGCAGTCGCCCTCTTTAAGTAGCTCAATGCCAACAAATATACAGGTCGCCCTCTTTGAGCTCACCAACGACAACAAAATATTTAGGTCGCCCTCTTTAACTTTAGTAATGTTTGTGTTTTACGCATGATAAAATAACAACCGGGGCAACTAATGTTATCGCCCTCTTTGAGTACACCAATGACAACAAGTATACATGTCGCCCTCTTTGAGCTCACCAATGACAACAAATATTTAAGTCGCCCTCTTTGACGTAAACAAAGAAAGCAACAATGTTGTGCCTTGTTTGATTTCATCTTTCAGGGCAATATAATGTTGCCCTCTTTGTTAGTATACATATTGCCCTGCTAGATCAATTATGTTGTAGTGAATGTAGTTAATAGGGCTAGATACATATATTGTTGGTACGTAAACTTGTATTTTTAATGCATAAAACCTATGTTAGATGTATATATAACACATTGTCTGATATTATTGAGATTGTAATAAATGTACAAATTGCACTTTTAGTGTATACAAATCGTAACACTTTATATATAGCAAAAAAAAGCTATATATTATTATAGCCAAAAGTAACTGTTATATAATATTCTCAATCTCAATCTTAAGATTATTGTTTATTTGATTAAGCACATATTATCTAAATTAAATAATAATCGAGGTATACAAATATTATTACTCATGAAAAACGTATCAAAAACGAGACCCAACAATAGAAGGCCTCAACTGTAGGTGTATTCACGATAATCAGAACAGGTGAAATTTAGGTGGTTTATCGGTTTGGTTGATCGAGTCGTTTAATTATTACAGTTATTAATTTTAAATAATTAGGTTAATCGAAAAAACTGTTTAACTCTTTCAATTTTAATTTGTTTTTAATTTTTTAAGTGTAAATATGAAATTATATAACTAATTGTAGATTTACCAAAAATAATGTATACTTTTATATTTAATTATTATTAGAATTATTCTAAAATCAATTAAATCTTATCAAAATTGACTATTAACCAGTTTAAACCGTATCAAAACCACTAAAATTGTATTGTATGTTGTTTACCAATTATAAGAAAAAAAACATAAATTTACATCATTCTGATAAACCATAAAACTGACAAAACCAAATCACAACTTATTATTAACCGGAACCGGCTAACTACTTCGAAATAATCGTTATAATTTTTAAATTTGACCAACCATCAATATAGTTAACTGGTACTTTTTTTTTGAAACCTAATTATAGTTAACTGGTACCGGTTAAGCATTTATCAACACCCTACTCAATTGTGTTAGCTCAATTATGATCATAGGACTAGCCTTTGTACAGCTTCGTCTAATAAAAGATCAACTTGCCAAAGAAAAATAAAAATAGTCTTGTAAGAGCTTTCTCATATAAATAAGAATTGATACATATATTTTAGGGGTTGCTTCGTATGCAGAAATTAATGAGAATAAAATCAACGGTTATGAAAATAAGTATTATTATATTCTTACTTAGTTATAATAATTTTTTAGTAAAGATTTATACCTCTGTAATTATTTACTTATTATATTTGGTAAGAATCTTATCCAAAACTATAACCACCATTTTAGAAAAAAAAATATAACAACAAAAATGTAGAAAAATATATATGGATTCAAATAACAAGTTTCTAAGTTTTAGGTCGTCTTCTTTGTTTTCCACTTGATATACTACATTCATATATTGTGAGATAGAGACTTATTAGTTATTATTTGTATAGGTTTAATATTGATATACCCAAATAAAAAGAACAAAAACTGATACAAAATTAATAAGAAAAACATACAAAAATAAATCAATATGAATAATGACTTTTCATTTTGAAATAAATTTTAAACCATGATCAAAGAACGCCATTACAATTAGACTTGACAATTTTGACCCAACCCGAAATCCAACCCGAACCCAACCCATACTTTTACGGGTTAGGGCCTTGATTATTGACACATCTATTTTTTGGGTTGGATTAGGGTAATAAGCTAATTTTGTGGGTTGAGTTAGGGTAAAGATCTAAACCCATGACCCAACCCGAAACCCAAAAATATATTTGTTAGTAATAAAAAATAAAAATATTAACTCACATATATATATTATTTTCAGATCAAACTATACCTTAGCCTTAAGCCCAAGTGCGGTTGGACTATCCAATCTTTAATAATATCACACATTCTTAACTAAACAGATGACTCAACCAGTTGCATGTCAAACAAAGGGTCCAACCAGACCTTAACATAATGTTGAAAACCCTAATGCTCTCGTCTTTCAGACTCACATCCATCTTTTTTCCCTACACTGTTGTTCATGTCTATGTCGCTCTTCATCTCTACCCAATGTTTGTTTTTCTTATTCCCACTGTCATTACGTTCTTGAGAACATTGGTATGTTTAGATTATCTAGACGGGTGAACAAAAGTAGGTGATATATTCTTTTGTAAGTAGGATCTTGATTATAGACCTCTTAGTGAATTTTGAAGCTAGCAATGCAGATAGTGTGCTGCATTAAAGTTCATCAACTATTGGTAATGATTAGATGATTGTGATTGTGCTTTCCAAAGGCATGAGCCCTCAGTTTAAATAGGTGTAATTATTTTAAAACTCGGCCATAGTTTGAGGCTTTGAGTTGTCAATTTATAAACTATTTCTAACTTTATAAGATTTATCTTTAGTATATTTCTCTAAGGTATAATGAAGATTTTTATTTTTGTTCTCCTTTTTATTAAGGGTACTAGGATCATGTGCATATCTAGATAGGATTCCTCCCCAACAGTGGTAGAGCTTTAGGCTCAGATTGATAAAAATAAACTTATGGAAAAAAGTATGAGTTATTTATCCATGAGAAATTGGTGCAGTACTTTAAATTCTTCGCATAACACGGAATTCGTCTAACTTGAGTCGATGAAGCAAGATTATCTCTCTTCCTTTTGTTTCATGCTAATTGTATGCCAACTAGCACCGGATGTTTTTGGATTTTTTTATTAATTTCCACTCTTAATCCATCCAAATTGTTGTATGCTTAAAAATGGGTTGGGTAGGTTGGGTTAAGGTTGAAGGATTTTAAACGGGTTGAGTTAGGTTGATGATATTTCAAATGGGTTTGATTAGGGTTGATACCAACCCGACCCATCGACCCAAATTATCAGGTTTAATTACAATATAGAATAATGAGAAAATAATCATTCATAGTCCCAAAGATACTATTAAACAAGCCATCTTACCTCCTTGAAGTGGAACTAGTAGTATTAAAAATTAGCATCTCCTCTTCAAAAATCCAAAATTTTGGAAATAGAGCGCCAGCTTGCTTATTTGGTCAACCGATAATTTAAATGTGGGAAGGAACACATGGTCCCGTCCCTTCCCTGCGGCAGCGGCCGATCTCTGAGCCCCCACATTTCATTAGGTTTGCTCTCTTTTTCCTACTCCTTTCGTCAAACTCCAAAATTCATGCCGCAATATTAACATTTTTTTATACTCTATGCATGATTTCATTAGGCGTATTCGAAGGTAGCGCTGGTGCCACCGCACCATTTTTATCCTTTTTTGCTTTTGTCTTTTTATGAATTTTAAAAATGTTGTAGTTTATTAGTTATAAGTCAAAATAACATAAATTTTATATCATTATTCATCATAATTCTAGCTCTTCAAATAAGACCCTACATGAACATGTTTTGATAAATTTAAAATTTTATATTTATTTATATATCATATGTTCATTGTGAATCTTAAGTTTAAGAAAAGTGAATCAAGATTGTTAAAAGTGAATCAGAGGTCTAACTCCTGCACTACAAACCATAAAATGTCTTCGATGTTTTTAGCATTCCTAGGGTGGTTTTTAGGGTGTTTAGGGGCAGGGTAATCTTTTTGGCATTAGTTCTACGCTTTATATTGTCGTCACTGACTCGACAGTTTTTTAGGGTTTGTGGTTTAGGGTTTAGGGTCATTAGACCCTAAACCCTGTACTACAAACCCTAAAAATGCCTTCGACGTTTTTAGCTATCCTAGAGTGGATTTTGGGTGCTTGGGGGTGAGGGTAGGGTACTCTTTTTGAAATTAGTTCTACGCTTTATATTGTCGTCACTGACTCGGCAGTTTTTTAGGGTTTGTGGTTTAGGGTCTAACGACCCTAAACCCTGTATTACAAACCCTAAAAATGCCTTCGACGTTTTTAGCTATCCTAGGGTGGTTTTTTGGGTGTTTGGGGGGTAGGGTAATCTTTTTGGCATTAGTTCTACGCTTTATATTGTCATCACTGACTCGACAGTTTTTTAGGGTTTGTGGTGACCCTAAACCCTATACTACAAACCCTAAAATGCCTTCGACGTTTTAGCTATCCGAGGGTGGTTTTTTGGGTGTTTGGGCGGTAGGGTAATCTTTTTAGCATTATTTCTACGCTTTATATTGTCGTCACTGACTCGACAGTTTTTTAGGGTTTATGGTTTAGGGTTTAGGGTCCTAAACCCTGTACTACAAACCCTAAAATGTCTTCGACATTTTTAGCTATCCTATGGTGGTTTTTAGGATGTTTGTGGTAAGATTCATTTTGCTAATGAATATGGTTCATTTTATTATTAAAGAAGATTCATTTTACTATGAGTAAGATTCACTTTAAAAATCGTAATATATACTCATTCTAAAAACATAAATTTAAGTTGACCAAAACATATCCATGATGAATCTTGTTTTGAAGAGCACGAAAAATGATGAACAACGTATAATTTTTTTTATTTTTGCACTTTTATTTTGTAAGTTATAACATTTTGAAAAAAATTATTTTTCTCTCCTCATTCTCTCTCCTCCTCTATTTTTTTATTTTCTCTCTTACTTTTAATTGAGCCAATAATACATTGACATGTGACATGAAACCATATTACAAGTGGAGCAAGCTCCATACTCTCCATTCCCTTCATTATCTAGCAAATCATTTTATACTCCCATAAAGAAACGTAGTACTCCCTCCCTCCCTTCAACAATATCTACTCCCTCGTCCTGAATTGACCGTCTCCTTTGCTTTATGGCACGTTTTTTCCACTTCAATTTTTAACATATAAGATAAAATAATTTATAAAACGAAACAGTGTAACATATAGTTTATCATAAGGAATCATTTGCAAAACTCAAATTTTAAAAATTATTTTATCTTACATGTTAAATATTGAAGTCAAACGACACATCCAAATAGTGAACAAGACGGTCAATTCAGGACGGAGGGAGTATCATTTTAGAACTTTACACACCTATTAAGGAAAGGTGAAAATGACACATGTACCCCTACTTTTTACTTTTATATCTAGATAATAATTACCTTTGTGTTGAATAATAGGATTAAAATTGAAATAAAATGTGTCAAAAAACTAGAATGTCACATATTTTTAAACAAGAATCACTACCTAAAACGACATATATTAATTAAGGGATGGTTAATATTTTGTGGTTTTTTTCGAGGTAAATAGTAATTTGTTTTTGGACTCTTTTGATTTCTTGGCGTATTGGCTTTTAAAAAAGCTTTTATTTTTTTGGATGCATCAGTTATCTCAGCATATTAAATGCGTGTTACAGCATAGCACTAGTAATTACAGTTTTTATATTTTTAACAAGCAGGCGGAGCGGAGCCGTCTTCTATAAACCGTTCTTCCCCCCCAGTCCCCTCCCCAGTCCCTAGTCCCCACCACCTAAACGCTGGGTGAAAGAGAGAGAGAGCCTCCCTGTGCAGCCCGCCGCTGCCACCTCCCTCTCTCTCTTACGAAACTTCAGCAGTAACAGTATGTATCAACAACATACTTCCTCGTCTCCATAAATCTTTACCTCGACTGCTCATCATCTATCAACTTCTCTTTTCTGTTTCATCCCACAATACGCCTCGAAAAGCAACAAACATACACTCCAGACAAAACTCGCGTATAACGTAACTTCCTTCTCTCTCTCTCTCTCTCTCTCTCTTAAACACACAACACAAAAATCAAACACAAAGACAGCTTCATCCTCACTTCTTTTCTCCGGATCGAAATTAAACAGATGGTGAGTTAATCCCCTTCCCTACTTCCTTCCTTACCCACTGTACTGAGAAGAATGAATTTAGTTCAATATCAGAGCTAAATTTATTACTCAAAGACAAATCACAACTTTTCCAATATAATTTCCCATCGTCTGATCTCACACTTCCCTGCAATTCTAATCAAATTGAAATTCGATTGACGCAGGAAATGGAAGAAGCTCAGCGGAAGGGATCATCATCGGATCACTCGACGACATCGGAGTGGGAGGGTTATGTCGACTGGAGAAACAGAGCAGCCATAAGAGGAAAACACGGCGGATTCGTCGCGGCAACTTTTGTTCTAGGTAAAAATTGATCTTAATTTTGTTGTTTGTATAATTCGCATTCGCGTTAAGTTCAGTTAATGGCCACACCGGTCCACCACCACCGTACTACTACTGCTTGTTCCCTCCAACCAACCAACCACCACTTGGACGAATCCGATTCACGGATTTTTTTTTAAAACAATCAATTACTTTCTAGTTTCTCTTTTTTAAACTAATAATAATAAAACACCTGTATTTCCATATGTTAGTGGTGGAGGTGCTTGAGAACTTGGCTTTCTTAGCGAATGCGAGCAATCTGGTGCTCTACTTGCTACATCACATGCACTTAACGCCGTCTGACTCCGCTAACGGCGTTACTAACTTCATGGGCACTGCTTTCCTTCTTGCTCTCCTCGGCGGTTTCCTCTCCGACGCCTTCTTCACTTCTTATCAAATCTACCTCGCCTCTGCCCTCGTCGAGTTTCTGGTCAGTATTCCTCTTTCAATTTCCGTTCGAATATATTAGTATTGTTTTATAATACAACTTAATGAAAATACGAATCATATTTTGAAAAAATGCCTCATTACATCAAACAAATTGTGATAATCTAAACTAATCTGTTGTTCTAGCTGAGTGGTGGGTAAGGGAGTATCGAAATTAATATTCAACTTAATAGCCGTAAGAGATGGCCTTTCGCATATTGGATACGGCTGTCGGCCAGATTGTTTTAGTTTAAATTTTCTTTTAATATAAACCTTTATATTTCTAAATAAATCTACTACTATATTGTGGCCATTTAAATATTACAAGTTGTATATACACATAGGACAAGATACTATATAGATAAAAAGTGCATGGTACACTGACCTACCTTTACTCATATAATTTGAGTTGACTTTTGTTATCTAATCCTGTTCGGCTTATTATGTGGAATCCTTAAACATGGGATCATCCCAATCACAAAGTGATCAAGCCGAGCTGGATATGGGTACCTTACCTACAGGCTCGGGCTCAATTCTCAATTTGTCTATTCTCTTGTTCGTTTTCTTGGAGGTATTCGATATACTTATATATATAAAATCTCACCAAATATTTCATTACCTTAACCTTAGATGAATACATATATTTCATATCAAATAATAAACCAAACTGTGCTACCTGAACAATTGAATCCAAGATCTTAAACCCTTTTCAGACATCCTAACTGTCTGAGTCGACGCAACTACCAATTACAATTTGAGCCCTATGAGCTGTTACAGAAGTAGCAAGGCAGGGGACAAACCATCACGTTGTTTAATTAGGCAACTTGTTCTACATAAAATCACTTAAGTGCTGGATAATTATATCCACAACAACACCTAACCACAAAATAACACTCGCACACTGCTGGATGATTATGACCACCACATCAGAGATCTGCACAACGCCGCCTGAACATAGCAGCAAAAGGAGACCGCCTCCGCCGCTGGAAGGACACCTCGAGAGTTCTTGACGAGTCGGTGACGATCAACTCCAAATCTAGCCATCTTGATTTGTCGCCCTTCAATCGTTACTGTCACTGCATGACACCAATTTAACGAATAAAACCAGAAAATTTTCCACATATGATGCAATCTTCCTTGGCGCGTCCCAAACCGTCGCATCCCATCCCGGCATGGAGACCAACGTTTCCTTCCACGGCCTACTTGTTACCTAGAGAAGCGTACTAGCAGTTTCCTAGTTTACCCATTCCCACCAAAAAAGCGCAGCACCCAGCACAATCCTTTCTCCCATCTTGCAAACTCTGGCTCTCTGTCAGACTGCATCCCATCATAACATCCAGATCACTCTGCACGCACATCCAAAAAGCACAAAACTCCTCTGGTGTGCGTAGATGATTCGGGCAGGAGCACCGCGTGGAGCTCAGCTCTATACGATGCCGCCTCAAACCCCGTTCCATCGCCGTCAAAGGGAATCAACTGTAAGACTGGAAAGAGCTTTCCAATCGAAACCAGGCAGCGAACAGAGGCACCGGAAGGAGAAGAGATCGGACGTAATAGATTATAGAGGAAATCTGTCACACGAGAAATTGTCTCGCTGTGACCAGCTCAACTCACATCAGCCTTCACACCTTTGCTTGAAACACGTCCGCTTCAAGACTCTGCCTTGGCTAGACACTCACACACTCCTCTGCGCCTAGGAGTGGTAAAGGTCCAACCTTTACGCCTCTGCACACCAAACGGGATGCAAGAATGAGAATACCACCCACGTTGTGATAACTAGTTCCACTGCAACCTTGCCCTCCTGAACTTGTCTCTGAATCAAGTTCGCAAGTGTTGGATGTTGCAGGACTAGAGGTAGGAACTGGGAAACACTCAAACGCTCACGCTAGAATTCTTTAGGGGAAGAACTCAATTGTGACGTAGTTAAGTTTATGTGAGATCAAAGGCGCATATACTCTCTTTCTTTCTCTAGCTTCCAAAGCTTAGAATAGATTAGTGTAGAGTGAATAATGATGCCGCCTACAATGATCTCACCAGCCTTATATAGGCCTCTTGGTTCGGTTGAGATAATAAGGGAAACAAACTCCTTTATTCTCTCTCCTTAAAACCTCAACAAACTTCCTCCCTTATCTCTCTGGTTGGTTAGACGCTTAAAAATCTCAACTTTCCACCAAGGAAGGCGCCTAACAACAAACTCCTATAAAGGTGGCCCCTAATCAGCTAGCCAAGGAAGATCTCAACAACCTTGCTATATTGGTGTCGCCTCCTAACTACCTTCCTAAATAAGTGGCGCCTCTATTTGCTAAGGAGAGGATCTTAACAACCTCTCCTAAATAGGTGCCGCCCACAAGGAAAGGGGATAAGGCTGCCTAGCTGTCCTTATCCAGTTGAGAGAATATCTCAACCTCTTTCCACAATTTTAGGAAGTAGTTATTCAGTTTGTTAGGATAACAATCCTTAACCTCTTAGAGAGATATTTGCTACCGGTTTACCCCAGGTAAACTTTAGCAAATAATTATCCCGAAGAAATCTCAACAACTTAGAGAACCTTTCGCAGATAATATATTTTAGGGAAGGAAATCCAATTTCACCAAGATAAACTTAATTTCCCATGGAAAGGCATTTTCTCTTTCCAAACATAATTAACCCAGTTAATATATGTTCTTCTACCAGCTTCTAGACATATCTTTTAGTTAAGGGAACATTAGGCTTTATTATCTCCAAGATAATAACCACCTCCAAGAGCATCCCACAAAAATAGGAACTTTCGGTTAAGGCCCGAGAATCAGGGTTTCAGGGAGACACGGCGCCTGGCGCCCAGCGCGCGCCCGTGCCCCTTGTTCCTCGCGCGCCCAAGCACGCCCCAGCGCCCAGCGCTTGTGTCTTGGCGTCGCGTGTTCTCGTTGCTGCCTAGCGCCCAACGCCTGCAGCGTGTCCTGGCGCGCCTCAGCGTGTCCTAGCGCCCAGCGCTCTTGACACCGCTGCTCACGTCGCGCACCCGAGACACACCCTGGCACCCTGTCACAGCCAGCGCCCGTGCCAAGCACTGCCAACGCCCGTGTCAAGAGATGCCCATGCCTTAGTCACCCAACTTGGCCCCGCGCATCGAGTCACAGCCAACGCCCGTGCCCAGCACTGCCAGCGCCCGTGTCATGCGATACCGTGCCTAGTCGTGACTCGCTCTTTTCCCTTGTCATGACTCAAGCATGACACACCTTGGCAACAAATGCCACAGGATGTCTGGTCATGTCTGCCATAGCCCAGCTACCGACATGATACCACAAGTTAGCACAAAGCTATTTCCACCCGCTTCTCATTCTTGGTGAGCCTAGCTCACTGCCCCAAGTACCTGAGCCCCGGACTCATTACTTGTGCAACCTCGTCAGGTTCCCGCGCATGACAACGTGCCTTGGGTCCCGGACCCTTCACTTGTCACCGCTGTGTCATTCGCCAACCTCGTGACACGGCCTGGACGTTGGGCCACCGAAACGCATCCTTGCCCAAATGGCGAAGCCTCGCTTCCCACGCTAGCAAGAGCCTTACACTTGGTTGAATATGGGGTCGCTGAGCTTAGCGCATTCGCTCCAGAGAAAAGAACCGTGACAAAATCCCCCCCCCCTGACAAAACAAACCATGCCCTTCAAAAGTCATCTTGTTCTAAATAAGGGTTCAACCTTGACTTCAGCCGATGATTTTTAGCTTTTTTACCAATCGAACCATTGCTTGTTCTCTCTGTGGACAAAAACCCCCATGGGTATAACCACATGCAGTAGATCCGTATCGATCTGATGGAAGACAGCGATTACATCTTGTTCAAGATGGACAACCAAGTTTTGGAAAACAGCTTCGCTTGTGCAGCTACACATGCCGACTTCAACCAGTCTGAAGGCCCTCTTACAACATACATGGTGAGGGATGTTGTGTAAAACAGAAGATTATGACATATAGACGATCAACGAAGTGATCGCTCTGGTTGAGTGTGAAAGAGAGTGAAAGATGAATGCATTCTCTGTATTTCTAGATTGAGAAGTGTGTCGATTACAAGCTTATGTTCTGAAATATATAAGACTAAAGATGGAAAATAAAGAGACGGGAATAGGAAAGTAAAGAGACGGGAATGTGAAAAGCAGAAAAGAAAATGTAGAGACTACAGTATCCTAACACCCCCCGCAAACCTAGGATAAAAAATAAAAATTATCCTTGGTTTGACGAAATATCAATCATCCCCAGAGAATCAATTTGTTGACGATAATCTTTCCCAGGCAATGCTTTAGTAAGCATGTCAGCCTTCTGATGTAGATTTGAAATGTGAGTGACATTAATCAGGCCAGCTTTGATCTGATCACGCACATAATGCACATCAATTTCGATGTGTTTAGTGCGTTCATGAAGAACAGGATTGTGGGAAATGTAGACAGCTGAGAGATTATCGCACTTGAGCGGTATGGGAGTGATGTCGGGTACGCCTAATTCATGGAGTAAGCGGGAAAGCCAAGATAATTCAGTGGTAACACGTCGAAGAGCCCGATACTCAGCTTCGGCAGATGAAAGGGAGACGCAAGCTTGCTTCTTTGATCGCCATGAAATAGGAGTGCCACCAAGAAGAATATAGTATCCACTGACCGACCGGCGAGAAATGGGACAAGAAGCCCAATCAGAGTCGCAATAAGCAATAAGAGAGAAATCAGTAGAATTGTTAAGAAAAATCCCATAACCAAGAGTCCCTTTAATATAACGAAGGACGTGAAGGGCAGCATCCCAATGATGTTGACAAGGTTGTTGATTGAATTGACTCAAGAGTTGAATGCTGAAATTGAGATCAGGACGAGTGTTGATCAAGTAATTGAGTTTGCCGATGAGACGGCGATACTTGGTGGCATCTTGAAGAGGAGGGCCATCAACTAGATGGAGTTTAGTGTTAGGAGCAAGAGGACTAGCCACGGTGCGCTTGGTGAATATGTCATACTCGTGCAAGAGATCAGAAGCAAATTTGCTTTGGGTGATTCCTACTCCATTGGAAGTGTAGTGGAATTCCATACCGAGGAAGTATTTAAGAGTTCCGAGGTCTTTGATCTTGAAAAAATGATGAAGAGTGTCTTTGATGTAAGAGATCTTGGCTTGATCATTGCCACAAAGAATGATGTCGTCCACATATACGCCAAGAAAAACAATGGAGTCACCGTGTCTCCATTTGAATAGAGAATGATCATTGTCAGAGATGACGAAACCAAGCTGAATGAGAGAGGTAGACAATTTGGCATACCACTGACGAGACGCTTGTTTTAAACCGTATAAGGACTTTTGTAATTTACAAACCAAGCCTTTGGTTGCAACATGAAGACCATCGGGAATCTTCATATAGATTTCCTCGTGTAAATCGCCGTGGATGAAGGCGTTGTTAACATCGAGTTGGTGCAGGATCCAATTACGTTTGACCGCCACACTAACTAGGGCACGAACTGTTGTCATTTTGACAACGGAGAGAAGGTTTCATGAAAGTCTTCTCCTTCTCTTTGATTAAAACCACGAACGACTAACCGGGCTTTATATCTTTCAATATCTCCATTTGACTTGTATTTAACCCGATACACCCATCTGCATGTTATGCATCTTTTACCCTTTGGAAGTTTGACAAGCTCCCATGTGTGATTAGTTTGAAGGGCATGTAACTCAGACTCCATCGCATCACGCCACTCAGAATATTGGGAGGCAATACGATAAGATGTTGGCTCAGGTGGACAGTTGTATGTGACCTGTGCACAAGTAACACGAGCTGGAGTTAAATCAGTTAGAGAATGAATATCAGGTATGATATTTGTATGAAAGAATTGAAGACGCGTGGCTAAAATATGAGAGAAATAATCAGTAGAAGCCTGATGACATTCGTAATCCAAAAGTTTAGTGGGAAGATGTCGGTCTCGAGATGAGCGACACAAAATAGGCATATGGTTATTGTCTGAAACTGAGGCTGGTGAATTTGTCGTGTCATCATTGGAAGTAGTAATTGGCGGATCTTGGGTCACATGTTGTGTATTGTTGGAATGTTGAAAAGAATCTCCAACATCATCACCATCATAGTGAACGGAAACGGGGCTGTCGATGTTGATATTTGAATCAACGACAACTGGGTTGTAATGAGGTTGAGCCGTCGTCATTGGGCTGTGTTGAGGTTGGGCCTCGTTGTTGCGGGGAGAACGTGATACAATTGATTCTTGCAAGATATGATCATCATCAAAAACAACCGGAAAGGTGCTTCTAAGATCTTCATGAGTATTTTTAACAACCTGCAGAGGAAAAATATTCTCGTAAAAGGTCACATCTCTACTTGTGATAATTTCTTGTTTGTCAAGAAGGAATAATCGATATCCCTTTTTGCACAAACCGGGACCAACATAAACTGCCTTGGAACTGCGGTCATCAAAATTTGATTGATGTATGTGGGGACCAGTATGATAGGCTAAGCAACCGAAAGTCTTGATTGTGTCTAAGTTAGGAGGGACACCATGAAGATATTCATAAGGAGATAAGCCATTCAAAGTGGAAGAAAGCATGTGGTTGATAAGATGAGTAGCCATAAGAATACTTTCTCCCCAATATGCCATATCCAATCCTGACTGAAAAAATAGAGCACGGGCTGTTTCTAACAAATAACGATGCTTTCGCTCAACGATGCCGTTTTGTTGGGGAGTGTAGACACAAGTGGTTTGGTGTAGGATGCCTTTGCTTTGAAAAATTGTTGTAGAACCTTAGACGATCCTAACTCGTAGGCATTGTCAGATCGGACAATCTTGACTTGTTGGTTGAATTGTCGTTCAGTCATATGAATGAAATTTTGGATGTGTTGTGTGGCCTCGGATTTGGACTTCATAAAAGAACCCATGTGGACCTACTAGCATCGTCAACTATAGTTAGGAAAAAACGAGAACCATCATGATTATATTGAGAGCATGGGCCCCAAATATCAATGTGAATGATATCAAAACAGTCCTTCGATTTATGATTAGAATGAGGAAAAGGTAAACGATGTCCTTTGGCACGAAAACAAATGTCACATGCAAAATCTAAAGGAACATCATGCTTACTAATCAAACCCATCTTAAGCATCTTATTCACAGGAGGATGTCCCATTCTTCTATGCCAAAGCAAGAGTTTGCCACTACTATTATCATTAGGAGATCTATGAACATTATTACAAGCATTAAAAACATTACTCAAAAGATGAATATCCAAAACATAAATGCCATCCTCTTTATGTCCAATGCAGCACTTATTCATCAAGGTAGGGGCCTGCAAATAACAGTAGGAATTATCAAATGAAATACAACAATCAATCTGGCTAGCAAGTTTGCTTACCGACACCAAAGACAAATTGAAACTAGGTACGTACAGGACATTGTCAAGCTTAAAACCATTAGACAGGCGAACAGTACCTACTGTATCAATGACTTCAGTTTTTCCATTAGGCAGAGTCACATAATGACATTTAGAAAGCTTATGTTTGTCACACAGCAAATTCTCATTTCCAACTAAGTGGTCACTAGCTCCTGAGTCTACTAACCATCTTTGCTTATCACCGCTTTGACAAACAACAGAATCATTACTATAAATCATACCTGCAAAATTGGAGTGATCGCTGCGATCTTTCAAGCTGGTGCTTGTGTTCCCTTTCTCAGAAACACAACCCTTTTGCTCAAAGAAATCACAGATACAATTGAATCTTTCAACATCCAAACACAGGAGTGGCAGCGGAAACTTTACCTTCCTCTTTCTGTCGAACAGCATTGGCAGCGGAAACTTTAGGTCCCTTCCACCATTCAGGATATCCATGAATTTCAAAACAATCTTTCTTGAGATGGCCAGTTTTCCCACAGTGATTACATGTCCCGACACTTCTTTGTTGGAACCGTCACGACGTTGTTTGGAACGGTCATTACGACCACGGTCATCTCGATTAACAGTATTAGCGAAAGATGTTTCAGCGGAATCCTTACCTATTTTACCTGTGCTGCGCTGTCTTTCTTCTTGAAGGATAAACGCATAAGCTGAATCAATGCTGGGAAGAGGAGACATCATCAAAAGGTTGCCACGAACATTGACAAAATCTTCCCGCAATCCTAAGAGAAACTGGAACAATTTCTGATTCTCGATCATCTTAATCACTTTGTCACCATATCCACACATGCAGGTGTCGATGTTAGATATACTGGCGATGTCATCCCATAGTTTCTCTAGACGTGCGAAGTAGTCAGCAACACTGGAAGAACCTTGTTCACACTGAGACAACTCTCTCTGAAGTTCAAACATATGTGTTCCATCAGGACGATCGTATCTTCTGGACAAAACTCTCCACATATCGCGAGAAGTATTTTGGGACATCAAACCATCAGCTATGGAAGATTCAACACTGGATATAATCCAAGATCTTATCAAACCATCGCAACGATCCCATTCTCTTTGCCGATTTTTGGCGACTTTGGATCGCGGCAGGGTACCATCAATTAGAGTGATTTTGTTTTTGGCGAGGAGAGAAATTTCCATTTTCTTCTTCCATATTTGGAAACCTGTTCCGTTGAACCTTTTAGCAGTGAGAGAGACTCCAGGTTGGTCTGCGCTGGTGACGATGAGGGGATCGAAAGAATTGAAATGAACAGTACGCCTCCTCCTCCTATATTCTTCATCTTCTGGATCTTCCGATAAATGGTCTTCCTCTGTAGCACCTTCATCTTGTTCGCTGTCGCTTGCTCTAGTTGTCATGGTGGAGGAGAAAAAAAAAATTACAGGTAGCGAACCTGCTCTGATGCCATGTAAAACAGAAGATTATGACATATAGACGATCAACGAAGTGATCGCTCTGGTTGAGTGTGAAAGAGAGTGAAAGATGAATGCATTCTCTGTATTTCTAGATTGAGAAGTGTGTCGATTACAAGCTTATGTTCTGAAATATATAAGACTAAAGATGGAAAATAAAGAGACGGGAATAGGAAAGTAAAGAGAAGGGAATGTGAAAAGCAGAAAAGAAAATGTAGAGACTACAATATCCTAACATGTTGGCACCGCCGTTAACACCCTCATCGGCAAACCTAAGAGCCTCGCTAGATTGATTGAACCTCCTATAATTCCTAATAACTATCGAGAATAAACCATCAAAAGATGCCATAAGTTGGTCCATAACCAAACTAGACCAAGAGATATCACCAACGTACAATAGGGTAATTTATTAGAGCACCAAAACGGCAAGAATACCGAGCAAGGAGTAGGGGTCCATCAAAAAAATCAGCCATGACAAGACGTCAAGACAAGGGGAGAAAGGATTGGGCGCCCGCCAAAGGAAGAAAAAGACAGTAATGGTTATTTTTTTATACAACTAAGTGTAAATGTTACATACAAAAGCAAATTATTAAATTGAAATACTTATGGGAAGTGATAACCTTAACACAAAATACGATCTCAGTATCATTTATATGGAGCGTGTTTTTTTAAAAAAAAAATAAAAAGGAGAGAATAGTGATTGTTGAGCGTCTCGGCACACACATAATTAACATATGCCAAATATTTATAATTCAGTTGGAAACACATAATGTACACAAGATTAGAAGTCTTTGATTCATGTTTCATGGGCAAATTCGGAGTAACGGGCCGGTCGCACCCATACTTTGTACAATCTAGCCATTTGGCAGTCTAGTCAGCTGCCGACTGGATTAATTTTGCTGACTGGGCTGCCTTTTTATAATATTAACTTTGAATGTTTATAACTTTTAATATATAAGTCCAAAATAAAAAAAATTATATCATTGTTTATCTAAATTCAAGCTCTTCAAAACAAGACCAGTCATGGATATGTTTTGACAACTTAAAAAAAAATTATTTTTACATGTGTATGATGATACACTAAAATGATAATATGATTCATTAATTTGATATTATGATCCATTAATATTGATCTTATCATTCATTAATTAATAAGTAGTGAATTAGATTACGAATACCGGAACTGATAAAAATCATTATCGTTTTGTAGTGTATTATTATTATTGTATGGTGTATTTTAAACCTTATATGGTGAATCATGTACTTTGCATACATACCAAATATTGTTTTATATTGTATTTTGTTTGAAATTTTTATTTTTATATGTTTACGATGATACACTTAAATGAAGACATGATTCACTAATTTTGATATTATGATTCATTAAAATTGATATTATGATTCATTAACTAAGTGGTGAATTAGATAACAAATTTCGAAACCGATAAAAATCATTATTGTTTTGTAGTGTATTATCATTGTTGTATGGTGTATTTTAAACCTTATATGATGAATCGCGTATTTTTCATATATATCAAATATTATTTTGTGTTGTATTATTGTGTAAATTTTTTTACCCTTATATGTTTGCGATGATACACTAAAATGAAGATATGATTTATTAATTTTGATATCATGATTCATTAAAAGTGATATTATGATACACTAAAATGATGTTATGAATCATAAGTCTTATTGATATATATGAATATATACATATAAGGGAAATTTCACCAAATACCACCAAGTTTTTGCTTAATTCATGATATACCACTGTGTTTCTAAAATTACACAGGATAACACCGAGTTTTTACTTATTTCACCAGATAACACTCTATCACATATTTCGTTAACTTTTCCGTTAATATCCCTAGAAAAAAATATTAAACTACCCTATTATTAGTTAAATTAAGGTGGTATCTTATTTATCAATATGACAGTTCATTGGGAGGCAATTAATAACATGAGTATTTTGTTATTTTCTAGGAAAAATAACAAAGAAGTTAACAGAATATGACAGAGTGTTATCTGGTGAAATAAGTAAAAACTTAATGGTATCCTGTGTAATTTTAAAAACACAGTGGTATATCGTGAATTAAGCAAAAACTCAATGGTATTTGGTGAAATCTCCCTACATATAAATAATATAAAATTTTAAAGTTCTCAAAACATATCCATGTCTGGTCTTATTTTGAAGAGCATGAATTTAGATGAACAATGGTATAATTTTTTTACATTTTGGACTTATATTTTATAAGATACAATAATATAAAGTTAATATAATAAAATGCAATACAATCAGCAGCTGACTGGACTGCTGACTGACTGCCAACTCAGCTTACCGCACCATTGTTGTACGCGGCGCGCTTGCACCATCTCCACGCTGTGTTTCATGATACTAGACAACGCCCCATATAAATCGTTATATGCTTCCCCTAATTAATTTTAAAACGTATATGACCATTCAAGTACAAAATAGATACACGGTAGGAGTTGAAACTCAGTTCTTTTGTCCTTTGTCATGCTATTGCTAACTATAGTATGTCCACTTTTTTACTTTTTCTGAATTCATCTTCCTACTTTTGGGTTGTTGTTTAAAGTCACAACCTTTTGGTCAAAATTTGACTTCGCGGTCTACATCTTCCTTCCCGTCAATTTCAATATTAATAATTTTTTATAAAATAACTACTTTAATGAAAAAGAAGCTTTTAATAAAGTTTTTTGACACTTAATTATAAACCAAAAACTTTAATAAGAAAGAAAAAAAACAAAATTAAGAATGATACTACATGAATATCTTTTCTTCTGAAAGGAGGAATGGTACATGAATCTTTCATGGGACTTTTAATAAGATGATGGATAATTAGCTTAAATAAATAGTTTGTGGCTTTAAAAAACAGATACTAGTTGATTACCATATTTTACATGAATGACTAATAACTTGACAACGAAGTTTTAGTTGTAAGCTTAGCTTTCAGCAAAGATAATAATTGTACCCTTAATAAGCTGAGCTCCCCAGATGCCGGAGAGGAGCGTGCATTATTAACGTCAAATGTCAGGGTAACATAAATTATCCTATAAATATCTTGAAATGTACTACTACTACTAAAAAACTACAATAGCTTGCACCCTTTAATTGCATGGCAAGTCACGGGAAGATGGGGGAGAGAGACATATATTAATTGCTGCATGCCGGGGATTGTGTCCTGGTCTTTTCTGGGTTTATTTCATGATGCCAGAAGAGTGAACATAGGGAGGGGCACTCGATATTTATGAAGGATGGACCCCTTGGAGTATATAATAAGATAAATAATTTATTTATTATTAATATTGTGGTTAGAAGCTAGTTTTTTGTGAGTAATTTGGGTTATAAGTTAGGGAGACTAATCTGGAATAAAAATTATTTTCTCTCACAAAAATGATCTCTTGGTTCTTAATAACTTTATAAGTATTATTTTCGGTCACAAACTTTTCTCTAAATTCTAAAATTAGTTCTAAATTGGGTCTTAGACTAATAACGATATGTCAGTACTAGGCATTATTTTATTAGGAGAAGGGAGATTCAACCCTAACATATTATGTGCAAGTAAGCAACTCTTCCTACAAGGCTTTTTTTTCTCAGAGAATGAATCAATGAGTTCTATCAAATATGGTTTGAGGTGAGTGATTAGACTTACTATCCAATATTTTTTATGTTATTATTTATTTCACGCCTACTAATTTGCTATTGATACTTTAATCGTACTATCTTTTAACGATCGTATATAAATGTTTTGAAAAAGGTAGGAAATGCAAGGACAAGATTTATGAATTATTTTCCTTCATAAAATTGTTGTGGATTGTTTTATCTTAATTTTTTTTACCGGAAATAAAAGTAGATTTAAAGTAATGGAAATAGGAGAAATAAATGGAAAAAATAAGTACTCATATATACTAAGACATCAAAAAATATAAAAATTAAAATAAATATCATATGTTACTGTAGCAGAAGTAAGAAAACACTGATAATTTTGAAGTTAATGGTATGAATCTCTTGAGATGATACTAAGTCAAACCTAGATTGTAGTGTTAGTACAATGGAAGGTACTGATCCAGTGTTGGGTTTTAACTTTCAAGATATCGAATTATTTTCAGAATTGGATACCTAATCAATCATTAGAATTGTTTGCCTTTTACAAGACAAAAATTAGTATTATAGTTGATTGAGTTCAATATTTAAGTATGCCGTGATGATTGAGATCCATCAAAACTCACAACTCACAAACAGGTACATTGTTTGCCGAGTCAACAATTCATATTTTATTTCCGAATCATCAAAGGTTTGTGTGTCATCATCTCTTGACAATTTATTACCAAAGAAAAAAAGACAATTTATTAATTTATAAATTTCCAGTACAGGGTCTAGTTATACTCACGGTTCAAGCTTACTTGCCACACCTGAAGCCTCCCACGTGCACGCCATCAGACCCACAATCCACATGCGTGGAGCCGACAACCTCTCAAGCCGCAATGCTGTACCTCGGCCTATACCTCGCAGCCATCGGCGTCGGCGGCATAAAAGGCTCATTACCTACCCACGGCGCAGAACAATTCGACGAGTCCACTCCAGCCGGCAGAATCCAACGATCCACTTTTTTCAACTACTTCGTCTTCTGCCTTGCTGCCGGTGGTTTGATCGCCGTCACCCTTGTAGTATGGGTGGAAGACAACAAAGGCTGGAAATGGGGTTTCTTCATCGCCACTGTGACGATCCTCCTCTCAATCCCAGTCTTCCTCACCGGCTCCCCGTTTTACCGTACTAAAATCCCAAGCGGCAGCCCGCTCACCACCATCTCTAAAGTCCTCATTGCAGCCACTCTCAACACCTGCTGCGGACGCAAGCATTCCTCCATCAACAACGTCTCAAACTACAGCCCAACTCAAACCGCTAACGGAGCCACGGACGGTTATAACGGAAAGGATATCGTGGATCACCAACAACAGGACCGGTCACTTGAAACCCGAACTGAAACCCTCAAATTCTTAAACCGAGCTGTCGAGCCGAACCCATCTTTCCCATGCTTACAGTGCACTACAAAGGAAACTGAAGAAGTGAAAGTCGTACTCAAAATCCTTCCAATCTTCGCAAGCACGATCGTCCTCAATTGCTGCTTAGCCCAACTCTCAACATTCTCTGTCCAACAAGCCGCTAAAATGGACACAACCCTGGGATCTCTCTCCATCCCACCAGCTTCCCTCCCTGTGTTCCCGATCCTCATCATCATGTTCATTGCCCCACTCTACGACCATTTGATCATCCCCTTCGCGCGGAAACTCACCAAAACTGAATCAGGGATCTCTCACACCTCCAACGAATCGGTACCGGCCTCATCTATCCGTCCTCGCTATGGCCGTTGCCGCCTTAGTCGAAGTCAAACGAAAAAACATTGCTTTTGACTCCGGACTCGTTGACTCTACCAAACCGTTGCCCGCAACTTTTTTATGGATTGCGTTTCAGTACGCACTGTTAGGTTCTGCAGATCTCTTTACTTTAGCCGGCATGCTCGAGTTCTTCTTCACTGAAGCGCCGTCGAGTATGAGGTCACTGGCCACTTCGCTGTCGTTTGCGTCATTGGCAGTTGGATATTACTTGAGTTCTGTGATTGTGGAGATTGTGAATAGTGCGACGAGGAGAGGGGAGCATCATAAGCCGTGGCTCTCTGGTCCCAATTTGAACCATTATCGTCTTGAGAGGTTTTATTGGGTGCTTTGTGGGTTGAGTGGTTTGAATTTTGTAAATTACCTATTCTGGGCTTGGCGTTACAAGTATAGATCCAAGGGTTCTATGAAGTAGATAGCTGAATGTGGGCATTCAGGGTGTATGTATATGTAACAATTAATGAATATGTTGATCAAATATATCACTCTACGCATTTATATATCAAAGAGGGATGAAATGATTTAACCAAAACCCCTTCTGCCTATTGAGTACATATATAAGTTCACTGATCTTTCTCCCCCACAAACTAGAACTTATGCAGTGTTAGATGATATATTACTATTAACTTATGAATAATGTACCCTTTAATAAACATATGTTGTCTAAAACACGATTTGTCATGATCTACAATCGTAAGTCCCTCCTTCCTACACAGGCCCAATGAAATGTATAAAAGGCAGTTCAAATAAGTCACTATTCAGGTCCATTGATGAACTTGTTTGAAGTGACAAAAGGCTAAAGAGCTAAACAACATTTACGACATCACTTATCTTGGGTTGGACCGTATGATGGACCTTATGGTGGGTTGGTGATCTTCTGGAGAGTAGTACTCTTTTTATTAACGCCGGACTAGGCAGGCAGGCAGGTCTCTGAACTTGCAATAGTCGAAGCAGCGAGAGATTTGTTTGTGGCAGGGCAGTAGCTCAAAACCTCCGCGCCAATTCTTGGTTGTTGCTTGCCTTTTGGGAAAGATATCCAAATTTTAGAGAGGGACTCGAGAGGCGTCAACAAATAGTCAAATGGATCAATCCCGGGTCAAAATAACAGCGGGAGCTTAATTTATTGCAAGTGACATATCAGAAAGCCAACTGTTAGATAGGTAAACAGGACAAAATTCAAAACAACTTTATATAATTAGGAAGAAACACAAAAGTCTGATGAAGGATAACGAGGAACCATCTATAACGGGATATACATACTTGGAGGAAACGAGGAACGATATCCCAATTTTAGAGAGGGACTCGAGATAGGGCAACAAATAGTCAAACGGATCGATCCCAGGTCAAAATAACAGTGGGAGCTTAGTTCATTGGAAGTGAGACATTAGAAAGCCAACCGTTAGACAGACAAAAGGGACAAGATTCAAAGCAACTCTATCTAATTAAGAAGAAACTCAAAGGTCTGATGGGGAATAACGAGGAACCATCTATAAGGGTGGATATACATACTTGGAGGAAAGACGTGAAATCAATGAGGATGATGTTTGGAGACCTTAATTCCACTATGTTTTGGATACGAAGAGTCAAGACAAAGAAGGAGCAACAAGGAAAAGGATAAAGAGGTAAGTGTAAACAAAAAGGCTAGTAGTAGCAGAGTGGGATGAAATGGAAACTATAGCAAAAGCTTGGACTGAAGAGGAAGATAGTAATGTTAGAGACAGGACTGACTCTCTACCTATCCATGCAAGTTGGGCGACGGAACAGGTCCCTATATTGTGAAACCCAATTTTTATTTCCTTCTTTCAGATTTTGTCATGAGAAATCTATATAAATGTCTAAATTTATCTTAAAGTATGCTATAAAGGGCCTCATTTTACATATTTCAATTTAGTATTTTTTTTATATTTACATAATTAAATTCTATAGGGGCTCATTTTAGATTTTAGTACTGAGCCTCGAAAATCATGAAGACGGCCCTGATTAGAGAGGAAGGGCCTTACCGTAAGTAAGAAGAGAACACAAGTGTTTAAAAATTGTCAAAAAAATACATTAGTGAAGGGGATCATGTTGGTTAAAGAGAAAGAAGGAAAACAACATAGATGGCCTTTAAAATGCTTCTATAATGCTAAAGAAGAAGAATGCTAAATCGAGATGTAGAAGGTGAAATTCTCTTGTAGGATGTACTCGTGGGTGTAACAATCTAACAGATAAAAGACTTTCTCATATGGTAAAAAGTTCCTTCCGTGTAGCTGGGGTTATTTTGTGACGCTTGCGGACATGGTATGTTATGTTAGTAGAGGAGTGTGAATTCGCACTAGTTCTAAAGTGCAGGTTGGGAAGGACTTGGAATTATAAGATGTCTTAGTTAAAGATGATCAACATATTATAGAAGCTAGAAGCTAGGATATGTTTGTATGTTGGCAATTGCCAAAACTATTTTTTTTGTTTGCCACCAGGTTCGCCCTGTTGGACTACATCCGGATCGGGGATCAGCTATGGGTGGATAGGTTCCAGTCCCCTCCCAATAGCCGGGGCGGGGGATTGAACCATGGTTCTCCCTACCAAGTTCAGTCCAATCACCACTGAACCAACGGGGTATTGGTTAATTGCCAAAACTATTTACAAATAAGACTGTTAGGATAGCCATATCAGCCCAATGTCCTGTATTTGTATTTCCAGATGTAATAGTTTAGGTCCATTTTCTTTTCTCTCTCTTTCTATTGATAACAGTCAATTGTTATCGCTTGTATAGATATACTACTGCAGCTTAGTTTATACTAAGTATGTGATATGTTTTCTCATGGTACCAGAGCAATCAAGTGAATAAGAATGTAATCAATACAAGAAAATCATCGAGAAAACATGAAAAACAAAAAAAATCCATGTCTTTCTCTTTCTTCTTTTTTTCGATAATTATAGGCACATGACCTAGGGTGCCACAAGAGCAAATCAAACAACACCTACTCAACTCTTACATAACCTTTTTGAGTCCTACCTTACACAGACATTACACGGGACATCTTACTAAAGCCTAGAGATCTTGTCCTAGGGACCTTCCTTGACCTCTTCTTACAACCTTTCTCTTGCATCTCTGACGATATAGCGGACATGCTCGTCTTGGGACCGTCTTACACGCCATCAATTCCTCTTCCAGGCTGGGTAATCGGAGAGTAAACTCCTTTCCCCCACCACCGTCCTTCACGGCGCACCTTCCTTGACCTCTTCTTACAACCTTTCCCTTGCATTTCTGACGATATGGCGGACACGCTCGTCTTGGGATCAGCCTACACGCCATCCATTTCTCTTCCAGGCTGGGTAATCGGAGAGTAAACTCCTTTCCCCCACCACCGTCCTTCACAACGCACCTTCCTTGACCTCTTCTTACAACCTTTCCCTTGCATCTCTAACGATATGGCGACACGCTCGTCTTGGGATCAGCCTACACGCCACTCCATTCCTCTTCCAGGCTGGATAATCGGAGAGTAAACTTCTTTCCCCCACCACCGTCCTTCACGGCGCACCTTCCTCCTTTCCCCCACCACCGTCCTTCACAGCGCACCTTCCTTGACCTCTTCTTACAACCTTTCCCTTGCATATCTAACGATATGGCGGACACGCTCGTCTTGGGATCAGCCTACACGCCACTCCATTCCTCTTCCAGGCTGGATAATCGGAGAGTAAACTCCTTTCCCCCACCACCGTCCTTCACGGCGCACCTTCCTTGACCTCTTCTTACAACCTTTCCCTTGCATCTCTGACGATATGGTGGACACGCTCGTCTTGGGATCAGCCTACACGCCACTCCAATCCTCTTCCAAGTTGGGTAATCGGACAGTAAACTCCTTTCCCCCACCACCGTCTTCACGGCGCACCTTCCTTGACCTCTTCTTACAACTTTTCCCTTGCATCTCTGACGATATGGCGGACACGCTAGTCTTGGGATCAGTCTACACGCCACTCTATTCCTCTTCCAGGCTGGGTAATCGGAGAGTAAACTCCTTTCCCCCACCACCGTCCTTCACGGCACTTCATTCCTCCACCAGGTTGGGTAATCGGAGAGAAAACTCCATTCTTCCACTCCCCCATAATGAGTAATAAGAGAATAAACTCCTTTACCCCACCAAAGTGGGTGGTAAGAGGATTCGAACTAAGAGAATAAACTCCTTTCCCCCACCAAAGTGGGTGGTAAGAGGATTCGAACTCAGGACCTTCCGTCCCCTACTTCAATCCTCCACCACTCGGATGTCAATCACTTGACTCTTTCTTTCTTCTTTCTTCTTCTTGCTGAATGTATTGACGAGAGTGTCGTCTACAATCGACCAACTTATTCTCTTCATCAAACAAATTTCGGCTTCGGTAAATCCATCCCTAAGAAACTCAAAGAAATGGGCGACAAAGAGAAAACTAGTGCTGAAGGTGAACGTGAGAAAAGCAGAGATAAATCCGACGACAACCCTAGCGATGACCAGTTCAGCAAAATCCGAATTTTTTTTAGTGAAAAACCGAAAACCGAACTGAAATCCAAATTTTAGTTAGCTCAGATTTTAATTAACCGAAAACAAAATAGTTTTTTGAAAGACTAAAGAAAAGAGAATAGTTTTTTAAAAAATAAACATTAATTTGGATAATTTGGTTAACCGAATTTGACAGAGTGAAAACCGAAATCCAAACAAATTATAATTTGGATATTCGAATAACTGAAATTTTAAATTCAATTATAAAATTCAGTTAAAATCAAATAATTTTTTTGGATATTTCAATTTTTGGATAAATCCAAAATATCCAAACTGAATGCTCACCCCTATCAATAAACTTGGAATTGAAGAGATTCAACCAATACCGGTTAAATGTGAACAAATCTACAATGTTCATCACCATAATCCAATCTAGCATCAAAGAACAAAACGCATAGAGATTGACATCCACTGTGTGAGCCAAAAAATCCAAGAAGGTCTCATCACAATTCAACACATCCTAAACAGAAATATACCAGCTGATTTCTTAATAAAAGTGAGAGGGAAGACTTATGCAAGCATTCTTAAAGACGTTAGTCTCTCTCTGTTGCAAGATTACATGAGGAAGCTATGTGAATCTTGAAAGGAGTGTTAGGATATCCGTATCAGCCAAATTTCCTATATTTTCTGATGTAATAGTTTAGGCCCATTTTCTTTTTTGTCTTCCTTTCTATCAAAACAATCAATCGTTATCGCTTGTATAAATAAAAGTCTGAATGCAGCTCATAATTCAGGAGAATTTCCGTCAAATAGGAACACAGCAGACCTCCAATATTTAGTCCAGCTTCATTTCATTCTCAAGAGTTTATTTATTTATTTATTTATTTATTTTTGATTGACATTCTCAAGAGTTTATTCGACAATATGCATTGACCTCTAGTACTAGCTGTACGACGATATTAATGACGCTCGGAAATACTTCAGTAGCAATTTATTATTATTATTATTTTTCTACGTTTTGAGTGAAATCCAATGGCACTTGAGAAAAAAATCCGGTGATTAACCAGAGATGGTGAATAATGAAAGTAATGGAAGAAGCCTGTGCCAGATCATGATTTCAACCAAAAATAAATAGCAGTCCATGGCGATGCAAATGAAACACTAGCAATCTGCCGGGCTAGGATACAACACAAAAGCTTGCATACCTTCATCACAAACTACCTCTCAGTAAGAAGCCCAAGCCGCCGCCTTGACAGAATTGCTGCTTGAATTGAACAAACCTAGTTTCTCTATTAGCCTGTCCAGTAGATCACCAACCACAAAGGAAACACCAGATGCCATGACTCCTAAACTCACAAAGTAACTTACTGTTTTCAAGTACCCTTTCTCAGTTCCTCGTCGGACATAAGCCTTTCCAGCAGAAAGTAACATGATGGATAGAATAGAAGTTACTGCTACTGCAATCATCTTGTAGTCTCGGACGTCACTCTCACGAAAAGTGAAAGCATAAACCACCGGAGGAAGTGATCCGAAAAGAATGTAAGATAGAACCGCGACTGTAGCGTGGAGGGTGAAATGCCCAGGTTCACCTAAGGCTTCCTCGTACTTCTCACTGCTTGTTTCGTGTTTCAGCACTCTAAGCTGTAATAGGATCAAGAGTCGGATGATCACAAAAGAAAGGCAGCAGCCAAAACCAACAACAATAAAAGAAAGAAAGAGAAAAATATTATTAGCTACATTACATTTTGAGCAAGAGCAGAGAATCCTCCGATCATGTTTGCCATTCCCAAAGCTAAGATATTCACTGCAACAAAACATATGAAAAACAGAGATCTTTCAAACCAGAAGCTTATCTAATCCACCACCGAATAGTGGAACATAAGACAATTGTCACAAGTCAAAACCAGGCTCAGTCAAAGAGTAATTGTGAACGATGTAGATCCTCTTATCCTTTCTTGTATTATAACTATGAGAAAGAAACGACGATGAATCTAGCTTGGGAGGAAAAGGAATAAACCACTCACATGTAGCAGTATCAGCACCAGCTGCAGAGCTCACTACACTAAGGCTAGCAATTGACTCAAGCAAGCCACCATAAACTATGCTTTTTATTATACCAACTCTTCTGGTTGGCGCAGGAGCAACAACGGATGGACCTGAAATTGAGAAGTCAGTGCTAGTTTGTACCAGTAGTAATAACGGATACAAAATTAGTTCCTACAAATATGGGATGACTGTCATTCCATATTTGTAGGAACTAAATTTGTATCCGTTATTAAGTAGCAGGATATACTCTTATCTATGTAGATAATTGCTCTTTCAGTGTTACCTGCATGAATATGTCCTCTCCCAATCGGCACAAGTTTGAATGGTCTGCCACTGTGGCCGTCACTTGGGATGTTTATGATCACCTCTTTCTTCCTTCTATCCACTGCAACTGCATTCACTACTGAAAGAAAGCCCAAATCAACTTCATTTTTCTTATGGTTTTAATCAGCCATTCCATCATTTCCTTTTTCGCTTAAAGTTCACACTATCAATAGTAGTTTTAGATGGATAACTACTATTATGCCATTGTAAAAAGCATTACCTGCATGAGTATGTCCTGTGCCTCTCCCAATTGGCACTAGTTTGAATGTACTGTCCCCTTTCTTCTTCCCATCCGCTGCAACTTCACTTTCTACTGAAAGAGAGGATTAATGAACCTTTTTTTAGCGATAACTTTTTTTTTTTTTTTGATAAGTGGGGTAGGTATGTTATCATCAATAGTGTTACCTGCATCTGTTTTTTCTATGCCTCTTCCAATTGGTACAAGTTTGAAAGTGCTGTGACTATCACTTGGGACATTCAGGATAACCCCGTTCTTCTTTCTATCTGCTACACCTTCATTCCCTGTTATAAACAAGCATAAATCAACTTTCCATTTCCTATTTTATCATCGATTTAATTCTTCCCATTTTCTCTTAAAAGTTAAAACTTCCCCTAATAGCTTTAGATGGATAACTACTATTGATGAACAGCGTTACCTGGAACAGTTTTTCCTGAGCCTGTCCCACTAAACACAAGTCTGTGACTGTGACCATCATCACTCGGGTTGTTGAGGGTCACCGCCTTTTTCTTTCCACCCGCTGCTACTTCATTGCCTATTCGAAGGAAGGCCAAATCAATCTTCCTTTTCTTTTAGTATTAATCATCCATTTTAATCCTTTCAATTTACTTCCACAGTTCCCACTCTATCAATTTTAGCTTTGAATGGACAGCTATCATGCTATCATCAACGACTTTACCTGCTTCAGTTTGTCCAATGCTTATCCCAATGGGCACAAGTTTGAATCTACTTTGACCATCACTTGGGATACTGGGAATTACCCCTTTCTTTTCACCCGCTGCAACTCCATTCCCTATTGGAAACAAGGCAAAAAAACTCTCAGCAACCAGTATCAATCACGTTTTACCAAAGTACTATATCATAAAGCAGGCTTGGGGGTATAGAGAAACCAAAATACAAATACGCCTCTTGAGTTGAGACTTAGAAAATCTGACTCATAACAGAAGATGTATCATCAACGCTCACTCATATATATCAATAACGGCCACAGAAACAGGGGCCTTTATTTTCTCACCAACTTCATTTTTTCCGGTGAGTATGGATTTATTCACCGCTGGCAGAGACATGGTTCCTGGCTACTCAGATTTATAAGGCTGGAACAGCAGCCTCTAGGAAAACTGTATCAATCAGAACAAAAAGAGTATGAAAAGTTGGAAGGACCAGTTCTGGGCAGGAAGAAGCAAAAGTTGAGCCGAAGTTATTGACTATATGAATGTTCCACCGCAATTCATGATCAATATGGTGACATTTCTCTAAAGTTCATTGAAATTGGAGGAGATTGAGATGCAGTGTTACCAAAGTCCACAGCCGTATAGATGTGGGTGTTGGAAATTTTGTCGAACATCTCGTCTTCTGCTTGGATGAACAGACAATGAAAAGTTTACAGGGTGTCTCTAGATGGAGGTCATCGTAGAACCTCTCGGATTACAGTATTGTTCCCACGTCTCTAAATCAAATCTGAAATCCAATAACATGGCACCAACAAACAATTTCGATTAGTCAACGATGTCTTGCATTAAATTATATAGTCAATGATGCATTACACTGAAGCTAATTATTTCTTCAGACTATTAAACTAGGTACCCACGTTGTTGCACGAGACGGTCATTATAACTCGTTGGAAGTAAGGCTATGACCCCATGTTCTTGATGTGGACGTACTGGGATCAGTTCAGGTTCAGGTCAACACTTACCGCAAATCTCTTCAACTTTCCTCTTCCTTCTAAGAATAACCCAGGCAAACCAGTTTGAACAGAAGAGATCATGTGTCTCTTGCTTCTCTAAAACCTTCTCCACATTACTGTGATGCACCGGGAAGGCAACCTTTTGTCCCTTTCCGGGGATGCGAAACGAAGGGAAACTATTTCGAAATATTTCGGAGAGAACTCCATTGTTGAAGATGTTTACGTCGGCGACACCTTTTTGCCCCTTCCCGGGAAACGTATCCAATCAGACCTTGCTCGAGCGACGATGCCGACCAGTTCGATTTTCTCTTCCTTCTCGCTGGCTGCTGAAATCCGGATTTCTCCCGTCAGCTAATGTTGGAGCCTTGGAGGAAGGGCAGGGGTGACGGAGTGAAAGCTGATCATGGGCTGTAAGTCTGTAACCAGTGGGCTCGGATCCGTAATGTCGAGTACAAATAATTGCTGTTGGATTGAATCTTTTTGTTCGTGATTCAATTTATCAATGGTAAGGATATATATTAATTAAGAATGAGAACAACAGCTCCATAATCGTCTCTGAAACTGAACATCCACTAGTGTAACATAAACCAAACTCTATTAAATATAAGATAGATCTAACTCAAAGTAGGATAGGATATATTTTGAAAATCCTAGTATTCATTTCCTGCCAAATATAATAAAAATGTGTGGTATAAACCATGACCTTTTTTCTATTAATTGTATTTCCTGCAAATCCATTACATGACACACAGGGTAAATAAAAGTCTTCAAAATGTCTTAAACATTATACATATTAATATTGGGTCCCTAATAAGTCAATCAATCTTTTGTAGTACGTTGTCCATGGTTGACCAAATGATGAATAAATGCCTTGGGAAGTTACCATTACTTCAACAACCTAATGCTAGTTCAACTTAGGAACCTACCTATGTAACACCCCTACTAATCATGCTCCTAAAAACAATATAATCGCAGCGGTAAATAACAGACTGTCGCTCTAATGGTGTCACTGTTATCACTCGCCCATGCGGGTGATAACGAATTACCTGATAATCAACATGCGAAACGTATTCCCGCAGTGACCACAAGAGAAAGATAGTAGAACTTAAACCATTTAAAACAAATCCAACAACAATAATTATTACAGACCGTACTCGTGAGCATCTAACCAAATACACCTTGGTTTATTCAACCCGAGTCCAAAACGTCATCAGTATCAAACCGTACCAAGTTTTAACCAACTGTAATATCACAAACGTCACGCCTCGCGTCGACCACCAGCTACTCTCCTAAAATAAAATGGTTTGTGGTATGGAATCAGCCCCTGCTGAGTATGTCATCACATGCCCCGTCAAGCCCCCAAAGACCCCTCAATTATTTGGTCGAGAGCATGAGGTTCATTACATGCAAAACCGTTTTAATATTTAAAACTATAAATCAAATAACATTAGCGTCCTTACAATAACACAACCATCAGCACACAACAAAAATAACCACAAGTATAACCAATGAACAACAAAGCGAAACAACGAGAATAATAAACAAGTATTAAGTCTCGTCCATGGTATAGAAACCAATATTGTTCGCCACTATATAAGTCTCAATTGTTTTAATTGTTCAGTTATACCTAGTGACAATGTCTCGTTAAAACGACATGTCTCTAGTTACCCATATAATATGGCGGGTCACCCACGGCAGTAGCCACTCCAACGGTAGAGTCTCCGACCAACGAGCCATTCTAGCTCACGGGAAATTTTCTTGATACTTGCGGACCCGTACGCGGACATCCTGGTATCGTTTTTGTGATCACAGCGCGCACCAAGAGCCACATCCTCTTGGCTTTACTTCCATTCATTATTTAATTAATTATACCATCGCATCACATTACCAAATTTTCTAACACAGCAGACTAAGGTCATTAGTCCAATCCGGAGTCTGTAAACTCGGGATCCAGTGTTAGATACGAGAGCGGCGTATAGAAAGGCCAATGCTCCGTATAAAAGTCTCAGATAATATGTATATGTTATTATCATAGTGCTACAACGTTTTACTTACGTTCCTTATATTTCATATAAGATAGCACCATAGCCGCTAGTTCGTTTTATATATATATAGGTTCATATATACGAACCGGTACTGTTAATTCAACAACAGTAAATAATAAGCAGCTATAAATATACAATGCATGCATATTAATTATCACATTCAGACAAACAATCTTATCACAGATCACACAGAAGTCTGAACTGAGGAAGCCCTCAGAGACAATCAGAGACACATAACAACATACCGTTCACCCTGGTGTATTACGGTGGAGTATGAATCAGCAGGATCCTATGCTCCTTGTGTAGTCTCTAACAGTCTAAACAATACATAATGCTACTGATTAGCATACCGTATAACAACACAATCCTACGGTACCCCGTACCGTCACTAACAACTCCCGGTTAACCCCCTCGTTATTAATTATCAATGTTTGTCGGGTTTTTGGTTTAACTCGAGATTGGAAAAGTGTTATATTACATGCGTAGTCTTGTCTTGTATATTAATATAGTTATTGTTGAACTTGTTATCGCATGTGACTTAACATACCCTTGTATGTCGTATAGTTTGTTTCATTATTGCTTGTGTGATCCTTTGTCATGCACTATGCATCTCACCTTAGTATTTATTTTTCTAAGGTTTGTTTCTTTCCTTTTTTTCTTTTTTTTTCTAAGTGGTATACTTCATTTGTAAACAACACTTTTAATTACATGAATCCTTATTATCACATGTACACTCTCTTAACTTTAGAATCCCTTATCCAATGTTTGCAATTCTTTTTCCTTTTATTATATGTCATTTTAATTATGAAAATACATGGTCATTCAACCATGTTATATTTTCCACCATAACATATATTTACTTATAATCATGTATTATGGAACTATTTCTTATATGATAAGTCTTATAATATATATTCATTCTTTCTAATGAATACCTCTTATATTATAATTGTTATAACTCTTATAACATAAAAACCATATTATAAATTCCATTTTAAAATGTCAACATTTTCGAACAGCACTTATGTTCTTAAATATTTACAAAATCACCACATAATTAATGTAATGTTACATTATAGTTATATAACATATATTATGACATTTAAGTCATTAAAACAATTATAACATATAGTTGTAAATTGTTTCAAAAATACCAAACAACCCCTTATATTTCTGGTTTTCAAAAACAACCACTAAACTTCTACAAATCACAAATCAATCCCAAATTATATTTCATTGTTACACTTATATCATATACCTTATATTATACCCTTTATGCCTTAAAATCATTATAACCTATTATATATTTTTTTAAAACAACCGAACACTATTATAATTATCTTCCCACCACTTAACTTTCTATATTCACCAAATTCTCCTCTTTACAACATATAGTTCTCTAATACCATCAAAACTATGTATTATACATATGTCTTTATAAAACCTTACATATAATTCCAAAAATCACCAAACTATACCAAAAGGTTATAAACATTATTCCTAACCTTATATTTTCTCTAAATCTCGACTTTACCACATATGTTACCCATTTGTAACAATATCATCAAATATCTTATATTATGCTTATATAATTCATATAAACTCCAAATTTAACCAAATAAATTCCTAATAACCTAAGGTTTGTACTAAACTCCATTTAGTACCCTCTAGTTTTCAGAAATCACACTTTAGCCCCATCTCTTATAAATCTTTTACAAATTAATACTTATCTTAGTATAAGGTTGTATTTTAATTTCAAAAATTCTCCAAAGTTGGTCAAAGTCTCCTACATAGTCAACTTGGACTTCTAATACCAAATTGGAACCAACTCTTTCGGTAATTACCAAACTTAACCTATACTTTTCTATTTTTACAATTTTGACCCAAAACTTTATAAAATATTATAATTTTTATTAAATTCATTTAAAAACCCTAAATTTCTCTAAATTAAGCTCTCGGCCTAATACTTTGTTAGTAATTACCGTTTGACCCTAAATTTAATTATAAGCATAAATAAAACTAAATAAGCTTATAAACTTAAATAAAAATGGCCTAATAACATGGCCTTATTACAACCTTGAACTTGCAAAATAAATTACACAATAAATGTCTCAAAATATAATACATACTCACGGCCTCACTTGTATTTGATTATTTTTCCACATAATGTCATAATTTGACCATTATGTTAATTAAATCTCTTAAATGACTAGCTTAATTTATCTTAGTCATTTTTTCCATTTTAGGTCAATATGACCCTTATTTAATGTTTCACTCTCGGCAATATTTATACATAAGCTTAGAAATTATAAAAATCATAGATTTAAGGTGTTTATACCTTGATTTGCCCTTGTATGTACTCGGCCTCTTGTAGGAAAAATCACCACATGATTTAGACATGTTTAATACACAAAAACAAGATATGGTTACACTCCAAGCTTGAGCTTAACCATAAGGAATAATTAAAGTAAGATTTAAGGCAAAAATCACCTTAAAATGCAAGGAGGGTTCAAGATGGTTTCGACCTAAGTCAAACACACCACAAGGTGTTAGATACACCATATTGACATAGGAAATAGCTAGATCACAACAAGCTCTCTTGTTATTAGGTTTTACCTTGGAAAAATGCCTTAAAAGAGGGTATTTCCTTTGGATCTCGGCCACCCTTGCTCCAAATGGCTAGCCAACTGATTAAACATGTAAATATGAAGATTATGAGTGTATAAACTCATAAAAATCAGAGGAAGAAAATCGGATGAAGAGTAGAGAAGCTTAAGGTATGTTTTTACCTTAAAATGAGATTTAGAGCAACCTTGGTCTCTAAACTTGTTTCATTCGAATTTGATTGATGTTCTAACCTTATAACACTGAGAATAAACCATAGGAACTGATTAGTCACGAGATCTAAGCATAGGTGGTGAAGAGATGAAGAAAAAGAGCCAAAAACAAGCCTTAAACCATTAATTAGAAGCTTAGAAGTTAGGTTTACCTTCCCAACTGAAGAAGTTCGGTTGAGAGAGCTTGGGAGAGCTTGGAGGAGCTGCTTCACCGAATTGAATGCAGCTAGGAGAGAGAGAGTGACTAGAATGGCTAATATTTGATTGAAAATGCTAATTTGATTAGTTTATTGTCTCATAATTGGAGGTGACTCATCAAGGGGATAAGGAGGGGGCAAGGAGTCGGCTGATTGAAGAGAAAGGAGAGGCTCCCACGAATTTGTGCAATTTGAATCAAATAATGGAGTAAAAGATGGTGTATAAACTAATAAAAGGCAAAAGTAGCCCCTAAATTATGGAGATATGTTGGTGTGTTGTTTATTGTGTGTACATGTGGCTAAATGGAGCCTCTCTTGCTGTAAATGTCAAACTTACATGGTCTAAGGGGTCAACTTTGACCTCTTGACCAATCTTAGTCAATATTAACTCATGTGGGCCCCCTTTTAGGGTTTTATTAATATTTTAATATTAAATTTGTAAAAATTTGTAAAATTTGGAATTAAATTCCTAATACGATATATTGTGATATAATATCATATTTAAAGGTATTTATAACCTTTAAGCCCATTAAAACCAATTTAGAAGGCAATTTCACAAAAATGTGCTTTAAGGAGTTTTAGTGCACATTTTGTGTTGCAAGGTGTTTCTGAGCTTAGTTTTCTTTGATAATGGTTTTGTTGTGTTCCTTACTTCATAATAATACTTAGGAATCCACTTTGGATCCTATCTGAGGTCATACAATCTTTATGGTGTCCTAAAGCACCTTTTTGGCTTTACCGATCTTAAGGCATGTTTTGCCTTGTTGAGATCTTTAGATTGTTCCCCAGTAATATTTAGGTGTTTATTAACCATCTTAGATCATTAATAGATCATTTAATTATATTTTAAAGGTTAGGGGTATTTCAACCTATTTAGATCGAGTAGCACTTTTTGATTGAAAATATTGCTTCATGACAAGACCACATCATCACATCATTCGTGTAGTAAGCATTTATGATAAAAGATCTCAACTTAATCTCCCTTAATTTGTGTTTCATGTAGTATTTATGGACCTGTTTTAGCTAGAGAGCTTTCACACCGGTTTAAATCTGCTTGAGCTAACAATTTCAATACTAAACCCACTATAAATGTGACATAAATTCTTCCAACCAACAAAGACTTTTTCTAGAATAATGATACATTGACCAAAAATAAGCTCCATTTAAGCCTACAATCTCTTTGATGTCATGCTTATGAAGGATAAACATGGACATCCAATCGGTCAACATAAAAAGGACGTCACTAGCTGAAGACACTCTAGGGGGCTTCCACATCTGAGTGGATTCCACTCTCCAACATTTAAAAAAAAAAGATAATTACACATGTGGAGGAGAGGGACTTGTGTGTGAGTTTGTTAGTTAAGAAATCCACTTTATGTCAGAGGAGAGAGAGATTGTGAGAGAGTGAATTTAATATTAATTTCACCTTGACTGTTGTGGATGCTCGCGAGTTTTTCTCGCGAGCATTCTTTTTTTTGGTAAACATAAGCGAGCATTCTTGAAGTTTAACTCTAGATCCTTTTCACCAATTTGTCAACCTAGGGTGCGTTCGGTGCGAGCATTTATCTTGCTTTTTGCTTCTTCTTTTTTTCAAAAAGCAGCTGGATAAAGGTCCCATAAAGTCACCAAAAGACCTTTATGATAAATATTGGTTTTGCTACTTTTCGGAACTTAAAACTGTTTTTTGATTTCTGGCTCTATCTAAAATACAATATTACCCTCTCACTATTTTCATAATTTACAAGTTATACCCATTGTCTTCCTTCTCACACCCGGTGACTTCAAACTCCTCGCTCACCTGCTCTGACCATTCTTTTCTTCTTCGACAGCTTTGATTCACTCCAATTCATCCAAAAATTCGTTGTATACATATAACCAAATTAAAGGTTAAGTTTCGTCTCGTCCCGTCCTCTTCTGTATCCAAAATTGAGAGATTCGATTTGATTTGATTCTGTTATGTCGAGAGGCGAGAGCAGATCCTCGATAATTTTGCGACTGTCTTCTTCACTCATGGTGAATTTTGCATTCTTTTCCACTCCCGGTAATTTTGCAAAAGCCATCAAGGAACATGCGCTGCATCTCTATTCACTTCTCTTGTCACTTCTGCACCTTTGAGTGATAAATCACCGGAACAATCCTCAACCTGAGTGCTCTTTTCTTTCGACATAGTTGCTCATACATTTTTGTTGATTTGTCAGTGCTATAGACATTTGTAGTCTCTATTCGATTTCCTTTTTTTGTTTACTAACGATTTGTTCCTGATTTTGGTTAGTGTCTCTGTGGTTCCTTTACTACATTACAAACCAGTAATGATTTTGTGGAAATGATCGCACATCTATGAACATCTAAGGAACTGAGTTGTTGGCATCGTTGGAGAAGACAAATTAGAACATTTGAGATGTTGAGGGTGTTTTAGTAATCTAAAATTATAAAAGTCATTTAACTTAAAGGAGTCTACTGAACATCTCTGTAATAAAGGTTGTAGATTTTCATTTTTATAAAGGTAGTTTTAAAAGAACATTTAACTTAAATGTTTCTACCAAACGCGCACCCTAGTCTTTACTAAATACACATTCTTGTCCGAGTATGAAGGATTTCAAAGTTTTTTATCTCACCCCTTAACCTGATCTAAAATGCCCATAAAAGAAACAATCATTATTGTTTTCTATCTCCAAGGGTTAAAGAGCTATGTTTATCTACTCACTAGTAATTAGGAGTACGAGGATTCCACGATTCAACAACATTTTTCAAAGCTCATTACATTCATAAAAACTAAATACAATATCCACAAGAAATGCAAATGAAACTAATTATAAAGTAAAAAGATCTCACACTCCCCTCTTTCAATGAAAACCCTTTGCGTGTGCCACCGGGGTCAACTAATCACACTGTCATATAAGAACTAAAAAGCACGATACTACTAATGAATTCTGGGGAAGAAAATAAACAACAATGGACTACGTAGTAGGGTAAGCACGCCGTAAGGCTAAATGACCCAATACGAAAGAGATCTCTACTCTTATTCATTTTCCATCTCTGTTTCTTGTCATGATTTGATCATATATATATACTGAAACAGATCAACATATATTTAAGATACACAAATGCTTGACAGCGAAGCGCAATATGTGAAAATGTAGATTTGAATCTCTTTTTTATAAGCTAACTTGCTATTTTGTGCATTCTTACAAAAATTTGCAATCTGATCGATCGGAAGGAACCGTTTCGACATTGACTACATTATTGTACCTTAGTATCTCCCAAAATAACTCCTGTTTTTTGTTACTGACCCCAGCCTGATCCAAACTCCCTTACTTGGAATCCGACCTTGCACAACAAAGAGCATATAGTATCCAGGCAACCCAACATTAGCATTCACAGGCGCTCTCACTGACACTTTATACAAATTCCCTCCTACCAGCTCAATTCCACCGCCGTCCTCCACCACCGCCGGTCTCATCACCAGCATCCTCTGATTCATCCCGAAAGAATGCGTCGCAAACGGTGGAAATATCATCACAACCTTCACACCATCCCTCCTGAACACTGTCACATTAAACCTCACCGCAAACACTTCCCCGTACTCCACCACTCCGCCGCCCGTTTCACTCTGGATCGACAATATCCACGGTCTCACCGCGTCGTGTGATGGATTCAGATACTCCGGTGAGTATGCCTCCATGCTCAGCTCCGTCGGATACCGTACATTAGTGAAATTGTAGTACGGGTTCGGGTTACTGCCTGAGACCAAAACCCTACCGTCAGCCACCAGCACCGCCGAGGAATGGTACATCCGCGGGATTGTAGTCGCAGCCATCACTACGAATCGACGGTCCGGGTCAGGTTCGTGAGGTTTATACAAAACCGGGCTTAATACCGGATTGTCAGCGTTGTCCCATCCGGCTGTGCCGTTCCCAGCGCCGTTGATGATTAGTACGTCACCGGTCGGTAATATTAGCATATCCCCCATGACACGTGACATTGGCATCTTTTCCATGAACCAGACCGGTTCAGGATCCGTTACCCGCAAACGTCCACAGGTTCTTGAAGCTTCTAAGAAGACCCTCCTCTTACTCGCCGAAAAAGCAGACCCCACCGGCGCTCCGCCGCAGATTAACACTTCCAAATCCGGTGCTTCGGAATCTTTTGAATTCGGGAGTAGGATTGGAAGGAGGACGGATGATCCAGTTGAAGGGTAGCACCGGCGATCGACACCAGGGATTGAAGGGAACTCGCGGACGATTTGTTGGGTTTTATAGTTGAAGGAAATCGACCTGTTCTTGGCGAAAATGAAGAGGTTGCCGTCGGGTAGAATGTGCAAGAACGGGTAAAGATTATTCTCGGTGTCACGACCTTCCCATGTCTCGTGGAGGAAATGAAGCCGGTAAGCTCTCGTCGGGGGAGATGGTGGGAAAAATTCGTAGCTGAAGGACATTCTGCCACCAACGATGATTATACGGCCATCGGGTAGGAGCTGGCTCGAGGAGTACCATCTACGTACCGAAAGAGGCATCGGAAGCTCCCTCCAGTCGTCACAGGGTGCAGCAGTCTGATCGTATGGTAGTCCGTTGACGCTGCCAGTGCAGGGGGTCAAGATTCTGACCACGCGTTCGCCTAATCCGTAACCGCCAGTTTGCACGAGTGTGCCGGTGGGGTCAACGGAACCGGATGAGCACCACGTGTCGGTTTGAAGAGTGAGTGGGCGGAAAGAGTTGGAAGCGACGTCGTAGAGGATAGAGTGTGCGGTGTTGTCTGTTGGATAGCCGAAACGGGCGAGTGAAGCAGCGGCGGGTGTGGGAGATGAAGGTAGGGAGAGGTTGGATGGGCCGAAAGTTGTCCGGTCGAATATGACGATCGTATTGTCGTGAAGAAGCTGCATGTGCATCGCGGAGATACCGATGCTGCGATGGAGTAGTGTCCATTTTCCACCGGGTGATACAGCAGTGGTTGTGGAGGAATTAGGGAGGGCGCAAAGCGAGGTGCCGCGAGAAGAGAGGAATATCTGCCGGGGGTGTTTTAAGTTAGGGATTGAGAGGAGGCGGGAGGGTTTGACGACGGTAGTGGTGGGGAGGTGGGTGAGGAGGCAGAAGGAGATGAGTGAGAGTGGGAGGAGAGGAAGGATTAGGAGGATGCAAGACACCTTCTTGTTCTTCACCATCGTTGAAAGTCGCAGCTTCCGCAGATGGTTTTGGTTTTCTTGTTTTCTTGTAGAGTTGATTAGGAGGATTCTGGTTTGATTTGATTGAGATTTTTCAAGCTTTCTTGAAGAGTTGATAGGTGAAGGAAGAAGGGGATTGAGTTTGAACTTGAGAGTGTAAACAGAGGTAGTGCTCTGACTTGGTAGCAGGTGGAGAGACGAAGACGATGAGAAACGTTCCTACTTTTGGCGGATCATTCCTTCCCTCTGAATCATGATTTGTAAACAAAAATTACACTTTTTTCAATACAGTTTGATAAAGTGTTAGCAGTGAGCAATTTGAGAGGGGAAGAAGAGAGGTACATTGTTCTTCTTTTTTTTTGTGAAAAAAAAAACAAGAAAATATGAGTTTATTTAAATTTTTTTCATAAGGTATATACATGTTAATTTATGTTAATTTGATGACCCATTTAGCAAAAAAAAAAAATAGTACTCCCTAAATATATAAGACTTTCCAAGCTTTGGGAAAAAAAGTTAAAAGGAGAAAAAAAAGTTAACAAATTTATTCTTGAAATCGTAGTAAATTGAAAACTAGGGTTAGGAGTGAAAATATGAGAGCTCGGCCTAGTGATGGAAAATAAAGGCAAAAAATCTTATATTTTTTAAAAAAGTGTGAAGATCCAAAAACTCATTTATCAACAATAGGAGGGAGTAATAAATTTGATGTAGGCTAACAAGGAATTTGTAGGGAAGATTATATACAAAAATGAATAAATTAATAAAAGAATCCTACAACTCTACTACGGGTAACAAAAATCCCAGTTGGAATGAAGTGTAAGTAAATTACGACCAAGAGTATCGAACTCAAAGAACTTAATAGAAAATTAGTTCTAATCCTAGTAATTGTCTAATTCTAACAGGGGGGAAATGCTCATTAATTCAAAGTAAAACAACTATCTAATAATCTAGCTAAATGGAATATTTACAATGAACTATCCTTGATTCGAGATAATAATCAACCTAAGAACAAGTATGATCACCAAGTCAAATTAGCAAGTTTCGAATTAACCAACTTTTGAACACGACGGATGTGATGCCGGACATAAGATGCACAACACATTCAAGAACTTTGAATGTGCCGGACACCAGACACCCGACATTACGTCCGAAAATGTCAAAATGTCAAGATTGTTTTCCAGTTTCTGGTCAAAACAAACACTCTCAATCCATTATCGAATCCAACAAATCTTATGCCAATAAACAAACAGGAAAGAGGAGAATAAAATGGTTAATTCCAAATCTACATTTTCATCTCCTAATTTATAGAAGACAACGGCGAAGATCACTAAGATTTCCTCAACCCATTCGGTTTGAATTTTGAAGTAAAGGGGAACAAGTAGCGAACTTATTCCACTTTGCACAAAGATCAAAATCTAAGTTGGAAACTTGTAACTTTATTAATTGATCATAAATGTATTACAAAAAGAATCATTCACTAGTAGAAAAAAGATTTTAAATGACGCACTTTAAACCACGGTTAATCACATAACCGTCATTTAAAAGTTTTAAACCACGGTTATTAGAATAACCGTCACAAAAAATTCTCGGCGGGAGATTTTATACCACGGTTCTGGGTGGAACCGTCGTATATAGCTTGACGTGTTGCATTTTATACCACGGTTCTGGTTGGAACCGTCGTATATAGCTTGACGCGTTGTATTATATACCACGGTTCTTTGTGGAACCGTGGTATATAGCTCATCGCGTTGTATTTTAAATCACGGTTTTGTCAAAACCGTCATTTTTAGTCATGGTCAAACAACTTTAAATGACGGTTTCTTGGTAGAACCGTGGTATATAGTCTAAGCGGGAATTCAAATTTTCGGCGAAAAATTAACGCGGCTCTTTCTCTTCTCTTATTATATATATATATATATTTCTCTCTCACTGTTTTACAACCAACACTGTCGAACAAGGAACACATATATGCTCTCTGCAACTCTTCTTCTTCTTCTTCAACTCGCGGTAATTTTTGCAACCCACCGGCGAACATGCTCTGCGCCATACTGGAAAACAAGGAACACATGCTGTGCCTCTTCCACTCACTGTAATTTTTGCAAACCTAACCGGCGAACAAGGACATGCCACTACAAAAAAAATGACATTTACCCACGGATATCTATCCTCACAGATTCAATTTTCTGTTAGCATAGCCCATTAAACAGCATAGGGCGGAGACCTATACTAACAAATTAAAATTTTAGTTGCCATAGCCATTCAGACGGAGCCCTATACTAACACACTCTTTTATCTGTTGGCATAGCCCATTAAAACAAAATCTCGCAGACCTTATACGCGCTGGTTGCTGAAAAAATTTGAGATTTTGTGAGTACAATGGGCGGGATCAGAAAAAGAGAAAAGAGGGAAGGATTGAGGCAATGCTGTCGGAGTAGTCGCGCGCTCCACACTCGCTCTAGGCTGCAGGCTCGCTACAAGCTCTGCCATTCCAGGTACGTAATCTGCTTCTCTATCTATTCACTAAACCCTAGATAATGAAGCTTAAGTTGGAGTAGCCGTGCGATTCACATTCAAACAAATTAGTTAAGTGAATCCCTTATTCTACCTCAGTTGCAATTCTTCCATGTTCGTACTTGTTTAATCTAATTATATATTATGCGTTTGTTTATTTAATCGATTCTTTCTCACCTTTCATTTTTTGTTTTCAATTTGTACACCATTTGCCAGCGCCAATTTCTGCTTTAAGTGGTGTGTTGTGGCCTGTCTCTTCAGATCCAAAAGCAAAAAAAAAGGTATCGTCGGCATAGCAAAATCACACACACAACTGCTAAGATACAATAGGTTTGTTTACAACAAAATCCGATTCCATTTCACCTGCAAAAACGTCTATCTCAATTATATGCTTTATGTAGTTAAAACAGATATTACTCTCGATTGTTTTTTAGTGTGTGCGGAAGTATAGGGGGGAAAATCAGACATATCTGGAGGGCTCAGATTCACCTTTGGTCAAGCAAGAATGCAGAATAGGCGGGTCTCCGGGCTGTAAGCAAACCGTTGCATATCGAAAGCAAACCATTCGTTTTTGTTAATTTGATTACCTATTATTTTATTCATCAATCAAAACTCGTACACCAATTCTTCCAAATCAATATATACTACACATATTGACCCAAGGGACTGGTTGGATCTAGGTTCAAAACAGATGGAGTTTGACATCTGTCAGTTTAATTAATTAGTATGGCCTTTCGTCTTGGTACTTGAATCTTGAATACATAATACAAAATTGGTTGGTTGATTTTTGAGGTGTTTTCTGATCTCAGTGGATTCTTGAGCTAAGACAATGTGCTCTTGGAATTCCAGAAATTTTGGTTGGGACTAAGCTAGGTTTGGGTTTTCTTCCATTCCTCTACTTTTTCATCTTGGATTTCCATTATCTGTCTCTATTCTGGGGTGTGATAGTCTGATATCTTCATGGGTTTTTATTTGTACATTCGTCCTCAATTGAGAGGAACAACTTATCACACTCCAGACATGTTCTCTAGCTTAATTTTCACTAATGATCAAAGTCCTTATTTTCTTCAGCCACACTAGTGAATCCCTTAATTCGACCTCAGTTGTGCTGCGTCTCTCTCTTTACTAAGCATTTTGCTTGAGGCACACTAGGTATGTACTCTACTTTTGTCTTTTTGTCAAACCCCAGATGACAATCATGGGTTATGATGGTTGGCTTGCTTGCTCTGTAAATCTCTTTGCCTCTGTTGGAATCGAGGAATGTAAATCAAATTATTGTTGTGATTTATGGCCAATTACAATACAAAGGGCTTACCGAGGTACCTGTTGTGATTTACTTGATTATTATCTACTTATTTTTCATATTGATATCAATTAAGATTGTAGATTATATTTCTTTATGTATGGAAAATTTCTCCGGTTAATCAATTGCACCAATTGTTAAGAGTTAGTCGCCCATTTCAGCTGCAAATAAAATCTCCAAGTAGTTAACTTTAAGATGTTAGCTCCCTCTGAAAATTAAAAGAGGTGTTCTTATGTCCTACAACCATTTACTGACTGATATCAACAATTATATTTCATATTGCCCTATGATCAGTTATATATGCTATCTGTCTTTTGAGTTTCATTCCTTTAAAGATTCTGATTAAGGTAATTTATTTGTTGAAATCAAGAGGTAGCTGCTTTGACTTTCCTTCCTCCTACCTTGTCGTATACAGCTAGCTTTGTATGCAATTTGTCAGAGTCGTGATGGGGTTACTCAAATCGGCTATGTTAATCAAATTGTTTAGTTTATAGAATAATTAAAATTGATGTTATTGCTTCATCTTTTATCTTTACATCTTAATGTGCCGTGCTCTCTGTTCATCTTTAAGCTTTACATCTTTTATCTTCATCTTTCAATGTTTTGTGAGTTTGTTTCAAACCTTTCTTCTGCTTCTTCGTTTCTGATTCCATTTGTTTGGTCGCTTATTCTCTCTAATCGTGATGACTGGTTACTGTGAAATTCACAAATCCTGGGAATCTTTTCCATAACCTGACAGTGCTATATTTTCCTAGCCTCATTTCACTATTATACTATTATTTACTCCACAAATTATTCTTGTTTAGTCATCCAGGGACAGTACCATATGATGGCAGCTTGGAATTGGTTGAACGGCGCTTTTTGGGAGACTATGCAAAGTTAGGAGTTCGTTTTGTTATTCATTACTTGAATAGTCCGGGCGCTGCTATTTTTTTTATGTTTGAGATTATAATGACGTCTGAAACTTCTAAATCGTGTGCAGAAGATATTTTTCCTACTTCTATGGTTTTTTTACTACTATTGTAAGGATGTTGCCGAATTGCTTCATTCAACTAATATTATGTTTTTTTTTATAAAGAAAGATTTGAAATGGGAAGAAAACACCAAGCTACAAAAGATCCTAAAGTCTCAAGAAGCAGAATCATCAAAGCTATAAAAAGATGACCCTCGAGATAAGGAGGTATGTATCGTTAATTTTATCACTTGTTTCATATAAATCAATAAATTATATCAATAACTTGTTGGAAGCTTCAAACTTATTGATTGTTAGTTGAATATGGGAGTGGGTGAATATGGGGTGAGTTTTGTTCCTTCAATGAATTATCTTTGCTTTGGTGGTGATGTTTTGTGTAAAGAGTTAAATCAATGCTGAAGTATGTGACCAATTTTGGTTTGCTCATCAATATGGATGTGGGAGCGAGAATTTTGTGTGTGAATATTGAGCTGATTGCATAGAAGTGCCGCTGTCATTGCTACATCCATTAATAATACTGTCAATATCAGCTTGTTTGCATTATTTATGTTAGTTGTTCACGGTTCAAATGAAGTGTCACTTGGTTTCCATGTATTTGCAAGTTTTATGGGTGATTATTAACTGAAATTATTGTTAATATAATTGATTCTACCAGGTATCTACAGCTGCTAGTGGCACTTGCAAGGACCCATCCTCAAGCAATTAAGACATCAATGGGAACAATTAGTTGGCTAGGAAGATTGTGTACTACGAAGGTGACTTTTTGGATGAATGAAGAGAGTACTTTTTGGATGCTTAGCGTTGCTATGAAGGGCTGAAATTTTGGCCAACATTTAACTTACGTACGGTTGCAACTGATTGAAACAGTGGAAATAACTTACTTTAGGAATCTATATGTGGTTGTGGATGTTATTAGATGATTGTTTATATACCAAGCTAATTTTTATGAATATATATATTAATGTGATTCTAGGAGGTTTAAAGATGTAAATCTTTTATCTGTCAAGGTTTTAATATCATTACTATACAAGTTAAATGATTGGAATCGAGGGGCATCTAAAGGATATTTGAGACAGTTTATACTACCGAAACTTATACCAACGGAAAACTCCATCAGTAAGGATTCAAATAATCGTGACTTTTACCAATGAAAATAACCGTGGGTATATATACACCTTAAGGTGCCACGGGCTACCTATTCCAACGGAAATATCTGTTGCTATTGTTAAGTTGAATATGGACACAAAAACTGTCGGTATAGAGTTATCCCCACGGTACTAATACCAACGGAAAAAAATCCGTTGGAGTAGGTAAATTGGTGCTATACCAACGGATTTCAGACTTTTCCCTACGAAAATTATCCGTTGGTAAATGTCATTTTTTTGTAGTGTGCTCTGCGCCTCTTGTTTTCACGGTAATTTTTGCAACCCACACTAGCAAACAAGGAACACATGCTCTGCGCCTCTTCTTCACTGTAATTTTTTGCAACCCTAACCGGCGAACAAGAGCTCCGCCCTCTCTCATTCTCTTTCAAGGTAATTTTGCAACCTACCGACGAACAAGGAACATAATGCGACTTCACTCATTATTTTGCAACCCTAATTCGCAAACAAGCAATATAATGCGACTTCACTCATTATTTAGCAACCCTAATTCACAAACAAGGAACATACATGTTTTGGCCTCTTCATTCTCTTCTGTCTGCGCTCTGTTGAGAAATTACCATTGAAGGCGGCGCCGCTAAATCGCCGGCGAATTGAAAAAAAATTTACAGACTATAAACCACGGTTTTATGTATAACTGTGGTTTATTGTTGATTTTATACATTTTATACCACGGTTTTAAGTAAAACCGTCATTTATAACGCACTTTATACCACAGTTCAGACTTCCAACCGTTGTATAAAGTCAATGAATATTCGCGGGAGAAGGGGTCTTAAACGACGGTTTCGACCAACCGTGGTTTTTCGCTTACTTTAAACGACGGTACCATCGTTTATAGAAATTTGTAAAAATACGACGCGAGCATAAACCACGGTTATTAACCGTGGTTTTTAAGAAAAATAACCGTGGTTTTAAACATTTTCTGCACTAATGATTCCTAACCAAGGATGACAAGCAATGGCGGAGCCAAGGGGGGGAAGGAGGGAGCAAATGACCCCCAACTTTGCTAAATTACACAAAAATATAGTGTAAAAAAATTTTTTTAAGAAAATTTTTACAAAAACCCCCCTAATTATTTGTAATTTTATGTATGCCCCCCTCAATTTTTATTCCTGGCTCCGCCCCTGAATTGACAAGGAATAATACTTAACCATACATAGGAATACAAGAAGAAATACAAAGAGGAGAAGGGAATTTTTCATAGCCTTAACCCGATAGAATTCTCTTCTTCTTCTTCTTTGAGGATGGATGTGCAGAACTTCCTTGGTAGAATTGACACCAACACTTGGGATGGATGCGGATTTGGAATATGAGTGGAGTGTGTGTATGTGTTGAAGTGTAGTGTGTCCTCGAATGATCACATGGGTAGGGTATTTATAGGTGTTGGAAGTGATTCTATAGAAAGATATATCTTAAATGATGTCTTTCCATAAAGACACACCTCCAAGACATGTCTTTATCAAAAGGATACCTTTTACCCTAGTTGTATTGGTATGGAAAGACACATCACCAAATGGTGTCTTTCCATAGTTTCTTCCCATCCAAAAGACATCTTTCCAACTAAAAGACACCTCTTCACCATGAGGCACCTTTTCACCAAAAGACACATTTTCACCAAAAGACACCTTTTCACCAAAAGACACCTCTTCATCAAAAGACACCTCTTCATCAAAAGACACCTTTTCACCAAAAGGTACCTCTTCACCAAAAGACACATCTTCATCAAAAGACACATTTGCACTGCTCTATACTCATGCCGTGAATGGGTCATCCGGGATCATGCCCGACAAAACTTCATCCTTTGATTAGAGATTTATTCCTAACATGAAAGACATACCAAACATAATTCTGAACTTATATAATAGACTTTACATGTAAGATAATATAAAAACTAGCTATTTTAACCTTATTTTCATTATAATTCTAACTTATAAATATGATAAGTCTGAGTCTTATCAATGACCCGACCGGTTGTTGGGTCTGGCTTGAGATATAAGCTTGGTCTTTCACTTTGATCCACAATTTAATCATTAGTTTAGAATTTTTCTTTTTTGGAAACATAACATACTTGTATATTAGATTAATAAGGACAGAGTACATTAAGCGACCATACTCAACCCACATAGCAAGGTCAAGAACCACCAGACGAGACACTATGCACGTTATAAAACCATGGCCACTACATAAACCAGCCTCGAAGAGATTATTGCTCAATAGTTTTGGGCCGTCATGCAAGCAGACTAAAAGGACAAGTAACCAGGCTCACTAAACCAACTTCTAGGACTAATGATAAGATAACATTAGATAGCTACACAAGACAATAAAATATAATATACTGGCCCCATTTAACAAAAGATCAATGACTAGAAAGATCCAAGAGTTGTTAAATCCTGCTCTCTAATTACACTTGGGGAACATTTACCGAAACTTCCATGGAACCTAGGTAACCAAAGCCATATCTGGTCGTCTGTGTGAAAGATCCCAACTCTCTAAGGAAAACGAAAGCTAGCTCGAAAGAACACGAGCACTTATTTGGATCAAAACATAGGATCACATACGCAGCAAGACAATCCTAACATCTGATCATCAAAAAATAAAGCATTGCCCCAAGAAGGTGCACCTATCAATGGGGCTAAGAACTTGGGAGATCATTCTGTTGGGTAACCCCTTTGAGTCGAGGATCACGAAGATGAAACCGATCGGGAGGAAATATCATTTCGATCTTTATTCATTCCCTTATTATTGAATAGATGGACTGGAAGTCTTGGGGATGGGTACCCTTTAGAGGTTTTACCCTTTTTGGTAGAGGGTTCGGAGCTCTGTAGCTTTTTCACTTCCTCCATCGTGCTCTCATTAAGAACGACGATCAAGGTTGTGGTTCTTTAGTGATTCTGAAGGTTGGTCATTACCCATACTACTCGGATCCAGGGAAGAGATATCAAGGGGCCTATCAACCAATCGTCCTTTTCCCGGTTCCTTACGGGTTAGGGGGAGAAACCATGTCTCCATGGACATGTCCTGGGTCATAACCGTCCATGCATTCTCTTCTACTTGAGTCTCCTTCTCCGTTGGTATTTTGAGTTGGAGGATAACTTTGCCTTATGAGACCATAAGCAATTTTCTAGGAATTTTGTAGTCATCAGAGCCTTGCTTCTTCCCGTTCAGAATGCGTATGGCTCTCAGTCAGGGCCCGTAGGGGTAAACTCCTCCAACCACCATTAATTTGTCAGAGCATTCTTTTAGTTGGTGGGTAAAGAACCCTCGCCTAAAAAAATAACCGACATGCGTTCATATGTAACACGAAGAGCTATGTCAATCCCTTTAGAGGATAAGGTAATACATCGCATCACTGGGATGTTAATATAATGTAGGATTTTGATACAAATATAGTCAAGCTCCAAAATGCCCTTCGTCCTCGCCATAGTCAAGGAAGAAACCGAGCCTATTGCCAAGTTTGCACCCAAACTCCTTATGATGAAAGGAAAAGGTATATCATAAACACGAACCCACATGGGGATCAAATTACATGCATGATCGCGTGAAGCCTTATGCTTATCGATGTGGTCAAACGCAAGAAGAGCACCGTCAATACACCATGGTTCGTTAGAGAGGACTTCGAGCTGCCATGCTTAACCAAAAGTGTGTTCAAGCACGCGAGGGTCTAGACTTCTCGAGGTGAAGAACTTACAAACGATGCATTGTTCAAAGGGTAATGCAAGAGGATGGTTAACCATGTCTTGCAAAGCTGTCGCTCCTCCTCCTCCTTGGTAAGGGAGAATCTTGCATATTGCTCAGAAAGATCCTCCCTGGGAACATGCAAGGATGTTATAATCCTGTATGCCGAAGAGGATATCCAGTATAAGATGGGAAGTGGTGTGGAAGCCGTCGAGCTCCGCTTAAGAGGTTGCAAGATGGAGCAAGGGAGTTGAAGTGGGAAATTGGTGGTAATGAAAGAATCTCACCACAAACCATAACAATTCAAGAAACGTGGAAGGCTTAACTCACATTCAACGAAATGAGAGAGAACTGTCGAGAGAGACAGAGCTCTGCTTTCTGAATTTTCACACAGTAACCACACAACCACACACACTACTTTTATCTAACCCCAGACCTAAACCGGAACTACTAACCACACTTAGAGAAACGACGCATTTCATCTAGCCTATCAGTTCACTAATAATACAACGCAGTAACTCAAACCTGGTACTTAACACCCCCCCTCCTCAAACTTGAGAAGGTGAAAACCTTACCAAGTTTGCAAACAGAAACACACTCCTTATCAGAACAACAAGATCAAGTAAAATAATGAGTATCACATCAGTCTCAAACCCATCTTCCTCATCTGAAGCGGGTAGGCACGTCCAGGAAGCAACTTTGTCAACACATCTGCAATCTGATCCTTAGAACTGACAAATTCTACAACCATCATCCCTTCCTGCAGCTTTTGTCTCACAAAATGCACATCAAGCTCTATATGCTTGGTCCTCTCGTGCAGCACGGGATTCCTGGCGATGTAAATTGCAGCTTGGCTGTCGCTCTTGACTGGAACAGGCAGAATACTGTCAACTCCCAATTCACTGAGCAGTCTTGTGATCCAACTAAGCTCTGCTGTTACATTTCGCATGGCGCGATACTCGGCTTCAGCAGATGAAAGCGCCACAGTTGTCTGCTTCTTGGACTTCCACGATAACGGACACCCTCCCAGCTGGATGAAGTACCCACTGATAGATCTCCTAGTATTGGGACACCCTGCCCAATCAAAATCACAAAAGGCTGTCAGAGAAAAATCATCCCTTGAATAAAAAAATAGACCATAATTATGAGTACCCTTGATATAACCCAAAACATGAAGAGCAGCCTTATAATGTAAATCAGTGGGAGAGCTGAGAAATTGACTTAATACTTGGATTGAAAAACTGAGATCAGGTCTACTATGTGACAAATAACTAATCTTGCCCACTAATCTTCTATACCGTAAAGGTTCATCCAAGGGTTTTCCCTCATTTCTTAATAACTTAATCCCTGTATCTAAGGGACCAGCAACAGATTTTACCCTTTCAGAATCAAATTTAGATAATAAGTCTTCACAATATTTCCTCTGTGTGAGAATAATACCATCCGTGGTATGCAGAAACTACATACCTAAGAAAAAGTTTAGCCTCCCCAGATCCTTAATTCTGAACTGCCTATTTAACCCTTTCTTAACAGATTCTATCAAATCAAAATCATTCCCTGTAACAAGTATATCATCCACATAAACCACTAAATAACAGACTTTACCCTTCCTTGAACAAGTAAACAGAGAGTAATCATTTAGTGATTGACTGAAACCATTGGATTTAAGGAAAACACTTAATTTGTGGTGCCACTGCCTGGAAGCCTGTTTCAGCCCATAGAGAGATTTATTCAGTTTGCAGATTTTTCCCGACCCTTCTTGCTTGTGACCTTGAGGAACTTGCATGTAAACAACTTCCTCTAGGTCCCCATGTAAGAAGGCATTATTAATATCCAATTGGCTAATAACCCAATTCCTTTTGGTGGCTATAATGATTAAGGCCTTAATTGTGGTAAATTTGACTACCGGTGAGAAGGTCTCAAGGTAGTCAATTCCAAATCTTTGTGTAAAACCCTTAGCAACTAGCCTAGCCTTGAACCTTTCTATACTACCATCTGCTTTGGTCTTAACCTTATAAACCCACTTACATTTCACTGGTTTAGCACCTTGAGGTGGATCAACCAGATTCCAAGTATTATTTTTCTCTAGAGCAATAAACTCTTCCTCCATGGCCTTCCTCCATCTCTTGTCCTTAACAGCATCCTCAAAACACTCAGGTTCAGTTTCCTTAAACATAGCAGTTTGGAAGCAGTGATGTCTATTTTTTTATCAAGAATGATTCCTACAGTTTGGGCTAGTTTACTACTGTCAATAATGCTTGTATTATCATGCAGAGTGTAACTATCAGAATCATCATACATCATGCAGTAATCAGTTGCAAGGTTTGCAATTGCTGTCCTATCAATAAGAATCTGAGAGAAATAATCAAAAGATGGTACAACAAGAGACTTATCTTTTTCTGCACTTGAAGATCCAACCACATAGTCATTTAGATGCTTGGGCATGCTCCTTGACCTTTCTGATCTTCTTAGGCCGTGACTCTCAGTCTCTGTCAACTCTGGAAGACCTCCTACCTCTTCCTCTTCCAGGTGTTGTTGCTCCACTTGTGTATCGGTCTCAGAATCATGTATCTCCATGTCGTCATCCTCACTTACTTCTGCATCTTGAGCTTCTCTGTTCTGTTCTTCCTTACAAGGAACATCCTGCCTTCTTTGACTCTTGCTTATCTTATTTTGGTTAATGTTAATCAACAGAAAAGGGTCATCCTCAAACAAATCCTCTTGTATCATTTGGTGCCCAACAGCAGGTTCTGTTTCTAAGGATTTTGTTTGATTTTGTCTAAAAGGATAAATATGTTCATGGAAATACACATCTCTGTTATATATAATCTGGTCATTATCCATATCATAGAGTTTGTATCCTTTCTTGTCATACCCATAACCAAGAAAAACACATTTTACAGATCTAGGAGCAAATTTATCAAATTATTTCTGGTTAATGTTAGCAAAACAAAGACACCCAAAACTTTTAAGGTACAGATAATCAGGTTTCTTATCATATATGATTTCAAAAGGGGTTTTGTTTTCAACAGAAGAGAGAGGCATCCTATTGATTAAATAGGTTGAAGTGAGAATGCTTTCCCCCCAAAATCTTTTGGGAAGAGAAGAGTGAAACATGAGAGCCCTTGCGGTTTCTAAGATATGCCTATGTTTCCTCTCAACCACACCATTTTTTTGTGGTGTGTGAGGGCATGTTGTTTGATGTTTAATACCTTTCAGTTTAAAATAATTAGATCCTACAGTCCCACTTCCCAACTCATATGCATTATCGGACCGTACACATTTCACCTTCTTATCAAACTGTCTTTCCACCATATTAATGAAATTTACAATAAGACCAAAAGAATCTGATTTATGTTTGCATAGTTGTGTCCAAGTGACACGGCTCCTATCCTCAACAATAGTAAAAAAATAAGAAAAATCATCATGTGTTTTCTGGTTATAAGGACCCCAAAGGTCGACATGTATGAGATCAAATAGCCCCTTGGATTTTATAGAACTAGATGGGAAAACTAACCTATGGCTTTTGGCTTTACTGCATGGTTCACACAAGAAAGGTTTCCTCAAGGCAGATTCCTTAACTAAGCCCAGCTTTAATATCTTTTCTTTTGGTGGGTGACCTAACCTACGGTGCCATAAGCCTAAAGAACCTTCATGTTCATGGATAGTTTCTACAACATCTTCCTTATTAGCTTGAAAGCCGAGGCTATCCCTGGGTTTACTATCACACTTTCTGTCAAGAACATACAACCCTCTACGAACTTGACCAATCATGACTTCTTCCTTGCTCTCACAGTCCTGGTAAATGCAACAGGTTGGATTGAAACTTAACTTTGCATTCATTTGATCAGATAACTTACTGACTGAAATTAACCTAACCATCTGTGGGTGCCCATCTGGCATTCCCACTGTATGAGCCTTATTCAAGAAGATAATGTCATGAAAAAAGGCTAAATTACCGCACATGTGATATGATGCCCCGCTATCTATAATCCAATCACATGCATCATAATCAGTATAGTTAGAAGTATTCAAAATTTGATGCATACTGCAGGTTAGACTAATGTGATTATGGTAGTGAAGCTTACCAACAAATCCACAATTGGATTCGGAGTTGTTCTGTGACCCTTTTGCTCCCCCTTGGGACTTGCTTATGTAATTGAGCAGCTGGTTAACTTGCTGTGTAGTTAGGGTTCCTTCAAAAGGGTCCTTGCAATCTTCATCCTTTTGCTCAGCCGTGGAATTAGCTTGGTGCCTCTTCTCCTTTGAGCCTCGCCATCCGGGAGGAAAACCATTTTTCTGAAAGCATCTCTCCTCTGTATGCCCAACCTTATTACAGTAGGAGCATTGTAGAGTTCATCTTCCTCCATTTGTTTGGCCACGACCGAAATTTCTTCTGCCTTGGTTTATTGAAAACGCAGCAGGGGCATCCAATTCGACTGTGGGACTAGAGACTAGGGTTTTCTGCCTCTCTTGCTGAATCAATATTGAGAACGCTTGTTCTATTGTTGGTAGCGGAGAGATCATTAAGATGTTTTCTCTGGCCGTGGAGTATTTGTCGTTCAGCCCCATCAAAAATTTAATCAAACGTTGCTTTCTCATATAGTCCTTGAATGCATCATCAGTGGTACAAGTGCAGGTAGGTAGGGTTGTGGTGTCGTCGATCTCATCCCAAATGCTTCTTAATCTGGCAAAATAGTCTCCGACAGTTTCGGTGCCTTGCAAGGTGTTCACGAGTCTCCTTTCTAATTCGAACATGCGTGTTGCGTCCACTTGACCATAGCGCGCACAGAGATCCTCCCAGATCTTGGCAGCCGACGATCAAAACAAGACAGTATCGGCGACGCGCTTCTCCAAGCTCATCAGTAACCACGATCTGACCATGTTGTCGCAACGAGTCCAAGCTCTAGCGCGGTCATCACTATCTTGGGGTTTCTGGAGGGAGCCATCAACGAAGCACAACTTGTTCTTGGATCCCAGTGCAATCTCGACCTGCTGTTTCCATTTTGAAAAACCAGGGCCACCGTCAAACTTGGTAGCGAGAGCAAGACTTGGATTCTCGGAACTCGCTAGAAACAACTAGTCTCCGTTCTTGATCTGGGCGGTGCCGCCATCTCCTTCGCCTTCGGGATCGGGAGTCTTTCCCTCCTTTTCCTCCAAATTAGGGTTTACGTTTTCTCCAGACATCGATGCGACACTGTGGTCCAGGAACGACAATCCCAATGGCGCAGTGCGGAAGACAGACAAGAGAGGAACAGAGAGGCGATCGAAGACAAAGATGAAGATTAATGAAAAATTGTGAAACGGGAAAAAGAAGTGAGAGCCAAAGATCTGTCAAGAAGGGAATCAACAAGAGCTAGATCTCAGTGATCTGTGCTCTGATACCATGAAAGAATCTCACCACAAACCATAACAATTCAAGAAACGTGGAAGGCTTAACTCACATTCAACGAAATGAGAGAGAACTGTCGAGAGAGACAGAGCTCTGCTCTCTGAATTTTCACACAGTAACCACACAACCACACACACTACTTTTATCTAACCCCAGACCTAAACCGGAACTACTAACCACACTTAGAGAAACAACGTGTTTCATCTAGCCTAGCAGTTCACTAATAATACAACGCAGTGACTCAAACCTGGTACTTAACAGGTAAGGAGAAGGTGAGGTGGATATTGTTGTCTTGCATGCAGAGAGTCATCATTAGACTCAAATCCTAAGGTCCACCACAATGATGACTCTTTACACTTTCTAGCAGGAAATCTGAGAGGGGTAGAAGGCCAGGTCCGGTGGGAAGGTGAGTAATCGAGTGGCGGGAAGGACCAGGAGGCTGGTGAGGATGCAAGGGAAGCAACAAGCTGAAGGGGATAGACGAGTGAAACAACAGGTGAACCATCTGGTCGAAGAGGTGGAATAAGCGAAGAAAGATGAGTTGGACTTCTGGTGAGGGGAGAGGGAAGACATTGCTCTTTTTAAGTTATCTTAGTCTAGGTATTAATATCAAGTTCTTTTCAAGAAAGGAATTGGTATCTAAGTTAAAATGGTACTTTGTTTAGAATAACTTAACAATGCACAGGCTGTCAGAATCGGTGAAAAAAAAAGATCTGATGGTGAAAGTGACAACTTTATTTTACCCTTTGTTTGAGGGTATTATGATTAAGTCAATGATTGAATCTAATTGCCCTTGTTTTCGTTATTTTACATCCACAATGGATGCTCTCGCTTGTGTGTGCTAACATCCTTTTAAATCTATATATTCAGGCAACTGTGTTGCATGCAATGTTGAGCCACAATAATAAAAGCGCACGGGCCAAGGATTTTTTTTTAACTGAACTTGAGACTTTATATTATAAACCTTATGCATATTATTACACTACTACACCATCTATGTTCAGAAATCCAAATTACATGCCAAAGACATAGCCAGTGGGATATCACTGGTGTTCCAAAATTTCCACACATTTGTGGAATTGAACATATTTTAACCAAAAACGCAGGGAATTGTCTGAAATGGCCATTACAAAAAGAGAGTTTAATAACATTCATCATCTCAAAGCTGTAATTAAACTCCTATGCTTCAAGGTGAGAAGATGGGGGGTTGCTCGTCACTTCTTCACAAATCTTCATTGTTGTTTCTTGATTCAGGCTGATATAGATTTTTGAGAAACCTTCCTCTTTTGCTCTTTTAACTCCTTGGATAATTGCTCTCGTACTCTTCCTTTGCTGATGTGATTTTGCAGTTGAAGGCCACCCTTGGTTTGTTGCACTGATCGGTAAGGATTCCACTGGTGATAGCATAGGTTCCTTTTGGTCTGTAACAAGATGTAATAAGCAGAATCTCTTCATAACATACTTTGTTCATTGGATTATGAAAATTTTCATTTCCATTATTTTTTATTTTAGTCACATACGTAGCTGTGAAAGCTATGTTAGCTACAATTTGTCTCCGAGTTTTCTAGGTTATGTTGAGCTTTGCTTTTCCCATCGTAAATTGACCAGATGGTGTTAATCACCTTACCTGGTTTATCTATTGACCACCTATTAGCTTTATGAATAAGCCAATCTTGGATTGCTCCATCGTTGTAATCCGAGAGCTCTGTTATGTTGATCTTGTTGATCCAAAAATCTCTGCTTGTCCAGCAGAGAAAGATAGAATGTATCTTTGTATCTAGATTCCCACATAAATAACATCTTCCTTTCCCTCCTAGTCTTTTTGCTATATTTGCCATATAGGGAAGGATACAATTGAGAATTTTCAAGCAAAGGAGGATGGCTCTCGGGGGACTTTTATTCTTTGGGATTTTAACTATGAGGGAGGAATTTTGTGAGGCTCTCCTTTCTTGAGCATAAGGTAACCCTACTTGACCGAGTACTCTTGTTCTTGTCCCGGTGCCAAATCCACTCATCTTTTTGGTGGGGTCTATTGAAATTTCCAGAATATCTCTACTATCAATCTCTATCAGACTATCCTTAACTAACTCAGTGTTCCAGGTTCTTGTCTCTTGATTGATCAGATAGTTGACCATAGTATTAGCTGGGATGTTTGTGTTTGGGGATATAATTTGAATTCCATATGGTTGTGTCATTTCCATCTCCAATTTGTTTTCTAGCACCTGATTTGGTGACATGAATACTAGACAGTTTTTATTTACAGATGGGGCACGGGCCAAGGAATTGGCTTGAAAAGAAAGTCCTTTCATCATGAGTTTAGTTCATTGGAATGGCAAAGATTGCAGTTGATTCATGTCAAGACTCGGATCACCAAATTCAGTGCTAGAACCGATAAATGTGCAGCAACACCCATTAAACTTTATCTAAATTCAAATCAGCGCTATGATAGATCAGAGTATATTGCCGAACGAAAAGGCAGGGAAGAACGAAGATGAAACAAATGGGGTTTGGGGAACTTACATTTCCTGTGCCGGGGTTCAACAAATCACAAGGGGGACATAGGATACCTTGTATCAAAACACTTGAGAATATCTGTACATTTGCCGTAGCCCTTCTCCCTGGTAATTAGTTTTTCTCGAGCTCTATGATAATGTATTCTCAAATTCAAGACAGCTTGACCCAGTAGAATTCTAACACAAATGTAGTAGCTTTTCAAATTACAAAGATTTACAACTCTGACCAGAGCAATTGCTGGCTAATAAAGTCAACTTCAGATAAGCAAGTTCCTTCCTTGAAGTTCATTAAGCTCGTTGACAGGATGCAGTGGGACCTATGGATTCACTCCTTATTGCCACCTTGACTGCACCAATAGCACCGAGAAGTCTCTGGTCAGGGCTTAGGCTGTTACTACCAGAGGCGGAACAATGTTCTTCCCCCTCTACGATCTGGACCTCCACAAAGTATGCTATCTGCGCAGAATCCATGGCAGTTACAGGGATTAACAGCTGAAAGTCGATGAAGCCAAGCGCTCTACTTCGTCTTTCTTAAACGATCCAGATGGCCAAGAGAAAATGCACGTATGTAACAGAATGCAAAAATCACATGCATCTCATATGAGATCGGAGCATAAATCATCGAACAACAGGAAAGTGCAATAAACATACAGGAATTACTGCACTCTTTCAACGCCCTGCGGTGACAATTAGTCTTGAACACAATAAGCATAGATGGGAGGAAGTTAAGGGCACATGGAAAGCAGATATCCAGATGATGCAAGGCATTGTCAAAGAATGACAGTTATTGATAAATTGATGTTGATGGGTTTTCCTTTCAACTACCTCAATAACAAGTAGCTATTAAACATAAATAACATAAGCGCAGTCCAGACGTACCTTCCCCGAAGCATTACGAACAGGTGATAGGTGAACCAGATTCCAATATGGTCTCTTGTCCTTTCTGAACATGCATGTAAATTAAAGCAAGGACAAAACGACGGTTTCAGGTTCAACATATCATGCCACTGTCAAAACATGGAAACAAAAGGAAAGGAAACTGAAGCCAAAAACCCGAATAAACCTGTAATTCAGGATGCGTACTTTGCAGGACATGCCGTTTTGAATACAATCGGTCATCTGCTTTAAAAGACAGGTCAAATACATGAACAAACAGTACTCCATCAAATAATGTCCATAAATATGCTCAGTGCAAACCAACCTGTGATACAGTAGAAGGGTCAGTTTCTACACCACAAACAATATTATGACTTTTCCCGATCACTTCATGTCTAGAATACCCTGCAAAAGTGGATGGGAGAGCCTGATATGTAACGTAAGCCTACAACAACAAAAACATCTACTGCAAAAAATCATACAAGAAAGTGAAAGTTCAGAGGACCTGTTACATTCAAGAAACTGTCACTAGCATGTACAATGGGTAAATTTGGCAAGTATGGATCAATCCTGCAGATGGTTATAGAAATAGTTTCAGCAATTGAGTAACAAAGAAACTGACTAAAAAACATAGGCAGATAGGACATCAATAATTCAAGTAAACAGAAACAACTCACAGCACAAAGCTTTGTTTGATTCTACCGAGAGATATTATTAACGCTGAACTCAAAACTTTTGGCCCTTGTACATTGTTGCATTTCTGTCCAGTTACTGCTTTTCCGGTTAGCTCACTATAGTGACTTAGCACTGACAATATGTTGTTAACAGCACTTGATGCTTTTTGCTTCTCTGGCTCAGTAGCATCACACAAATCTTCAGCTTTCCCAGCTTCACAGTAGAATAGAAGTGTTTCAGAAGCAAATTTTCACAAGAGATCTAAGCAGTATTACCATGCAGGTAGCAGAGATTTCATTTAAAGACATCATTGACATGGAAATTTCAGCATAATACTTCACTTTGCAGTTTCACAATGATTCATCAAATGGATGAAAAGCAAAAAATTACAGCTAAATTATCAGGTAAACAGAAGCAAGCATCTCAAAACAAGCATCTGCACGTCCAGAACGCAATGAAAAGTAGGAGGATATCAAGTGGTAGACAGAGAAATCGTAGTTCACCAGGAGTAGCGCAATATTAATGCTTCCCAACTCAACGCTTCTGTGACATTGCAAAGTGCAACAAATATAATTAACCTGAATACACAGGCACACTAATAGCTGTAGAGAAAGACCAGCATTCTTTTGATATAAAGATTGTTGAAAATGCAACCCTTCATTACAAGCCGGATAGCCTGTAGGTAATGCAACCATGCAACCGTACTCACTAGATGATCATATTTAAAAGACTCAAATGATACCGCTTGCAAGTGCAGGTTCATACCTATTAAAAATTCAGAAACATTAGAGAAACACAACCACCAACAAAACCAGGCACAAGAGCTTTATGGATGGCAAAGTTTCATGCACTACAGGTATGTCATGCCAAGAAACAGGTAATGGTGAAATTGTCAAAGGAATACCACGCCACAAAAGGCAGACAACCAGCATGCTAGATTTTCCCATGTAAGAGCAAGAAATTTTCAGTAGAGTACCTAACGGTCAGAACGGACATGAAAGACGTAAAAATAAACAAGAGCAAGAGACAAACACCTCAGATTTAAGTGACACAATTGCATCCACGTAACTTTCTTTTTCTAGCCAACACAGAGTACGACTCACCGAGATATACCTTTTCTCGGGTCAGGCATTGATTTACAAGACAAGCTGCAGGCAGAATCCGCAGCAGAATCAGGTAAAGAAACCTCTCTTCTACAAGCTCCCACCAAAAGCTCTCGTGACTGGTGACCATTTTTGGTGGAAAACTCCCTACCATCAGTCGCTGCAACAGTTTGCCAACGCCACCTTCTCCTCAGAATCGGCACTTGAACCGCAACAAAATGAATAAGCCGTCCATCATCTTTCCTAAAAATGGGGTTCAGATGAAACAATACCCAATACGGCGACCCATCTTTGCGGTAATTCAACAGACTAATCTGGAGAGTCCTCTCCTCTCTAATCGCTTCTCTAATCTCCATTACCGATTTCCGACTAGTCCCTGACCCTTGAAACATCCTCCCGTTCTTCCCAATCACCTCTTCTCTTGAGTAACCGCACAAATCCAGGAACCCTTGACTTGCAAAAACGATTGGGTGCCCTGATAAATAAGGGTCGGTTATTGTAAAGTTATCGGGCAATTCGCCGAGCGCTTCGTAAACCCAGTTCGAGTATTGGTCATGGAAGGATTGCTCGATCAGTTCCAACGCGGATTCCATCATCCCCTTTTCTTCCGTCTAATATTGGTCTTGTGGACAACAAACAGTTCAATCCCATCAGGCAGAGTAACCATACCAAATAGCTCAGCAGCTAAGACACGACCTCTCTAATGCATCCAAACGCCTCTGAAGTATACCCACGAGGTCCAAAACTACTGTTTTAGGAAATCAGGTACGCCAAGCAAAAAGAAAATTAAAAAATCTACAGCAGGAAGGAGAGAAAGCAAACTACACATCAGACGTACTAGTAGAAATCTCTGTGAAACCAGTGATTAGAGGGTGAACGGTTTCCATCACTCGCTCTTCACTTGAAATTTTCTAAATAGGGTATAAATGAGACAAAAAAAGTGAGCTGTGATCAGACTTTTTGATGGGTCTGACTTTCTGTCCGCATCCGCGCGGAGGAACAACTGGGGGAGATCGATAGCGAGAATATCAGGTAGGAGAAAGAAGATAAGTCGCTATCAACAATCAAGACGGACCTCTTGTATTTTACTTCCTTCTTATTTCTTGACTCTAATTTTACATTCGGATGATCAAGAAATGGCAACCAACTTCCATCTCCCCCAAAGAAAGAAACGACAACATTGGATAAATAAGCTAGAGCATACATGTACTTTTATTGTACATTCCTTTTTATTTATTTTTTGAACTATTATATTTCACTGTACATTTGAAGTTGCTTACTCGGTAGTGTATTTTTATTGGGCCATCGAAATGAGGTGTTCAAAGTATCAGAAAGAAAAGGATAGAAATTTGAAACCAGAAGACGATACCTATCCACACCACAGTTCGACTCCATGTCTGTCGATCACTATCAGGAATGCCTAGTGTCGGCAAATAATAATTCAGGATTCGGCTCGCTAGCGAACAGAGCGATTCATTGGGCCATATTCAGTCTGCCTCTCAGGCTTGCTGAACTGCTTTGCCCCTATCTGGAGGCCGCGCGAAAGTTACGTGTTCCTGGCTTGAACCATACGATTTCTTTTCTAAATACTGTTTATATTAGAACACAGTGACAACAATAAAATCTGGCATAATATTTTCGAAACTAGAGCACATCATTCATCAAGCACTAAACCACGACTCCAAACAACTACTAACTAGGGCCTATTCATAAAATGATACAATGACAACCAAAGACACAATGACCGTTTTAAGAGACTTTAATAAATATACTTTGTGGTAGACCAAATAAGAGGATTAACTAATCATAGACCTTTAAAGAGATCAAAAGAAACTAACAATATTCCTAGATTTATTGCTAGATGCGAAAACAAAATAAGAACATAAATCAAGGCCGACATGCAAAAGCTTCAAATCGGCATCGCTGAGAAGGAAAGAGCTCAGACCGGACAAGTTGGAGCACGGATTTGGAAGCCCAAAACTGACATGTAGAAACTTCATAGCCTTCAAATTAGTATCTCTTTGGTGGATAGATCTCAGACGGGAAGAGCAGGAGTACGGATTTGAAAGTCGGGCACCCTCTCTTTTTCCCTATAACATTGGCCACTTTTATTAAAAAAACAACATGCATGAGCTCCAGAGCCTCCAACTCGGTGTCGCCATGGAGGATAGATCTCGAACGGAAGAAGCTAAAGCACAAATTTGAAGCCCAAAACCGACATGCAAGAGCTCCAAAGCCACTAACACGGTGCAATTGTGGAGGAAAGATCTCGGACGGGCAGTGGCGGAGCTACCCATATAGTTGGGTGGGCCTGGCCCCCCTAACTGAAATAAAAATCAACAAAGAAATATTATAATAATATATTCCCAATGTTGTGGCCCCTCTAATTACGGTAGTTTTTATTTCTGGTTTGAACTTAGACGTAGTCTACAGAGTAGTTCCAACTTCCAATAAAAAAAATATAGCTCATAATTACTCTCTTCCCTCTTTAATATCTTTAGCTCCTTTTTTTTCTTTGGTTCCAATGAATAGACAAAGTTAAACTTTAGAAGGTATTGAAGGAAGAATATGGATGCCCCACATCAATCAGTGATATACAATTCATTCTTCAGTGATATTTTGTATTAAGATTAATCACATATCATATATAAATATCATGTGCACTTTAGTATTGTTGCTTGAAACCACATAGAAAAATTATAAGTGCCCCCCCAAATTCTAAATCCTGGCTCCGCCCCTGCGGACGGGGAAATCGGAACAATGACATGTAAAGAAATTTGGTTAGACAAGCTTTAAGCTATGACAAGTAAAGGAGAAAGAGGCAATAAACAAGAAAAGGGTCACGACTGCAGTAACGTGACTTATAAGAGTTAACTCTCGTGTTAAATCTGGCATAATATTAAGATAAGGATTCAAGGAAAAACTGTTTAGATACTTATTTATGTCGATCTGCCGGTAGTACAGAGATTAAGAGATGATGGGTCTCTTCACCTCAATATTATTGTTGAAATACCCCTAAGGTTTGTAGAATTTCATTAAGGGTTAATCATTGAATAATAAAGGCTAATGAACCCTAAAATGCTTAAGGAATTATATAACCTCCAAATACATTTTTATTAAATGTATATAGTCCAAAAAGGTTATTAAACCTTACATAAAATATTGGACTAAGGTGTGAGTGATTATAAGGAGAAATCAACTAATAAAGTTGGTTTAACATGTAATATATCATTACATGAACTAAGAGAACATATAACATAAGTGAACTTAGAAACATACTTATATAGTCACAATGAATAATAAGTATACCGATCACTCCAAAAACACAAATAAATACACCTTAGGATAAGGTAACCAAGTAAGTTACAATCTAGCACATGAAAGAAGTCCTAATGTACAACATATAAGTTCATAATATTATAAGATATCTTATAATATGATTAACCACAAAGTGACAAAATAACCCCCTAAAATATCTAATGTGGTCGACCATCTTGAAGGGAAATGAGTCATTCAAAGCAAATTTTCATCTTAAGAGGGAAGGTTTCTAAAAGCATAAAAGTCATCTTACCTTGGGAACTCCCACTCACCAACTATCTTACATTCTCTCACTCTCTCATCCTCCCCATGCTACCAATCTGCTCCTGAAATACCCCGGACTTAAATGTGATGATTAAATTATTCTAATATAGTATTTAAGAACCTAATACTGCCTAAAGATTATTGGTGAAGAAAATAAAACCAAAAGAAAAGAGAAAACGCGTAAAAAGCACAAAACGTAAAAACGGGTGTTACGCAACCATAGGAGGTATATGACCTCGACTAGGATCCTAGATGGATTCCTAAGGCTTAATTATGCCTAAATATTATGTGGTAACAATTCTTGAAGAAAACGGATCCAAATAGTGGGTTAAAAACTCAAACGAGGCTTTAAAGCACGTTTTTCGAGAAAACCTGAAAATGTGACTTTAAGTGATTTAATTGACTCGTAAAAATTATAGTTGGTCATATAACTATAATTAAAAATTAATGGAGGTATAAGAACCATTAAAATTAAATAAACAAGAAAATCCAGAAAACGGGCCCGGTTAGTGAATAGTGTCCTACCGGGAAAATTAGGAGCATTTCTTGCGAAAAGACGAAAAACGCCCCCAGCTTAAATTTACATAGGGGGCCGGTTTTTATGAGAGAAAATCAGCACTCTCTCACACTTGACTAGCTTATTAGCTAAAGTAAAGCAAAAAGCAAAAACAAAAAGTAATAAACTTACTTTTTCCCCTCTCTTCTCTCATTTCTCTCTTCTCTCTCCTTCCTTTCTTCTTCCTCGCCGTGAGCTCCTTCTTCCTCCCCTTGGCTGCCGATTTTTGCAGCCCTTCCATGGCATCCCACACATCCTCACTTGCCCAAGCCAACTCCATGCTCCAAATTAAAAACAAATTACATATTCTTGCTCCTCTCATCAGGGGCTACCCTTCCCTCTTTTCAAAATCTCAAATGGATGCAGTGTACCACCATGGGTATAGCCCCATTGAAGGAGAAAATCAGATTTTATGGAGCTAGGGAGTCTCCTCTTTCATTTAAGGTAAGAAAAATCACAAAAGTCCACTTCTTCCTTTATTTCTTATGTGACCGATTTTGACTCCCCATTGCCTTGTTTTTCCTTTCTTGAATGAGCCTTGTTCAAGCTTCAAAAGAGTAGTTGGAACCCTCCTTTGATTCATGATTGAAAGCCTCTTCTAGAGCTCCAAAGGTAAAGCCCTAAATTTTATGCTTTAAGCCTCTTCTTGAATCCTAGGGTTATTTCAATGTGTCTAAGTGTCTTTACTTAGTCCCATTCCCTCTTTGAATGGTAATTTAGAATTCTTGGCAATTGATTTGCCCCTTGACAATTTTGGAGTCAAGAGAAAAAGAGAAGAGGAGGGGAAAGACAAACTTGGAAGCCTGAGGTAAATAGCTTACCTTAATGACTATCTTAATGTTTTAGAATTTTGGGTTGGGAAATTTAAAAGAATGAACCAAATTTGAGTTAAGAATGTGTTTGGTAGTTAGAGGAGCTAATTGTGATTGTTGTATGATTTAAGGGCCTTGGAGCCATGCAATTTATGACTTTTGCATTATAATGTGATTGAGGTTAATTGAATGAGTTTGTGTGTGATGGTAGGATCCATTATGGATGTGGCTAGTTGGAATTGATTTAGGTGGATGAAATGATGCATTTGGGTATGTTAGAATTATAGGTGAACTATGGCAAAATTTCGGTAGAAACTATGGAGTTATGTGGCTTTATGAGTTTAAGGAACCCAAGGGTTAACTAGGAGTTGATAAGGATTAAATTGGGTTAGCTAATCTCCCTAAATGTGGTTGAAGGATTGGAAAGGAATGAGCAAAATTGTAGCAAAAAAATGATGTTTGGGTGTTTTGGTTTGCTAGAAATGGACTAGGGTGTAAGACCTTGAAATTAATGAGTGAGCTTAGCTATTGGAGATTAAATTGTCTTGGAAGGGTTGGTATGGTCAAAAAGGAATTGGTATGAGTGAGACCATTGAGTTTGGAATATGGTGAGCAAACATGCATTTTAGAACCTATAGCTAAGTTGCAAAGTGCAGAATTTTTTAGAGGAAATTTGTCTAATTGAGCAAGAATTGAGTAAAGGTTTGATCAAGGATTTAGGGAGGTTTGGAGCATGATAAGGTGTTATAACATGTTTGGAAACATGTGGAAAGATTGGGTGAGAATTGAAGTTGGAACAGAGTGATAAAAACTGTCAAATGCTACAGACCAGTGTTGGTCCGGGTTTACAAAAACCGGTACACAAATCCGGACCAAGCTAAAAACTAGGCAGAATGTTGTTCCAGCATGTTGGTCCGGGTTTACATATCGGTACACAAACCCGGACCAACCTAAAATCAGGGCAGAAAGTCACCCGAGGAGATGGTCCGGGTCTACAACCTCGGACACAAACTCGAACCAACCCAAAATTGTTACAGAATGTTGAAAAATGACATTTTAAGATGGGGAATTGAATGGTAATGCTATTATAAGATAATTAAGACTTGATTTATGACATTTAAAGGTCATTAGGATGATTAAACAAGCATGGGGATTGAATGAGAAGTTGAACTTAAGAGCACTTGAGCAAAGTTAAGTTTCACGGGACAACGGGGTTAAATACGGGAGTATTAGTCATTTACATACCGTATGGTCTTGGTGTTAATATAAACATGTGAAATGATTTCAGTTGTGCAAGAATTGCTTGTGGAGCGTGAGACGACACGCGAGAGTAAACCCTTGGTGAACGGTATGGTTTTCTTGCAACTTGTGTCCTACCGAGTTCTCTCGGCTTGTGTACTGTTTGCTTGTGTGCCGACCTAACAAGATAAATGCATGAAAAATGTTTATTGCATTGTTATGTATATCTCAATGCTTGTTGTGTGTGCTAACCATATTGGCTGATTGTGTGGTCTAACTTAGTGTGTAGACCGACTCATAAATGAGTAGTGTTTGGTTAGTGACTCGTTGAAAGAGTCATTCCGCAAAATAATGTAAACGTGGAAAACACACGAGAACTATCGATTAGAGAATAATAATAATGCAACCTTACGAACTCAATAGAACGTGAGAGATGTACGGGATTAGTAAACTTCCGTTAAAGGTTAGATAACCGAAATGAAACAATCCACTAAATAATTAATAGTGGAAAGATATAAAGAACCTCTATTAAGAGAACATTGATAGTTCAAAGTTATGAACTCATGAGAAAAGTATAAAGAGTTATATGGGACCATCAAACTCCCTTCGAAAGATAGTCGGCCTTCTATAAGAGGATCCGACCCGGTATGAGAAAATAACCTGAATGTATAAGTATTCAAAATGTTGGGGCAACCCTTAAATCTGAGAATATAAGAACTTGAGAAAATTCCCTAAGCTAATAAATGAGATCAAGAGCAATGCTTCTAAGCTAATCTACGTGATTACATTATAACTCCGAGAGAGGAGTATTTGGGAATATGAGAAGTCTGGTGGAGATATGACGTTTGAGAGAATAAGGAACTACGAGAGTAGTTCCGGTTGTTAGTTGAACCTTCCCACCATACTAGACCCAGTGTAGGGTCGAAACCGGGGAAGTAAGACTAGTAACGTTAGAGCCCAGGTGGTGAGTCTTGTGAATGTCTCTACCCGGAGGTCATGTGTATTGACTTAAGATTTGTTTAAGAGAAGATAATTGAGGAAATAAGATTGAGACCTATAGTGTCTATTGAACTAAGAGAACAAGTAAAGAATCCGAAGAGAATGGATAAGATATTGATCAATGAGAATGAGGCGTTAGTGAGGTAGAAACCCTCAAGGCCTAAGAGTAGGATTGTGTAAACTAACAAATTAATGTGTTAGTTGTGATTGTATTCTATGCTTGAATACTTATTATGAATGCGAGCATGATGTATGTTTATTGCACTTTATGTTTGATTTAAATAAAATCAACCGCATGTTAAGATGAGAATTAGTTGAGTGTGGCCCGGTAGTAGTGGGTTGCACGACTACCATACCAGCAAAGGTGCTGAGCCCCTTTGGGGCCACCCATTACTTTTCAGATACATTGGAGCTGATTAACGTTCGAGAGTAGGACGGGGTTGCTTCTATTGCATGGGTAGTTTTATTTATTTACATTGTAAATGTTGTATTGTAAGACCGAAATGTTATCAGCAAGTTGAGGATTGTATAGACTCGGTATAGAATTGAATTGAGGATTGTATTATGTGAACCGCTTTAGGAATGAATGAAGTTGTATTTGTTTAAGTACTCGAGTATTCCGGTCCATCAGACCATTTCTGTATTGAGTTAGGCCTTGTTAGCCACGTGGGTGGCTAACGGCATTGTTTCACCCACCGTAGTCTTAGAAATGTCCGCTACGATTGTAATAATGAATGAGACGACTATGTATTAATGATGAGATTAGCGGTAGTGGTGTTACAAAATGTGGTATCAGAGCGAAGTCTCACTCTGATGACTGGAAATACTGAGTTAGGAATTACCGAGTTAGGAATTAAAGACTTAGGGCTAAGGGTTGAGTGATAGCGTGTGAGATACGATAGATAGGAACTTCCAGTATGTTCTGGATACCTACAATATCAAACCCGCCCTCCACATCCCCCATTTTATAACTCGGGAAAGAACGCCAGAGAGATGGAAAATCCCTCTCTTACTCAGGAAGACCCGATCTGGCAGTTATGAAATAACCCTATAAGAAAAAGAACCTGTCATACGGTAGATTCCAAGAACCAAAAATCCCGAAGACGGTTCCCGTTTGAACGACAATAACCGTACTTAATGGTGGAAGATTGAGAAATCGTAACCACAAGAGACTGGAATTTACGGCAGCATGGGGCGACATGCTTAGCAGTGGCTAGAACCCTGCCTGGCCAGCAAGAAGAAAGCACCAACCGTGCAATGAAGCGGAAAAAGGAGAAGCAACGAAACCCAAGACACATGTCTACGGGACCACAACAGTTAGATAATACCACGACTGTATACTAACTGACTAAAGATATAGTCGGAGTGGTTAACTCCAAACTACAACGCCAAAGAGGTTCTAATACCCGGCCGACATAGCTCAGACAGCTACGAGAGCATTTACGGAATACACTCCGATAGGACTACAGAAGTAATGCCTAAACAAGTTAAGTCTCGGTAACCACGGTAAATGTGTGGGAACGGGCAATAAGGAGAGACACAAAACTAAGTAAATAGGGGTCTCCAAGGATTGGAGAAGCACCCTGGTCAATGACAGTCATGTCAAGACCATTGGGAAGCGATTTAAAAGACCGATAATTAAGATAAGAGGATCAAAAGAAGAGCCAACAAGGCTACCAAATACAGATGGAAACAATACCAACCGGTATATGTTAACCCGAAAAACCACCTGCATGGCGCACTTGCCACGACAAGTGCAGTAATAACAGGACTGGTCGGGGAGACTTTAACGACTAGGAAGTACTTAGAAAAGTACCACAATGACGAATGGAACAATTATAGGATCACAAATCCTAAGAACTTGAAGAACGAAACCTTGGAAGGGCCTAACGGCTTGGCCATTGTATTAAAGGATATACCAGTCAGCGAGAAGCTAGACTCGGTCAGAACCACCCGGCATTGAAATGCCATGAAGATTTTACTTTCAAAACTCAAAACTTTCTTTTAAACTCAAATATTTCTTTTAAACCTCAGATTTTTAAAACCAAACCAGAAGGGTCACAGTAAGATATCATAGGACGATATAAGAGGAGTTGACAATAGAATACTTCACTTAGGCGTGTGATGAACACTACGAGTGTACAAAAACAAGATGTGGGATGATTGCACTCCGAAGGAGCTTGCGGGCCTGACAGACCTATTTATGAGTTAGTCAGGTAAGTAGTAATGTATCAGTAAGGTACCCACATATGTATACAAGTAGTGTATGAAACACGGGAAGTAGTCAACTCCGTACTACGGACAGTAAAGCAAGTTCAGACCGGAACAATTGGATACCACAGACGACCAAAGAGAAGGAACTTAGTTAAGCTAACGAGCCTAAAGGAATCAAAGAATTCATCTAAGGAAATGGTTAAGAGGTAGGAAGTGCGAGAAGCACTAATTATTGAGTAAAAAATTGGATATGTCTCAAGAATCTCGAAGCAAACGCTTGATAGCTGGAATGAATACCCAGCCTCAAACAGTAGGGCAGATGCCTAACATGGACACGTTATTGTGCCACGAACGAGATAGAACTCCCAGAACAATCACCCAGACTATGGGGAAATCTTATTCTTCACTGAAGAGGATAGTAAATCCAGCCAAGAACGCAAAGAGAAAGCATTAATGGTCTACCCGACCATGGGATACATTGCAACCCTAAACGGGAAAGTTTGGTATACGGTACCGCAAAGTAGTGTAGTTGATCGAATACACTCATAATTATTAGCCAGATATATTGGCGTAACTTAATAACACACAGGAGCAATCCTTGAGGGGTGTCTGAGTCAACAATAGTTGAACAAAGTGTCGTGATAAGAACACAAGAGCTAAAACGAACGCTCGGTTAGAACACCGAAGGGATCCCACTTAACAGGGGATACCCTAAATTGCCAAAAGGCATCGATTAATGTCAAGATACCTAAAGGGCCTCCCATGAACGGAAGCGTGATGTAACGACCTCGCCATGGAGCCCGGTACTACCTCCAACCATTTGATGGTATACAGAGAAGTAGAAGCTTATGTGAACAGCCTACAACAAGCAGAGCTCGAGGCAATGTGGCCTATAAGCCATGGACCAACTACGTTGCATAGATTTTAACGGTTGCAAAACCCACATTGAATAGTAAGAAGAATTGCCGGGAATAGCACCAGTAAGCAAAAAGATATTATTTGATAACAAATGAATAGAGCGGGGAATGAACCACTTATAATAGGAGTGGAAATACCTCTCGTTATTGTGATACCGCTGGAGCGGTGAATGTGTGGACCCTTCAGAAAGAGGATTTCACCTAGTAGTATATTGAAATTTGAGCATGTGTCATTGCCAAAGAACAATGTGAATAATAAATAAAGATTTCCAGGACTAGTAAGAAGGAGGAAACTCTTATAGCAATTTTTGAAAACCAAAGAGTAGTCGGTTTAGAAGAAAACACTGTATGTGTGCAATGCGAACTGTAAAATGTCAACGCTCAAGGAGCATAGAGACCTAAAGAATAGCATATTTTGTAACCAGCCAAGTAAATGGCAAAACATAGTATAAATGGTGGACGTACAGGAGCGGAAGCTAATGTAGTAGCGAACGCCATGTAAATTAATGTTGTATAAAGAATATGAACATGGTACACAGTAAGCGACCATTATATGGATATAGTCAGACAATGATATGGAGAATAAAGAGGAATTATGAGGTAGACTCAGTCGAGATGTTAAGCAAGAGATGGTAGACAAACCGAGCAACAAAGCCAGAAGTCTGTACCATGTGATGAAAGACCTCATAGAGAAGGCATCGTTCATTCCTATTGCAACTGCATAAGGAACTAAAAGCGTATCTTTAGTGGATCAAATTGATAAGTGAAGTAATAAACTTCAGGAGAAGAGTACCCAATTGCTAAATGATCAACCGTACTGGATATGGAAGGCATACAAACATACCAATGAACATGGCACAAGCCAGCTAAGCGAAAGCAGAAGAAACAAACCGTGCGACCTCTGGCCAAAGAAGCACGAGGAGTGTTGGATATACCAACAATCGCAACAAACGAATTCCACCAGAATGGAAGTGGAGTGAACTTATGAATACCATAAGGACCAATGCATAAGAAATGCAAGGTCGTACCAATTAAAATAATTCTTGTATAGAATCAGATAATGAGCTTAATCCAGAAGCCACTAATAACCGAGGAAGCACTACATACTAGGTAGTAGCTCGACCTCAACCGACAGTAAGTCGGAAGAACCAAGTGAGTAATCACATAGGTATACAGCGGTATACGAAATAGATTTCCAGAGAACTAGATAGAAAATCTATAACTCATCGAATTCACATACGGTAAGAGATACATGCACACGCGTCGATGGAAAAACCTTTATTCCCAAGATAAAAGGGATATATAACATACATTGAGAATAACGAAAAGGGTAAACTAAGCTCTAAGTTATCTGGGTCGCGCAGCAGAAGCTAGTGGGCCCATAATTCTAAGGTTAAACACTAGTAGAAAAAATATTTAATATGACGGACTTTAAACCACGGTTAAGAATGTACCCGTCGTTTAAAGTAAATAAACCACGGGTTTTAACAGAACCGTCATATATGTTGCAGGGCTCATTAGATAAATGATGGTTTCCGCCGGAACCGTCGTTTATAGTTCGACGCCTTTGAATATAAATGACGGTTATAATGTCAACCGTCGTATATAGTGACGATAAACCACGGTTCTTTTCAAACCGTCATTTAAAGTTTTGCGCCAAACATTTTAAACCACGGTTTCCATATAACTGTGGTTTTTGTTTCGTCACATTGGTTTTAAAATGACGGTTTTTGCCCAAACCGTCGTTTAAATTTGTTTAATTAAAACCCTGTTCCTTCTTCTTCTTCCTCCTTTCTCTTCTCCCGCGTTCTCTTCTCTGGCGATTTCCCCCTGTACCATCGAGCTTGCGCGCCTTCTTCCTCCGCCATCGAGCCCAGTTGCTCCGCCGCCTTCGCGCGTCGCCACGCAGGCGCCTCCACCGCCCCAACCTCCTCTCGCCTAGCTGAAGTCTCGCCTCCTCCACCGTCGCGGCTCCACCACGTCGGTCCACCACACGCGGGTCGCCGGTCTTCCTCCTTCCAGATCGTTGCTGCTTCTCCGGTGAAGTCAAAACCCGTCGCCAGAATTCGCCCCAGCTGTCTACGGTAATCCCTCCACCTGGTTAAACTTGAGTGCTTCATTCTGCTGATGTTTGGCTAAATAAATTCACTTCTGATTGGGGGTCGAGTTTATTGATGCAACACAAAGCTTACTGCTACCACGACACCCATAAACAAAGCAGTTTTACGACAAGAACGATATTGCATCTGATTTGGTTATAACCTTGTTTGCAAACTGCTTAAATTTTGTCTAAACTCATAACCAGTCCAGAAGCTAATGTATAAAATCTGCCGTGTTTGCAAACTGCTTAAATTTTTATCTATGAAAACATTCATTCATTCTTAAACAGTTTGTGCTTCCATTTACAAGAAGCTAATGTATAAAATCTGCCGTGTTTTAAAATGGTAAAAGTTCGCTTCTGTTTGATCTAAGCAAGTCATAGAGAGCATAGCTTATGATTGTTTTGAGTCAAGAAAGTGGTGCCTTACCAAAACTTAACTTCACTTCGGTTTAGAACTCCTCTTTTCTTTATCCTTCCTAGTGTTGAATACCGCACTCTAGGCGTAGACATCTTTGATTTCCTATCTATTAAGTCGTATTTAAAGGTGAACCATACATAATGTTATAGTTGTCAAGTATTCGATACTGAATTATGAAGTTTTTGCACTGATTTTGCAACCTGTGTGGCACTGATCTAAGCTCTTTTCTTTTTTCTCTGTTATCACATTCAGGACATAATATTTTGGCATTTTTTGAGCTGCTGCAGCCAGCATAAATCTGTTTTTGTCACTGATTAAATGATTAATAGGTTAGACAGCTAGCAACCTTAAACATAATTCAAATCTGTAGAAATTCTTCATATGTTTAGAGAACTACTCCAGCTCTCTCCTTGGTTAATTCAAGCCCAGATAATTATTGCCGCTATGAATGGGTACTTCTTAATCTAAAACTTATCATGTTCCCTCTGTTCTTCGTCATTTCTTTTTCGAAAAGCTTAATATACATTGATTCTTTGGTTTACACCTCTGCATTCCTTAAAACTTTACTCATGAACTTTTGCTAAAAGCTCTTCTGGAAGTTTTCACAATACGAAATCGGATTTGAATTAAGGACATTACTTTGACTCCGTTTTGTTTAATGATTGCTTATGGGAAAATTGCAAATACCTTATCATCAAAAGATCTATTATCTTTTATGATAAGCAGTGCACAAGCATATGCCTTAATTACTTCTGATTATTAAATGATGAAGCTAAACAGCCAAAAAATACAGCAACCTTACAAACTCTAATATACCACTACAATCAACCTCCAAAGAGTGCATTACTTGTCTCTTATTGCTGTGTGCTGGCACAACTTAGGCAAGCTGCCTTAGAAGTTCATTTTTGATTCTACAGATCCTTTTACGGTTGGGTAATCTAAAACACCAACTCTGCTGCAATCACCTTGAAGTGTTCTGTTAAGTTTTTGACCTTCAATATAACATAGAAGGGTATAGTAGTTTGTGTCATCTTGGTAGCTTGTTGTGCTAAACCTGAAGTCCGCCGGTAATCCCTCCACTTGAATCTTTGTCTACGGTAATTTACACAAATTAATTACATGTTTGGTTGGTCAGTAAAACAAGCAGTTTAATGAGAGAACCACATCCATTTTGGAAAACTTCCATTCAGGAAAATATTTTTGTGCTGAATTTTGAAAGTTATCAAATCTGTTTAGCTTATTATTGGGGTAAATATGCTAAATATGCTAAAATCTGATTTGATAACCCCGTTTTCTTGGATTATTCCTTCTCCCACCTCTGTCGCATTTCTATTTTTTCCACTCCTTTGTGTTTTGCTTAATTTCTTGTAGATCGATGGCTTGGCCTAATATCATATACTAATTTGTAAAGCAATTAAGCAGACCATCGCTCAATATTCAAGAATTAACCTTATTCTAATTTCAATATTGGATAGGTGTGATTACACTTGGAACTCATTCAGCTGTCTCCCTCCCATCCTATGTCGTGAGTTGACCATCACTCCTCATCAGGTTAGTATTTAAAAATGTTTCAACACGATGCTTTTTTTGACATATGCTTGTTTGCTTATTTGTTTAGTCATGTTTTTCATTTGAAATATTAAAAAAATCAAACAGTTCCCTGTCTGATGATGCTTAAAATGTTAGTGCGTTTTGTTGAGAATCACTTGAACCTTGATCTGATGCTGCTATTGTGTTTTCTTTTGCGTAAAAAAAGTGTGGAGTATCTAAAAAAACGTAAAGGTCATGCCAAATTTTTTCCAGAATTTAACCTGATTCTAATTTCATTGAATTTAACCTTCTTCATAATTACTCACAGTTTCAATTTTTTCCATCTTTTGCACAATATCAGTGTTGATTGTTTTAATAACTTTTAAGATTAACTTATCTTTTCTTGTAGATCGATTGGCTTGGCCTAATATCATATACTAATTTGTAAAGCAATTAAGCAGACCACGCTCAATATTCAAGAATTAACCTTATTCTAATTTCAATATTGGATAGGTGTGATTACACTTGGAACTCATTCAGCTGTCTCCCTCCCATCCTATGTCGTGAGTTGACCATCACTCCTCATCAGGTTAGTATTTAAAAATGTTTCAACACGATGCTTTTTTTGACATATGCTTGTTTGCTTATTTTTTAGTCATGTTTTTTATTTGAAATATTAAAAAAATCAAACAGTTCTCTGTCTGATGATGCTTAAAATGTTAGTGCGTTTTGTTGAGAATCACTTGAACCTTGATCTGATGCTGCTATTGTGTTTGCTTTTGCGTAAAAAAAGTGTGGAGTATCTAAAAAAACGTAAAGGTCATGCCAAATTTTTTCCAGAATTTAACCTGATTCTAATTTCACTGAATTTAACCTTCTTCATAATTACTCACAGTTTCAATTTTTTTCATCTTTTGCACAATATCAGTGTTGATTGTTTTAATAACTTTTAAGATTAACTTATCTTTTCTTGATTGATGTCGCAGTCTTGAATATTTCCGACGACCCCGGTTGCTGCCTTAACTATTGCCCCGTCAACCTCTGCCACCGGCTTGCCTGATCAGAACCCACGGTAGTAACCTAGCTAGTTGCTAAAAATTTCTTTTTTTTTTGCCAACTAACTAACATCTTGAAAGTTGATTTGTATGCCAAAATTAATTTTTCCAGAATTTAACTTTATTCTAATTTCATCGGCTAGGTGTTACTACGTACGGTTGAACTATCTCCCTTCAATCCTTTTTGTGAGTAGATCATCACTACTCACCAGGTTAGTAGACCATGGTTTGTTCCAGCTATATTCGTTTGTTTAAATATGTTCAATTATTAAAGTTTTTATAAAATTAAAACCTTATTCTAATTTCATTGAATAGGTGTTTATATACTACGCCAAGAGCATTTGCCTACTTCTCCTTCTGTGTTGATTATTTTTGTTTAACCTTGTTAATTGTTGATTATTTTTCAGATTATGGATCCTGACGATAGAGTCGAAGAGGACTTACTGTTGGGGTTGGATGATATTGACGATGACGTCCCTACTGAAGAACCACCAGCCGCATCTACTTCGCAGAACCCTCGGAAGGGACGTGGACCGACCCGTGGGTTGAAGGAGAAGAAAAATTCTCCCATCGATTTGATCTGGGACAAGTACCTCCGACATCGTGGTGGGTCGAAGCAGCAGTTTGCTTCCTACTTGGGATTGATGGTAAAATCCCATTGCTCGATTAATAAGGATTGGAAAGATCAAGAAAAGGCAGACAAAGACATCATCTGGCAGATGGTGCAGAAGAAGTACAAAGTCGCGGATGAACTTCGGACGAAGATTGAATCACTTCTAGCGACATCACTGCGACAGTTCAAGCATCGGTTGGTAGATGGCTGGATTAACAAACCGGGCTCCAAGAGGTCACCGCCGTGGGTAGTGTATGATGGTATGATCACGGAGGAGGAGTGGAAGATATTCTACGACTATCGCCAGACTGAAGAGTTTAAGGTACTTTTACAATTATTCTTTCTTAATTATTTAAGGAATAAAATTTAACAAATATTTTTTTATTATGTATAACTTACAAATATACAATTTTTGTAAAGATGAAACAAGAACAAGCGAGACGTAACCGGGCGAAGAATATCTACAAGCACTTCATGGGGCGAGCTGGATACACGGGGCGGTTGGAGAAGTGGAAGAGCGAGGGCTTACTGACGAAAACTAATGAAGACGGCACTCAGTCAGTTATTGATGATGTTGACGATGCAAGTAGGGTGCAAACATTTATGCTGGGTCGCATGAAGAAAAATGACGAGGGAGTATATGTGTTCCCGCAGAGCGAGACTGCTGAGTTGGCGTCCAAGATTGTAAGTATATATATATTTAAAAGTTGTTGTTTACTAATTAGTAAGTTCATTTCTAATATTTTTGTTAATTTAAAATAGTCTGGCTCTACTGAGCGATGGGAGATGGTTCCGGCCCCTCCGTCTCAGGATGATCCACTGAATAAGGCCCTTGGGCAAAAGGATCATCCAGGGCGAGTGCGGGGGCTTGGAGGGGAAGTTCGACAAAAAGACGTGTTTCCTACGTCTCGATCGAGAGTACCACAGGCTGAAATGATAGAGAGAATGGTGGATGAACGGGGCATGACCGTTGGAGGAGTAGTGGAGTCGGAAAGAGAGCGGAAGACGTCACGCTGAGTCAGAAAGACGCCACGCTGAGGAGCATCAAGCCTACGAGGAGCGCCTGCGAAGACTTGAGGCTTTAGTATTGGGCCAGGTGCATGCTCCTACCCGACACCTACTACTCCTACACCGGTGTCTACTCCTACCGCGACGGCGGATACATCGATAGTGGCCGCGTCTCCTACACCGGCACCTACTGCTAGACCGACGTCTGCTCCTACCACGACGGCGGATACTGTCGATGATCCTACACCGACGTCTGCTCCTACCACGACGGCGGATACTCCGATGGTCGATCATCCTGCACCTTCTTCTCCTACCAGAGACACATTTCCTTATCAAAACCTTTCGGTTTGTTCTTTTTTCCTCCTTAGTTATTTTAACATTACTTTTAAAACAATATAATTTATTAGCTTGCTTACTGTTGTGAGTTGATGTAGGTGGCTAAATCATGTCATTTTTCAAGTGTTGGATTGTGGGACTGTTCATGTTGCATTCGGTCGGGTTTTACAGACCGGACCGAACACTGTAGTACATTTCAAGCCCATCCCACCTCTCCACGCTCGTGTGATGGTAGACAATATTGTGCAAGGTCATGAGGACTCTCCCTTCCGTTGGAGTGGAATCAGTGGAGTAAAATAGGTCAAGCAAAATCTTCAGTTGTTCCATGGCCATATTCTCTCATTGATGTCAGTAGTGACAAGGTAAACTATTTAATTACATGCTTACTGTTTAGTTTTTAACTTGACTATTGACTGATATGTTTATTATTTAAATTTTGTATACTATTAGATTGATAAGTGTTGGGGTAAAAACCTAACGACAAGTATACCGGTCGATTATAACAAGTTTTTCCTAGAAGTGTCCCTCAGGTTATCGAATCCAAGGGAGGCAGCGTTTTAGTTTAATTTCTACTTACACACAAAACAATAACAGGAAAATTGGGGGTTTTTGTATGTGATGGTGAATGTTTATAAAAGAGTTCAAAAAGCAATAAAACAACAGGTAAATAATTGTTTTAATTTTGTTTGATAAAGGAAATTCCGGTTTACTACTTCTCTCTAGATTGCAATTTCTTCCCCTAAGTGATTTCTACAGTATTCTGAATAAAACCCTAGAATAAAGATAACTCGTATTCGGTCTCCCGCTCCACGAATTCTAATTAGCAAAGACCGAATCCAACTCTCGTTATGAATCCACTGTTTACTAATTGCTTTAAGTGTAGTCTAGATTAATGGTCAGCTAGTGTTTTAGAGGAATTACCATCTCTATACTAACTGGTTCTTTCCCTGTAGTCAATTGATAGCCGCAGTTCTCACTTATAAGCTAACAAACTGATAAACTTATTTAATTGATCAGATTAATAAGTCTAGGAATTCATAAGGGAAAAGAACTTTATTCTATTGTACTGCAGAAAATCACAAAGGTTCAGAAATAATTATTCTAGAGATACATAGTAAACCAAAATTAAAACAACTACTCAGCCATAGACAAAATAACAATGCTCAATATAAACAACATAAGGATAGAGGGATTTAGCAGAAAAACTGATTTTAGAAGCCGTGGTCGATTCTGCAACTTCCACTTCGTCTGAGTCTTGTCCGGCTAACTGGGTAGGACGCAGATCCGGACGCCTTATTTTGGTGCTGTCCGGATCCGGACGTTAATCCGGACGCGGTTAAATGAAGCGCTGCGAGCAAGGTTCTGTCTGTGAGTGAGGGTGGAGAGTTACGGAGGAAATTTATGAGTGGAGATGGATGATTAATCGTGGAAGTGATGTTGTGTAGAGAGGGAGAAGAAAAGAATGTGTAATGGAGAGACTCAGAGAGTCAGGTGCGATTTGCAATGAAGGCTGATAACTCCTTAAATAGCCTTGGAGAATAGACACAAATTAGTGGAGTTGGTGTCTCCTTCATTTATTGAGCATGGCTCTCCGTTAATTAATACTGAGGTCTGATAATTGCGCCGCCCGTCTGATAATTGCGCCGAAAGCCCAATTATCAGTATGAGTGCGTTTTTATTTTCATAGCTGTGTGACGTCCGGATTGTGTCCGGATCCGGACGTGACACAAAACCTCTAGATCTGAAACTCGAAACATGTCCGGATCTCTGTCCTGATCCGGACAAGGTAGAAACTCTCGGATCTGGATTTTTGGTCACGTCCGACCTGCGTTCGGATCCGGACATGAGATGTCCGGATTTGCGTCCGGCTCTCTAGGTCCGGACGTGACCAATATTTGTCTCTTTTTCCGGATTTGTTCCCCGTTTGTCCCATTGCAATCCTTATGATGTAAATCCTTCATTTCTCTGGGTTTTTCCTATATTTAGCATATAAAGTACATCAGTTCTCATCAAAACATCAATATTAGGAAAAACACATAATAAGTGGGAAACATTGCTTGAATTGTTACAAATTATAAGGTAATTAAACCCTGAAAGCCTATATGTTTCACACTTATCAACATCCACACTTAAGCTGTTGCTTGTCCTCAAGCAAATAAGGAATAAGAATATCTCTAAAACCGTAAAATAATCTCAACATTAAACACGTGCAGGGCGAAATCAAACAAAGTGATAAATGAAAGAATAATCTTGCTCTTTAGAGGTAGGTTTTCACAAACAGTGAAAGAAGAGCAATTTTGTAAAAGCATAGAGAAACTAGATTGTAGAAAACCAGTTAACTTAGCTTGAGACTTTCCACCAATTTTCATTCCTCTAACCTTTGGATGACAAGGGGTGTGAAGTAATGCCTTATTCCGCAATACCTTTCAACACCACGCACTCATGATCAAAATTTAAGCTGCAATCAATTTTTCGCCTGCATGAACATTCTTTTTCAAGAGATATAAAACAATTGAATTATTGCGAATTTGTAGAGATATTCCATAACCCAGACTTTCTCTCTATCCATGTAACGGTGTTGGCCAACTATCCCAGATCCTGAGACCTTAGGTAGATAGGTGTTAAGGCACCCTTAAGACTTAATAACCGGATAGACGAGGCCTGCTATTGTTAGGAAAAAAAAAATTTTTGATCAGTGGGTACCTTGCCTTATCCTTTTCATTCCAAACATTCACTTCATTTCCAAAAATCCCAAGCTAAAATAATCTGGTTTTCACAACTAGCAATCTACCGGATTTTTGTGAAAAGAGAGTATTTTTAAATAAAATTATTTATACAAACCTCATCGAGCAAAAAGATTCCTACAGTTTTCACTTGGTTTAATTCTACTCGGTGTACAGGTATTAGAGCAGCAAAAAGCAAGTGTGGCATTAACGAACAATTAGCATGTTTTCAGGGAAAGGTCTTTCCTTCCTCACACTTAAGAGGAGCAATGTCCTCATTGAGCATAGAAGAAAAATGTTGAAAAGAGCTTTCAAAACATGCTATACTCATAATGGATGTATATGAAATAATTAGGCCGTAACGCAATAAAGGTGGAACATTAAGAAGTTAAATTAGGAACTGAGACTCCCCTGGTATTATAGATTGAGGAAGATGTTCTTCCTCACACTTGAAGTTGTGCAGGGGTCGAGATATTCCTCATGAGTCACAGATAGTGTGCGTGTTGTGCAGAGTAAAGTTGCTAAGTTCCCAAGCCATTCGTTTTGCAGTAGATAGGACATGTAATTAAATCAGGGTCGAATGCTGTACTGGTCAGAGAAACAAGAAACTTAGCAATTCAGAATTTAAGCACAGCCAAATATAAACACCATCACTTCATCTGTTAGTTCCATGTCGTACCGTTAGTTTGAATAGACAAAAAGGAAAGCCATTCTAGAAAATAGAAAAATACTGAAAAACAAATAAAATAAAAGAAAGTAGTAAAGGTATGATGACTGTCACTGAGGCGGTGGTGGCTGAGGTCTCATCTGGGCCATGAGCATCTGGAGAGCTGGGTAGTCTGGGTCTGATGAGCGGCTGTTCTCTCTGCAAAGCATCACTGCGCTCCAAACGCTTTGCGAGTGTAGTCTAGTGTCACGGATGGAGGTCTGCTCTGCCTGGAGGTGCTCCTGCGTCTGGCGGATGTTATCGATGTGGCCCTCCATGCGCACCTGGCGTGCTGAACATCCCCAAACTGCTGCTCCATGCCCCCAAAGCGCTGCTCCATCCTCTGCTGCTGCTGAAGGAGGGAGTCCAACATGGCCTGCATCTCTGGTGGGATGCTCATCACTGGTGCCGTAGGGGGTGCCATGGTAGCAGTGGTCGGTGTAGAGCTGGAGCGCAGAGGTGCCGGTCGATCGTAGACCTGAGCTGCCCTTCACCCAGCTGCCGTCATCGAGACGTAAGAAGCCCCATCTCCTGAAGGTCGTAAGGGAGATGGGTGTCTCACCCTCCCTCATCGCCATGTCAGTGAAGATCTCCTCGGGGGGGTAGAGGTAAGAAGATGCTGGATGAGGATGGGAAAATGGGGGTGATCTTCTTCTTCTTCGTCCATAGGTAGGTCACCACCTTATGCAGCTGCCTGAACATCACGAAAGGCAGCGAGATCTGCTGGGCGGGTGGATGTGGTGAGGCCAGGAGGTAGTCGAGGAGGACACAATCCTCGTCAGAAGCATCATTTCCAGCCTGAGGCCGGATCTGATGACTGAGGATCTCTGCTAGTGTCCTCTGGGTAAGGGTAGGAAGGATAGCATATGGGAGTACAGTCTTATTCTCCTCACCCCTTCGGCGAGTAGTACTCCCGACCCCTTGTAACCACCTAGTCTTACTCTCCCTAAGTGAATCCTCCGAAAAATCTTTATGGGAATCATGGTTGTCTGGGAGGAGTAAAAGATCAGCGAAAGTGTCAGGGGTTACCTCCACCGGGTAGTGACGTACGTAGGATGTAATGCTGCGTGTCGTGTCGGACGCCACAACATTGGCGTAGAATTCTCGCACCAACTCCGGAGAGAAAACACCCACGCCCATACGCAGGATGCTGGCGGCGCCAATACCTCAAACAACTGTGTAATCCCGGCGGCAGCTGAAGCTTCATCGCTGATGCGCCTCTCAATAACGAAGGCCCCGCCCGATCGTACCAAGCCCGAGTGGCCGCGGATCTGAATCCATCAACTCGTAGTGGGGCCGGCTCTGGCTGGTCATCAGGTCGTGGGTTCCTCGAAGAGGACCCCGTGTGTGCTCCTCTAGTGCGAGCCATCTAAATGATAAACAAAAGCAGTAAGAAATTTAAAAGCAAGAAAAGAGAAGCAAAAGACACACCAAAACCCGAAACCGATCGAGCAGTAAGTTCTATTTGAACACATTCTGGCACACAGTTAATTTATGAGTATCAAGGCATTAAAACAGCCAAACATAGCAAACAATATCATTAAGTAACAGAACATTAACCTAGAAACTAGTTTCAGAAAAATTGCATATTTTACACATGTCCGGATCCACGTCCGGGTCAACTTAGGACGCAGATCCGGACGCAGTCTGTAAACCTAAAAAAAATTTTCGTCGCGACAGACAATGTCGAACACACAATTTCAGCCAGAAAATTCCAAATGTCACACACAATCTTACGTTTTCACACCTAAGCAACAATTTAACAACAAAAGCCAACTAATCACTACCGAATCCACTTCAAATCGATGAAAATGTAGTGAACTCGCAAGATAATCGAAAAACCTGTTTCAGTTTTTGTTTTTGTTTGGGGCGACGGTGGTGGTTCAGGCGGCGGAGCGGTGGGGTTGTGGAAGTTGCCTGCGTCGAACGGCGCTGCAGTGGTGCGAAGATGGAGGAAGGACCAAGGAAGAAGGAGATGTTCTGGGTTGTGTGTGCGAGTTATGAAAAATGCCGGGCGACGGTGGTGCAGAGGCGTCGCGAGTGGGTGATGGTCGCCGGCGTCGAAGTGGTGGTGGTGGTGTTTGGTTTTGGTGGAGGCGGTAATTGGAAGAAGTTTGGATTTTTCTGGGTTTGAGGTTGTCGGGAGGTAGAGAAAGAAAAGAAAAGGAAGAAGAAGACAGAAGAAAATCGGGCGCGAGTTTTAGTCTAGTCCGGATGAGGCGTCCGGATCCGGACGTAGTTCGATTTGTGAGCGTCCGCTTTCACGTCCGGCTAAAGTGAGCCGGACGCGTTGAAAATCTTTTTTTTTATATATATTAAATTAAAAACAATTTATCTAAAACACCTCATTTAAAATAAAAATATTTCCACAAATAATTAAACAAAGATAAACAACACAAGAATTGCAGAAATTAAATAGCAAGAGTGTTAAGGACTCCCTGTTCCGTGATGAATACTGCCATGGTACTTCCTCACACTTGAGTTCAATTTAGCATTAGAATGAAGTACCTGTAAGATTAAATCTGCAAAACCAGAAGAACTCAAGTGGAACCAGGCAGAGTTTTTATTAAAATAGGGGAGTCGGGGCTCGTGCTATTATAAAAATCTCGATAGATGAAAAGTAAATTATCAGGTAAAAGGAAAGTGTAAAAAGAAAGTAGAGAGAAGATTTATACTGGTGGGCTGCCTCCCACCAAGCTGCCCGTCTTTTCGGTCTTTGGCTAGACCTTGGTGCATCAGTTTGAAGAGTCAGGATCCCGGAGCCAAAGTGTTGAATGAAGCATATCAACATCGCTCCCTTGGTACAATTTCAGCTGTGATCCATTAACCTTGAATGTTCCCCTTTCTCGTTGACCACACCAATGACTCCATAAGGGGAAACATCTGTAACTGTGAATGGACCGGACCAGCGAGATTTCAGCTTTCCCGGAAATAGTTTCAGTCTTGAATTGAACATTAGCACTCGGTCACCAATCTGAAACTCTCGTTTCACAAGCAATTTATCATGCCATCTCTTAGTCCTTCCTTGTAAATCTTGGCATTTTCATAGGCCTCTTCTCTGAATTCATCCAGTTCACACAACTGTAGTTTCCTTTCCTCACCGGCCTTCTGAAGATCACAATTCAGAACTTTAGTGCCCAAAAAGATTTATGTTCCAGTTCTACCGGAAGATGACACTTTCCAAAACCAACTTGTAAGGAGACATTCCCAAAGGTGTCTTATAAGCTGTCCGGTAGGCCCACAAGGCATCATCCAATTTCATAGACCAATCCTTACGGGATGAACTAACAGATTTCTGTAGAATCCACTTAATCTCCCTGTTAGTTACCTCAGCTTGCCCATTGGTCTGTGGATGATAGGGTAAGGATACCTTATGTCTCACTCCATACTTTTGCAGCAAGGCTTCAAACTGCTTGTTACAAAAGTGCGATCCTCCATCACTTATGATTGCCCGTGGTACCCCAAACCTAGTGAAAATGTTTTTCTTCAAAAACTTCAGCACAACCTTTGCATCATTAGTCGGTGCAGCCACTGCTTCAGCCCATTTGGTAACGTAATCTACAGCTACCAAGATATAGAGGTTCGAATGTGAAGAAGGAAATGGCCCCATGAAGTCAATCCCCCATAAATCAAATGGCTCAACCTCCAAGATGTAATTCAAGGGCATCTCAAGCTTACGTGAAAGGTTACCTTGGCGCTGGCAGCTATCACATGTGGATACAAATGTATGGCAGTCTTTATGAGCGTCTTCCAAAAGAAACCTGCCTCCAATACCTTAGCTGCTGTCTTGGCTGGCCCGAAGTGCCCTCCAGCTTCTCTTGAATGACAGTGGATAAGGATGTCACGAATCTCAGTCTCTGGGACACACCGACGAATAATTCCATCACCACAAACTTGAATAAGAATGGGTCATCCCACCGGTATTGCTTAACAGTAGAAAAGAATTTCTTCGCTGCTGATACGACATTTCTTGTGGCAAAATCTGCTTAGCAAGGTAATTCAATATCGGCATACCAAGGGTCCTCCTTAAAACCAATTGCATATACTAGTTCATGAGGAAAATATTCATTAATTGGTATACCGTTATCAGGAACTTGCATCCGTGATAAATGATCAGCAACTCCGTTCTGTACTCCGGGCTTGTCTCTCACCTCAATGTCGAACTCCTGTAAGAGTAGGATCCATCTGATCAACCGGGGCTTAGCATCAGCTTTCTGGAACAAATACCTCAAAGCAGAATGATCAGTATGTATGATGACTTTGCTCCCGATGATATATGGTCTGAACTTGTCACAGCAAAGACAATGGCCAACAACTCCTTTTCTGTGGTGGCATAGTTTTTCTGAGCGTCATTGAGTGTTTTGCTGGCATAATAGACAACTCTCAGTACCTTCTCGTGCCTTTGACCGAGGACCGCTCCCACAGCAAAGTCGCTCGCATCACACATGATCTCGAAGGTAAGGACCAATCAGGAGCAATAACTACAGGGGCAGTCACCAACTTTTCCTTTATTGTGTTGAATGCGTCAAGACAAACCTGCGTAAACTCAAACTTTGCATCTTTCAATAGTAAATCACACAGAGGTTTTGAGATTTTCGAAAAGTCTTTTATGAATCTTCTATAAACCCTGCATGACCGAGGAAGCTTCTGACATCTTTTACTGAGGCTGGTGGTGGTAACTTCTCAATGACCTCAATTTTTGCTTTATCTACCTCAATACCCTTGCTTGATATCTTGTGACCCAACACAATGCCCTCTTGCACCATGAAGTGGCACTTCTCCCAGTTCAGTACTAGATGAGTCTCTCTGCACCTGGCTAGAATTTGATCTAAATTTTCCAAACATGAATCAAACGTTAGTCCAAACACAGAGAAATCATCCATAAATACCTCGATACATTTCTCAAGGTAATCAGAGAATATGGCAGTCATGCATCGCTGGAAGGTAGCTGGCGCATTGCACAATCCAAAAGGCATGCGTCGGTAGGCATATGTTCCATAGGGGCATGTAAACGTGGTCTTCTCCTGGTCCTCTATAGCAATAGGAATTTGAAAATAACCAGAGTATCCCCAAGAAACAATAATACTTATGCCCTGAAAGCCTTTCCAACATTTGGTCAATGAAAGGAAGAGGAAATGGTCTTTCCTAGTTGCAGCATTTAATTTCCTGTAATCTATACATACCCTATGCCCTGTAATAGTCCTTTGAGGGACTAGTTCACCTTTTTCATTGGGGATGACAGTAAATCCCCCTTTCTTTGGTACAACCTGTGTGGGACTCACCCATTCACTATCTGAAATAGCATAGATGATACCTGCATCCAAAAGTTTGATTACCTCATTCTTCACCACTTCTTTCATGTTAGGATTCAAACGTCGTTGAGGTTGAACCATTGGCTTGCAGTTTTCCTCCAAGTGAATGCGGTGGGTGCAGAAATTTCCTGATATCCCCTTGATATCAGCAACAGACCATCCAATTGCTTCCTTGTTCTTCCTGAGTACCTGCAAAAGTTGCTCCTCCTGGAATGTGTTAGATCTGCAGAGATAATACAGGTAAACCAGAGGGCTCAACTAAAAAGACATATTTTAAATGACTAGGAAGAGGTTTCAGCTCTAAGGTTGGTGCTTTGATGGAAGGAATCAACTCCTTAGGTTCTCGCTCTATCTAATCTCTCCTTCTCCATATGAGCACCCCTGCGAAATGGCCTACCAGCTGATAAATGGAATGCAACCTCAGCAATCTCTGGATCCTCATGAGCTCCATCAAAAGAATTAATTAAACACTTTTCTAACTCATCTAATTCAGCTGGACCAAAGATATATTCCTGCATCAAAGAATCAATAGCATCTAGACTAAAACAGGCATGTACGTCAGAAGGATGTTTAGTAACCTTGGACATGTCAAAGACTAACTGCTCATCATGCATTCTCAAAATAATCTTACCACCCTCAACATCAATGAGGGTCCTAGCTGTTCGCATGAAAGGGCGTCCAAGAATTAAGGGTACTTCCTTGTCTTCCTCCATATCTAGAATCACAAAATCAGCGGAAAAACAAAAGTACCAACAGAAACAACCAAATCTCTAACCACACCCTTTGGAAAGATAATGGATCTATCTGCTAATTGTAAAGTAATGCGAGTAGGGTTACACTCTCCTAATCCAAGCTTAAGATACATGGATAAAGGCATCAAATTAATGCTAGCTCCCAAATCACAGAGACCCTTACCACAATCGACATTACCTATTGAGCATGGAATAATTGGCAAGCCGGGATCATCGAGCTTTGGTGGGAGGTTCTTGCTAAGCACTGCAGAAACTTTTTCTGTCAATTGCACTGTCTCCTTCTCAACTAATGACCTTCTATTTGAAAGGATGTCCTTCAAGAACTTCGCATAGATAGGCATCTGCGTCAAAGCATCTGAAAAGGGAATATTAATTGTTAGTTTCTTAAAGATGCTAAGAAACTTACCAAACTGCTCGTCGAGGTCTCTCTTTTTCAATCGATTTGGGAATGGTACTGGGAGCTCAGGGACCACTCGTCGTGATGATCTAGAAGACTGGACAACTTCGCCGGTCAGCTCACTATCTTTCAGTCCTGACACACTGAAGGGTCCCCGGCAACGGCGCCATAAACTTGTTGGGTAAAAACCTGAACTGCAAGTATACCGGTCGATTTAGCAAGTTTTTCCTAGAAGTGCCCTCCAGGTTATCGAATCCAGGGAGTGGCACGTTTTAGTTTAATTTCTACTTCTTACCAACAACTTTGTCTTTTTCAACCGGATGCTCTCAGCCTCAGGATTGAGGGATCAAGCTGCTTGGCACTCCTCAAAGTCACACTTTAAGCATATTCGCGAGGATTCTCTCTGCTGGCTAGGTAGAGCACCCTGCAGGTCTATCAAAAAATTTTCATTCAGCTGGGCAATCGAGTCTCAAGTGTTTTTTGAAGGCTTTCTGCTCCAAGATGAATGTCTTGTCTCATGATTATCTCTCTGCTGTTCGAGTTTCCTATTGGCTGACAGCATAAACTCCCGCATCTATCCTCCAAAACTTTGAACTCACACTAGCTGGCTGTTTCTGTGCCTGCTGGTTCTGCATTTGCTGATTTTGATGAGGTCTCTGAAAAATGCTGAGATGTTCTGCTGTGGGGCCTCTGACTGTAGTTATTTCCCCAGGAACCTCTGCTGCTGCTTATAACCTGGATTGTTTTGGTTATTGTAGAAGTTCCCTTGCCTTTTCCCAGATAGTTTACCTCTTCATTTGGCTGATTACACGACACTGTTTGGAACTTCTACACAATACTCACACTGTGGGAAAGAGTCCAGTCACAACAGCTGACTTGACTGAGGGTTCATCTTGCACACATCTTCTCAAATGTTTAGACATGCTATCCATCTCGCAGCTAAAGAGTGTTCGAATCTACCTCTAGGATGCCAGCGGTCTTCCTTGGGGAACCTAGTAGATGCCCATACTCCCCACTGATTAGCTGAGTTGGAAAGAGTTTCCAACAGATCCTTTATTCTGATTGGAAGCTCCATGAGACTTCCTCCTGCACAAGTATCCACCAAAGACGGCTCTGGATCAAGATCTTTGTAGAAGGATTGTAGCACGACTTCCTCTCCCAGACCGTGCGGTACTCTTCGAACAATTCCCTTGAATCTCTCCCAAGCCTCTGAAAGAGTCTCCCCACTGTATTGCTTTAAGTTTGGTGATCTCACCTCTCATGGTCAGCATGCGATGGTGGGAAGTATTTTGCCAGGAATGTGTTTTGCTAGCTCGGTCCGGAGGTGATCTATTTGGATATAGGGGAGTTCAGCCACTCAGCTCTGTCCCTGAGTGAAAAAGGCAACAGGGTTAGTCTGGCTACCTCCTGAAAGCTGGTGTTGAACATGTCCAACCAATCGCAGGAAGGATGGGGTGAACATTTGGCTCTTCATGACTGTTCCACTGAACTGCGGCGCATTGAGGACCATCGTGACATAATGGGTCTTGAATTGACATTCTACCCCTTCCGGCAGTGCAGGGATTACTATTGGTGATGTGATCCCTCCACATCGACGAGTGTAATCGTTCATCCTTCTTTCTCTACTGATACCGTCCATATGATTTTCCTTCTTCGGAATCAAAGGTATCCCCTGGTGAGTCCTTGAGAAACACCTCTGTTCACTGCAGGCTCCAGTACTAATCCCTGCCGACTTCTTCTTGTGAGTCTTTCTATCTCAGGTTCCAGATCAAATTCAGGAGTTTCCTTCAGAACGAGTTTTACCATAAACAAAATCAGATAACTGACAGTAAAGTAGTTGTAAAAGTAAAATCAATCGGGTAAAATAAAAAATAATACTTAGAACCAAAATAAGAAATAAATTGCACAAAGCTAAGAAAATAAACAAAGGAAAATAATATAAAACAAAAACAAAAATAAAACAAAACAAACAAAATTAACAAAAAATAAAAATTAACTAAGCAACCGTGCCCCCTGGCAACGGCGCCATAAACTGTTGGGTAAAAACCTAACGCAAGTATACCGGTCGATTAGCAAGTTTTTCCTAGAAGTGTCCCTCCAGGTTATCGAATCCAAGGGAGGCAGCGTTTTAGTTTAATTTCTACTTACACACAAAACAAAATAACAGGAAATTTGGAGTTTTTGGTGATGGTGAATTTGTAAAAGAGTTCAAAAGCAATAAACAATAGGTAAATAATTGTTTTGATTTTTGTTTGATAAAGGAAATTCCGGTTTACTACTTCTCCTAGATTGCAATTCTTCCCCTAAGTGATTTCTACAGTATTCTGAATAAAACCCTAGAATAAAGATAACTCGTATTCGGTTCTCCCGCTCCACGAATTCTAATTAGCAAAGATCGAATCCTACTCTCGTTATGAATCCACTGTTTACTAATTGCTTTAAGTGTAGTCTAGATTAATGGTCAGCTAGTGTTTTAGAGAATTACCATCTCTATACTAACTGTTCTTTCCCTGTAATCAATTGATAGCCGCATTTCTCACTTATAAGCTAACAACTGATAAACTTATTTAATTGATCATATTAGAAGTCCTAGAATTCATAAGGAAAAAAACTTTATTTCTATTGTACTGCAGAAAATCACAAAGGTTCAGAAATATTATTCTAGAGATACATAGTAATCCGAAATTAAAACGACTACTCAGCCATAGACAAATAACAATGCTCAATATAAACAGCATAAGGATAGAGGGATTAGCAGAAAAACTGATTTTAGAAGCCGTATCGATTCTGCAACTTCCACTTTGTCTGAGTCTTGTCCGCTAACTGGGTAGGACGCAGATCCGACGCCTTATTTTGGTGCTGCCCGGATCCGGACGTAATCCGATGCGGTTAAATGAAGCCGCTGCGAGTAAGGTCTGTCTGTGAGTGAGGGTGGAGAGTTACGGAGGAAATTTATGAGGGGAATGGATGATTAATCGTGGAAGTGATGTTGTGTAGAGAGGGAGAAGAGGGAGTGTAATGGAGAACTCAGATAGTCAGGTGCGATTTGCAATGAGCTGATAACTCCTTAAATAGCCTTGGAGAATAGGACACAGATTAGTGGAGTTTGTGTCTCCTTCATTTATTGAGCATGGCTCTCCGTTAATTAACTGAGTCTGATTATTGTGCCGCCCGTCTGATAATTGCGCCGAAAGCCCAAATTTCATACGAGTGCGTTTTTTTTTTCATAGCTGTGTGACTCCGGATTGTGTCCGGATCCGGACGTGACACAAACCTCTAGATCTGAAACTCGAAACATTCCGGATCTCTGTCCTGATCCGGACAAGGTAGAAACTGTCGGATCTGGATTTTTGGTCACGTTCGACCTGCGTCCGGATCCGGACATGATGTCCGGATTTGCGTCCGGCTCTCAGGTCCGGACGTGACCAATATTTGTCTCTTTTTCCTTTTTGGATTGTGTTCCCTGTTTGTCCCGTTGCAATCCTTATGATGTAAATCCTTCATTTCTCTTCGGGTTTTCCTATATTTAGCATATAAAGTACATCAGTTCTCATCAAACTCATATTAGGAAAAACCATAATAAGTGGGAAACATTGCTTGAATTGTTACAAATTATAAGGTAATTAACCCTGAAAAGCCTATATGTTTTCACACTTATCAAATATCTCGTTTGTTGCACACTACCTTAGGATCGGGTGGCTAACTCAAACCACCCAAGGTGTGTCTAAGAGTTGGTTTGACTCAATCGGTCTTAAGGGTAAGAACACTTTGGGACATAGAGGCACTCAATCGAACTGGTAAACTAAGTGTGCGGAAGACTTGAAGAAACTGAAACAAATTAATGCTTGAAAGATAGATTAGACTCTTTGGAGCTAAATGGATTAACACTCGAAAGGTAGAGGGACTCTGTCGAACTCAGCAGGATACACAATATAAGTTATTTTATATTCCTGGTCAAAACAAAACAACTTATAATGCCCACTTAGTATATGAGGATCTACTTCGTGGTTTTCACCTCACTCACCCAATACAATCTCTTATCAACTCAATGATAAGTGTAGTGAAACTAGGTCCTACCTAAGAAAGACTGTCGATATGCACAAACGAATCTAGTACTTCTCTCTCTCTCTCTCTCTAAAAGGCAAAGCTTTCTCTAAACAAATTCTCTGATGATTCTCTCTGGAAAGCTGTAGTAAGAAATGAAATGACAACTCTCATATATAGTGGAGACGTTGAGGGAGTCTGCTTCCGAAATTTCTGCCATCTGAACATGGTAGTTACTTGTAGTTGCTTAAAATCCGGTCCTAACTTCTTTATGAACGTTGGTATGCCTTGGCCCTTAATTGTCGGACAATTACCAATCCATTGGATGACTTGGCAACGTTCAATTATGACTCTCACGTCTGATGTAGCTGACTGACTCTTCAGTTCCGAAATTTCAAGAACCAACGACTCTTTCCTTGAATTTCGGAAGTTTGGAGCCAATTTCGGAACTGGAGTCAAGTCTTCAGATTATTGTGCCACGTTGAGAGAATTTGGGTCCAAATCTGAACGTTGATGACCGTTTTAATAAGTCATATAGTTGATGTACTTGCTCCTTAATTTAGCAACTGCCCGACCAGACTATCTCGAATTATCAAAAGTCAAGGCTTTGGATTTTTCTCACTTTTTGCATGAATTTCGGCCAAGGATGATAGTTGATGACTATTATGGTTTAGTGGACGTTGCTCCTTGAATTTCATAACTGATTGATGATTCACATGACTCTCTCTCTCGCTCTTTTCGAGGTTGACTGAATCTGTCTTGTTTTGAGAAGTGTATTGACTCCTTTGATCTGGTTGACTATCTCAGCAACCCTTCATACTCCAACACTACCTAAGAAATTTATTGGACAAAGAAGGGGAAGGAAGAAAGCGAGTTGGTAACACTAAACCCCCAAATTCGCCCTTCCCACCGTTTTTTTCTCAACAAATAATAATTGTAATCTTGGTATAATTCGAAAAGGGCAAATGCAAGTCCAAAAAACTATGAAAAAGAAAAATTTCATAGTTCTCAGATTAGGATTAAACAAAAGGATTCGCAAATAAAAGCGCCAATGCTACACCAGTCCTAAATTGTTAACGTTTCCATAAAAGCTAAACTAAGCAATTAGTACCTCGTATTTTACCCTCTACTTCTGGCTGTCTCGCAATACCTTCTACATTTAGCCCGCAACAGTACCTTGACCAACTCCAGTTCACTGCCTACACCTATTTTTCTAGAAATTTACAGATTGGGCCCACAAGTTCCCAAACTTACATTTTTACTCCGAAACTTTAGCAAACCTTATATCTTCCTTCCTAACCAATTCAACACCTAACATTCATATATATATTGTTTTACCACTCTAAATTTAGCCTATTTGTAATTTCCACATATCCTTTTAGCCACATGATTGCTAAGGCATCCATTAACTCCTAACCACCTTTAAGTCCACTTTTTTCTCTCAAAACTTATAATTCATAGGCTTCTCACACAACTTGAAATATCCCGAATTATTAAAAGGGTAAATAGGATTTAATTACCTACATTGGTATATAATTAATAAATATAGAAAGAATATTTATAGAAATAATTAATATGATTTAAGGTATATAGAGCCTTAATCTTATTTGATACATAATTATAAGTTGGAATAATTAGAGAGGAAGGTAAAACAATAAATAACATGGAGTTATTGATATAATTACGCTACAAATATACCTTCAAATCTAAGGGTATATTTACGAGGAGAATTACTTAATTAGTATATATCCATGTAATGTACATTGTTACATGAATAATGACATGAACTTTACATGTTAAGGGTGAAATATTATTTAGAATTTAACCTAGCTTAAGATGCCTTTTGGGCATATTGGAGGATTAAAAAGGATGTTTGGACTATATCACTTTAATAACTTACAAACCATAATATTAGAGTCTAATTTGAAAAAAAACTGGCCCAAGAAGAGATAAAATTCGGTGGCCTTTAAGAAGGCCACATTTCTTTTAATTCCTTATTCCTTATTATGCTCTTTCTATTTTGTAACCCTAACGGCACCGAGACATACACGCTCGCCTCATTCTCTAGTTTCAGAAATTGAAAACCCAACCCTCATTCTCTCAACCTGTGCCGCCTCTTTTATTCTCTTCTCTCAATCAGAAAGTAAATCTCAACTCTTATTTTCTCTTCTATTTTTCCTCGCCACCCCTCTTCTCTTCCCTTATCTTCTATGATCTTCCTCTTTTTCCCCCAACTATCTTTGAGAATTTGCAATCTCCAAATGGCAAACCCTCTATTTCTCTCATTTCTACTTGGGGCGCCGAATCTAAAGGAAAAGGGTAGACCTTGCTTCAACTTTCGGTTTCTCTTATGGATTCATTCTAAGTTTGAAACCCAACTTATTCCCTCTTGTCCTTCTTTCTTTTGTAAGTATTAAGAGCCAAATTGAAGGAAAACTGTTGGTGGTGACATATTCGGTTCGAATCAATAACGAGGAGGCTGGTTTCGCTTGGTCAAGCTTCGTAAATCTCAAGGAAAACCCAGGAAATCCTAGAAAACCCTAACTAAACTCGTAGTAATTGGTTTGATAATTTTCTAACCCTTCCTTCACAATTTTCCAGATCTAGAGCAGCTCTAACTTGTTCTTTTATTCTAATAGGGCCGAGAGTCTGGAGTATGAAACAAACTCTTGAAACCTTCAAAGGTTACAAATTACTCCCTCCGTCATGTGTAACACCCCAACTACTAACACACACTTAATAACGTATCGCAGCGGAAATCTCAACTCGCAACATCACTTAACTCTTTGGTGTTACACGCCGTTAGCCACCCTCGTGGCTAACAAGGCTAACATATATACATCGTACCGGTCTGATGGACTAAACTCCCGAGCAACTACACATTAATCCCGTTCCATGTTCAACATTCATTATACACTTACATTACAACTGTACCGAGTAATTACCAACTAACGCCGATACAATTTCGGTCTTACTACACCTACAACATCCACAATTTTCATGACTACCCACATACAATCAACTACTACCCCGTCCTACTCTCGAACGGCCTCCAGTTCCTTGTACCTGAAACAGGAAAGAGAAGAAAAGGGTGGCCCCCAAGGGGCTCAGCACCTTTGCTGGTATGGTAATCCCGCAGCCCGCATGCTACCGGGCCACGCACAACTAATTGTCGTCTTAGCATGCGATTGATTATATTTAAATCATGCACAAACTACGCACACATATCATGCTTAATAAGCAAACATCCATTAGCAGGACACAAACACCAATTTAGCACACACAACATAACAACACACTTCACTTAATAACATACACACAACTTAGTTCCATTCTTCTTAGAGAATGTTCACTTTACTTAGGATGTGCCGGAGGTAATATAAGTCCGCGCACCCCATACATACATTTTCTTCACTTAGGTATGGCGGCCTCATATAGGACCGATCACAACATACACAATTCCCCCTAGCTCCAATAGTGATGAGTTAGGTAAGCCTTGGTTAAGCTTGTGGGTGGTTGTAATTCAAGGAGGAAGAACAACCGTAACATAAACAAGAGGGAGTCGAAGCGAACTTAGGCATCACACCCTACCAACATTACACATAATTTCCCTCCTAGCCCGATGTGGAGGTCGGGTAGGTAAGCTTTGGCTAAGCTAGTGGGAGGTCGAACATCCAAGAAGGATATACAACCCTAACATAACAGAATGGGAGTTAACTCACATATATACATCAACTCCCAAACAACACGCGCGACCGGAACGACCGGATTCCTCACCATACATAACATATACTTATTAATTAGAGGTTCCTTTATGGAACTTATCACATACGTACATCACATTGTGTTACTAACTCGGTTAGACACATCAGGGAAAATCACATCCCATTTCAACAACACGGATAACAGTATCCAATAACAACAACATACTGAACAAGTCACATACATCACACAAACACATACACTAACGCACGGATAGCCGTAGTTAGAACGTTCCCGTGGGTTGGGACGTTTATTCCGAATACCGATCTCTTATGTGAACCTAAGGTCGGTTAACTATTATTTAACACATAATTAAGGTTAAACGGTATCGGAATTAATTACGCCACAATAATGACTTACTGTAAACTCATTTCATGCTTTATCTTGCAAGGTGGCAAACACACAGAAAACACACTGGCATACAAGCCGGTGTAACCCGGTAGGACACAGGTTGCAAGAAAACCATACCTGTCACCGAAGGTCCACTCCAACGTCCCATCGCATGTTTCTCGAAACTCTTTGAACAACTGGTAACATTATAACTACTTCCATTAACATCGGGGTAGTATAGCTATTTAAGACTAGTGCGCCCATGGTTAACCCCGTTCAGTAGTTTTATAACTTCACATTCTTAACTTGTTTACTTTCACATTTCTATTACAACTCTTCACCACTCAATGGTCATTATTACTCACTTAACATATCCTTAACAACCTTATAACATCTTTACATACCAATCCTCATCATTAGACAACTTAAATTTTTTTTTTAATTTTTTTTTTATAAGTGGCCGACCGACCTTACCGACCGAACTTACCCAAGGTCGGTCCATTCCAGTAACGTCCGAGTTCAAAATTTTCACTCCGACCGACCTTGCCAAGTCCGGTCCCAAGGTCGGTCCATTCCAGACGACTTCCCGTTTGAAAATTTTACCCCGACCGACCTTGCAAGTCCGGTCCTAAGGTCGGTCCGTTCCAGAAAGGTTTCCGCGCACAAAATTTGAGTCCGACCGACCTTGCAAGTCCGGTCCCAAGGTCGGTCGATTCCAGAAAGATTTCCGACGGGTTAAACTGGGCTCGACCGACCTTGTAAGTCCGGTCCTAAGGTCGGTCGGCTCCAGACCCTTGTTTCTAAATGCCCATTCAACTCCAAACTTCTTCCCATTGTTGCTCCAAGGTTCCTACATGTATTTGGGCATTTTCCATCACCATTACAACCTCTTAAACTCACCTAACTCATCACCTACGCTTGTTACTCAATTCTTAACCAAATTCACCCAAATTTCTCACTCTCCTCTTACAAGAACTAATGCTTAGTTCTATCAAGTGTTATGCTACAGATTTTTCTCACCACTCTCTTAACTCCATTATTCATTCACCATTACAAGGCCAACACTCCTCTCTACTCAACATTAAACATCCCAACTGAACACCTAAACTCTCTCATCCATAAAGCCATTCTCAACACTCATTTTCCCTTAAAATTTTGCCATAACCTCCCCATAAACTTTGCATCTCCAATTCATCAAAACACATCCTCCTCATTCCTAATCTAGCCACACCCTTTTCAAGGGTCCTATCAGCACATAACCAATCCTCAAATTCATCAACAACAACATAATCACCATAAACTCCACAACCACAATATCAATCTCCATAACCAACTAAACACATTACAACACAGATTTTAATCCACAATTTGGGTTCATTAACTTGTTTACCCATCCCAAACACTTAAACAATTTAGAACAAGGTTTAAGGTGAATTCCTTACCTTAATTTCACAAGTCTCTTTAATTCTCCTCTTGCTCCTCATCTCTTCAAAATCGGTCAAGAGGGTATGGAGTTTCCAAACTCCATCCCAACATCCAAGAACACAAAACATACTCAATCAATTATCTAAACCCTTAGAAAACTCAATTAAATCAAAGGGGCTTAGAACACAAGCTAGGGTTTACCTTTTTGAAGCTTTTAAGAGGGATTCTCACCCTTGAATCAAGAAGGGGATTACTCCACCATTGAAGGATTAATTTGGAGCTCAAGAACAAGGAGAAAAACAAGGTATCAATAATGGTGAAAAATCGATTACACCAAGAGATGAAGAGGAAGTGACTTTTTCTTGGAAATTTTTACCTTAGAAGAAAGAGGAGACTCCAAGCTTCACATTGGTGCCATTTTCTCTTCAAATGGGGAAAACCCATGGAGGTCAACTTCATCCTTTTGGAATTTCGAAAAGAGAGGATGATAGAGGAAGATGAGAGGAAGAAGAATATGTGATTTATTTTTGATTTGGAGCTCAAAGGGAGCTTGGGCATGAGGTTGAACATGGAGTAGCCATGGGAGGCTTCAAAAACGTTCAACCAGCAGAGAGGGAGAAGGGAAACCGGTGGAGGAAGAGAGGAAGAGAGGAAGAGAGAGAGGAAAAAGAAAATAAGGAAGGAGAGAGTGTGGGGGTATAAGTGGTGTTTCTATTTTTTGACTTTATTATTTTAACTAGTCTTATGTGAGTGAGCTGTTTACATTAATAAAACCGGCCCACCACTGTAGACACGCTGGAGCGTTTTTCGTCCTTTAACAGAAAACGCTCGTTTATTTACCCGGTTTAGCACTATTCACTAACCGGGACCGTTTTCCGGAAATTTTCTCATTCCTTTAATTTTAATGGTTATTAAACTCCCATTAATGTTTAATTATTGTTACATAATCAACTATTATTTTTACGGGGTCATTTAACTGTTTAAAGTCACGTTTTCGGATTTTCTCGAAAAACGCGCTTTAAGACTCCGTTAGCGTTTTAACGCATTGTTTGGATCCGTTTTCTTCCGGAATTTTTCCCACACGTTCTTAGTGTGTAATTAATATATAAAAATATTTTAGCCCTAACGAAGGTTATGTACCCCCTAGAATAATTAAATATGCGTTTTCACGTTTTGTGACTTTTACGCACTTTCTTTTTTTCTTTTTGGTTTTTATTTCTTCACCAACGATCTTAAGGACTTAATTAGCCCTAGAGAATTATAATTACAAAATTAATTAACACATTAAGGTTTGGGGTATTTCAATCTACCCCCCTTAAAAGAACTTCGTCCTCGAAGTTCACACTTCCCTAGCGTCATTTGAATTAGAACACAGGGATTACTTGCAACATAAACTTCCATAACAAACATACTTTACATCACAACCTCGGACTTAACTGTCCGGGTAACACATCCATACATACATAACATGACATAACATACTTACATAGTATCCTCGGACTTAATGGTCCGGGTACCTTAACAACATTTGCACATACGTAACAACCCTTAGACTCTTGGTCTGGGTAACATAACAACATTTAGACCCGTAGGTCTTGATAACACAACATCCTTTAGACACATAGGTCTTGATAATATAACACTTCCGGAACTTAACCACATCAGGACTCAAGGTCAAAACAATAATTATTACACATACCACACAACATGTCATAGCATGTATATCAACCAGAAATTCCTTTTCCATCTCTTCATGGGTTCGAGACCCATGTTGAGTACATATACACTGTGATCCCGCAGAACCCGGTCGCGATGGACACTCTGGTCCCCGTTCCTTTGGGAGATCAAAACGATTGCATACATCTTTAAAATATACTTCTCATGTCACCGGTCCGAAGACAAAGGCTCATACGTCCTCAGCTCGTGAGCAAGTAATACGAAAATACTCTATATGAGGTTAAGTAGAATGAAATTCTTTATTGGAAAATACCAATTGAAGATCTTTTTACAAGGTCAAGTAAAAGTAGTCCTTCCTTTGAAAATACCACTTAAGAATCTTAGAGATATTAATTGAAGTCTTGAAAATACCAATTGAAAATTTGGAACCACCAATTTAAAATTCCTTTGAAAACACCATACAACTCCAAGTCCAATTATTGTTAACTGCATCTTATTCTTGGTGTGATTATTTGTGACCACTTATAGGGAGTTTCAAGAATCATCCAACCCTAATGTGATCAGCATCAGTTGAACTATCTTTCCACCCCAATTTGTGTTCGGCTTCCCTTGATCTCATGATAATCAAGTTTCACCTCCCACTTCATTTTCAAACAACACTAATTCAAGCATGTACCATTTTCTATCTTTTAGTCTCTAGTTATATCATTACATCTCCAAGGGATAGAACTCCGTCTATCAATCATCCCCAAATTCAACTTAATCCAAGTTACCTAGGGAATTTAATTCTTACTAGGTTCTGTATTGGTGTCATACCTCTCCATAAATCACAACACTGTATATATACACTATCTATATATATTTTTTTATCAAATATAATACACAATATTACATTTGATATCATATGACCATATACTGTCGGGGTTTTAGTTCCCCGGGAGTTTTTCTACTCCCTTACACTTATACTTTCACATACATCCGTTAACACAATAAACACACTTATCACAATGGTATTCGCATCTTCTGTGAGCAATTATCACGATTACACCATGAATGAATGTGTATGTTTATGTAACACACACACCAATCATCAAAACAAATTATTTTGTGCTATGCACACCATTGTTCACGTACACTTGTACGGTAAAAACACTAAAGGTTTCGCGCTCTACCCCCCTTAAAAGGGATTACGCCCACGTAATCAATCACTTAACCACTGGTTTATAACGTCCTACCGTCGTGAAGTGTTGTATCTCCACGCGGTTTATTATACAATATGTTCTGGTTTGAGGATCTTAGCCATATTGGCGGTTTAGTCCCTAACCAAGAATTCTCCTTAGAGTTTATTTAATTCATAACCAGTTTCGATTCTGGCCTATGAAACTTCTAGGCATTAATAATTGCCATTCACTCATGTTCACAACGGACATCCAACTCTTGAATCGCTGGCTCACTAGTTTCTGCTGCGCGACTCTTGATAACTTCGAGCTTAGTTTGCCCCCTTCATTCTTACTGTATTGCATATCTTCGATTATCACCTTCATCTTGGTAATAACGATTTCTCAACCGACGCGTGGTATTTCTTACCAAGAGCGAGTTCGGTGAGTTACAACCTTTCTATTTACTTCCATGATAATTTACTGTATTCCACACTGATTTACTTAATTTCTTCCGACTCACTGTCGGTTACGTTTGAGCTACTACCTATTGTGTAGTACTCTGTCGTTTATTTCCAACACTTGAGGTATATTCCATACCGATATTTAACAATCGTGTTATTGTAGTCACTTATGCCAATCAAGTACCCTTTGATTGGTACGACCGTGCTTCTCTTATGCATAGGTTTTATCACACCATAATTCTTGTTCCTCCATCACAATTGACATTACCCAAACTTCCTAGCTATCACACTCGATCATTACCCGCAAGTGCAATAATACCAAAACACTCAGTCATACAGAGTGCAGAGGCGTAAACTCTTGACAGTAAATCTCTTATGCGATTGCAATAGGAATTCACACTGTGTTCCTTATCACATAGTACCGACCATTGGCTTATTGCCCAGTCGGTTTGTTATCACTTACCTTGTATGCCCATTGAGTTTCACTCATAACTAGTCTTATTTGCCACATTATTATTTAACAATACTTATGCAACGGTCGCTTACTGCGCACCGTGCTCTTACTCATTGTATAACATTAACTTACACTACATCCGCTATTATATTAGCTTCCGCTATTACACTGTGTTTTGCCACTTATTCGGCTGACTGCTGAATACTCTACTCTTCGAGCCTCTATGCTCCTTGAGCGTTGTTCATTACACATCTAGCATCCCACACCTATGGTGGTTGCCATTAGGCTTATCACTCTTTCCGTCTGCACAACTGGTACGAATACTTCCTTTCGTAGTAACAACATGGTCAACTCTTAACACATTCTCTGAATTTAGTTCACATAACTACCGCTGTTGCGGTCTCACAATATCAAGAGGTGTCCCCACACTCTAAGCAGTGGTTCGTTATCCGCTTACTTACTTATATAACGTAAACTTCTGTGATCAATAACATTTTCTTAACACATTCGATTTGTGGCTTTTAAGCCTTATTGCCTCGAGCTCTGCCCGTTGTAGGCTGTCCACACACATTACATGGTTTAGATTGGTATTGGGCTCCATGACAAGGTCGTAGTATCACGGTTCCTTTCATGGGATGCCCCTTCAAGGATGTCAGACTTCCCTCTGACGACTTGTGTTTAAACTTGGTGTTAATTTCAGCCTTTGCGTTTCTGTCACGTATCTTGTTCAACCATTGTTGACCCAAACACCCTTTAAGGATAACTCCTGGGTGTTATTAGGTTATGCCTTTTCATCTGGCTTGCACTCATTGGTATTTTTAATTTCTATTTCGCCCCGCGTTCTTTGCTGGGTTGAATATTCTCCTTAGTGAGATTGATATCTCTAGTGATCATCTCGGGAGTCTCATCCCGATCATTGCACATTAACATATCCATAGTAGGCATCTGCCTCACCATATATAGGTGGGTACTTACTCCAGCTACTGTGTTCATCCATCCAAATCCTTGAGACATATGCGATGTCTTTACTTACTAGTCAGTGCACTTCACACTCTAGATTCTTAAACATTTCCTCGCAATAACTCACTAATCCCTTTAGTCCTCTTAACTTAACTGGGTTCCTTTACTTCAACCATTCGATGGTAGTTTATTACTCTTGTCTGACTTTTACTTCGGACCGTAGTATGGAGTCGACTACTTCCCGTGTTCCAGACTCCACTCGTATACATATGTGGGGTACCCTACTGATACATTGCTACTTGCCCGACTACCCCATAAGAAGGTTTGTCAGGCCCACAAGCTCCTATCGGAGTGCGGTCGTCCCACATTACTGTTGGTACACTCGTAGTGTCCGTCACACGCCTAGGTGAAGTATTCTGTTGTCAACTCCTCTTATATTATCCTGTGATAATATGCATTCCATGCTTCCCGAACTTAATCAAGGGAAATGTATCCATGTTGTATTATTATGAACTCAATCCATTCCTCGGGTTGTTACCCTTGGGTTTACCGGTTTCCATCCGGTTATCTTAAAAGTAACTGGGTAAAACTTACCTACCATGTGGCACTGAGGCCCGTGTAGGTCTTCTGGTTGGTTTAAGAAAAAGGCGAATTAAATAAAATGGGTTTGAAAGAAAATCTGGTTTTGAAAAAGGTTTTGAAAATGATTTAAGTTGAAAGAAAATTCTCCTGGTTTTACAACGTTTCCTTGCCTCAACCGAGTCTAGCTTCCTGCTGACTGGTGTATTTCCAAGTACTGAGGTCAGGCTATTAAGCCCTTCCACGGTTGATAATCCCACTTATCTTCATGGTACTTCACTAAGTACCGGTAGTTGTTTAAAATTTTCCGTACAGCCTTGTCATAGCAGCACTTGCCATGGCAAGTGCGCCATGCTAGCTGGTTATCGGTTCAATACACATTGGTTGCGGTATTGTTTTCATCCGCACTAATATCAGTGGCCTTGCTGGCCCTACTTGATCTTACAGCCTTAACAATAATCTTCTGGGTACTTCTCACTGTCTTTACATGATAACCATTAACTAGGTGTTTCCCATTCTGGGAGACCCCTTTTCTTAGTATTGTATCCTCCTCGTACTACGTTGTAGTTCCTTAATCGGTTGTATACCGTTGCTATATTAGTTAACATTCATGATCCCGTAGACACTCGTCTCGGGTTTCATTACTCCACTCCTCCACTGTTGCACGATGGGTGCGTTGCAAGCTGGTTGTTCTCGACTGCTCCGCATGTCGACCCAGGTTGCCGGAAATTCTATTCCTTTTAAGCATAAGATTCTTCACTTTTCGCTATTAAATGCGGCAAACATTGTTCAGATGGAAACCGTCTTCGGGATTCACACCTTTCGGAATCTACCGTATGACAGGTTCTCCATACTTACAGAGGTAAATATCAACTGCCAGATCGGGTTTTCCCGAGTAAGAGATGACTCCCATCTCTCTGGCGTTCTTCCCAAGTTATAAAATAGGGTTTGTGGAGGGCGGGATGGATATTGTAGGTATCCAGTACACACTGGCATTTCCTAACTAGCGTACTTCTCACGCTATCACTCAACCCTTAACCCAAAGCACTAAACTCTAACTCGGTACTTCCTAAGCTCGGTAATTCAGTCATCAGAGCGATACTTCGCTCTGATACCACTTTTTGTAACACCCCAACTACTAACAACACACTTAATAACGTATTGCAGCGGAAATCTCAACTCGCAACATCACTTAACTCTTTGGTGTTACACGCCGTTAGCCACCCTCGTGGCTAACAAGGCTAACATATATACATCGTACCGGTCTGATGGACTAAACTCCCGAGCAACTACACATTAATCCCGTTCCATGTTCAACATTCATTATACACTTACATTACAACTGTACCGAGTAATTACCAACTAACGCCGATACAATTTCGGTCTTACTACACCTACAACATCCACAATTTTCATGACTACCCACATACAATCAACTACCCCGTCCTACTCTCGAACGGCCTCCAGTTCCTTGTACCTGAAACAGGAAAGAGAAGAAAAGGGTGGCCCCCAAGGGGCTCAGCACCTTTGCTGGTATGGTAATCCCGCAGCCCGCATGCTACCGGGCCACGCACAACTAATTGTCGTCTTAGCATGCGATTGATTATATTTAAATCATGCACAAACTACGCACACATATCATGCTTAATAAGCAAACATCCATTAGCAGGACACAAACACCAATTTAGCACACACAACATAACACACACTTCACTTAATAACATACACACAACTTAGTTCCATTCTTCTTAGAGAATGTTCACTTTACTTAGGATGTGCCGGAGGTAATATAAGTCCGCACACCCCATACATACATTTTCTTCACTTAGGTATGGCGGCCTCATATAGGACCGATCACAACATACACAATTCCCCCTAGCTCCAACAGTGATGAGTTAGGTAAGCCTTGGTTAAGCTTGTGGGTGGTTGTAATTCAAGGAGGAAGAACAACCGTAACATAAACAAGAGGGAGTCGAAGCGAACTTAGGCATCAACACCCTACCAACATTACACATAATTTCCCTCCTAGCCCGATGTGGAGGTCGGGTAGGTAAGCTTTGGCTAAGCTAGTGGGAGGTCGAACATCCAAGAAGGATATACAACCCTAACATAACAGAATGGGAGTTAACTCACATATATACATCAACTCCCAAACAACACGCGCGACCGGAACGACCGGATTCCTCACCATACATAACATATACATATTAGTTAAAGGTTCCTTTATGGAACTTATCACATACTTACATCACATAGTTTTACTAACCACGTTAACACATAAGGGAAATCGTATCCCATTTCAACAACACGGATAACGGTATCCAATAACAACAACTGTAACACCCCAACCGTTAAGCTCGTCATTACCTCATAAATTGTCACCAATTACTCTTACTCCGCAACGGAACTCTAATTACAACGAGGGGTGAAACACGCCAATAGCCACCCATATGGCTAACCAGGCCTTCCTTACATACCGTACGGTCTGATGAACTGGAACAACCGAGTAACACACAAATACAATACTCAAATCATTTCTTTACTATCCGAGTCTACAATAAATGGATGCCGACAACATATTCGGTCTTACACCTCCTTCAATACATAAGTAATTAAAACTACTACCCTGTACCCCAACCCCCGACCCCGTCCTACTCTCGAACGGTAACATCTTCGGTGTACCTGTAAAATAAAAACATCGCCCCTAGGGACTCAGCTTAACGCTGCATATGAAATTCGCATACCCCGAGCGCTAACCGGGGTACGCCGACCACTTAGTCGGATATACATGGAGTTCATTTTAGTCAAACAACTGCATCATAGCAATACAATAAGTACATGTAATGCTCAAGGAATCTACATCCATCAGGGAACACAATTCCTAACTAACATAACAGGTTGTTATTGTATCTGTTTACTCTTAGGCCTGAGGGTTATTCCTCACTATGCCTTGTTTACTTATTCAATACCTCACCCGCTCTCTCGGGTTACTTATTCATATACACACCCATTCTCTTGGGCTACTCGTACTATACTCACCCACACTCTCGGTTACTTATTCTCATTATCTCACCCATACTCTTGGGTTACTTATTCTCATTATCTCACCCATACTCTTGGGTTATTTATACTCATTATCTCACCCATACTCTTGGGTTATTTATACTCATTATCTCACCCCACTCTTGGGTTATTTATACTCAACGCTCTTGTAGATTCTCGAGACGCTACAAGTCTCCTACGTCACGCTTGTTACCCTTAATACATACTTAGGCCAAAACTCATGGCTCTCTAGCATAGTCTTACTTCCCCGGTTTCGACCCTACTCTGGGTCTAGCATGGTGGAAAGGTTCAACTTGCTCACGGAACCTCTCTTCTTTTCCTATCTCATTACTTAGGTCCGACTACTCTCGGACTACTTACATTCCCATACACCCCTCTCTCGAGTTATAATAACTTATGCATATTAGTCTAGAAGCATCACTCTCGATGTTTCTAATGACCTTGGGAACATTACTTAAGTTCGGTTAATCTTAGGTTTTAAGAGTTACCCATGCATTTCACTTACTCATACTTTCGGTTAATTTCTTATATCGGGTAAAATCCTCATATAGGAGGTCGACCATGTCACAAGGGAGTTACTAATCCCTTAGGTCTCTTTTACCTTCTTTACTAGTTCACATCTTTGAACTATCTTAAATCCTCTTGAAGGAGTTCACTTATCTTTCCACTCTCATTTGTTTCGTGATTGTTTCAATGTGTGTTTTCTCATTTATCGGGTATTTACTCAACCCGTACTTCTCCTCACTTCTAGGGAGTTCAACGTTTGCGATATCGTTTACTTTAACGGATAGTTCGTGTGTTTGCACTTTTCGTTATCTTAAGCATCGACCCGATCTATGGGTCTCTAGATTAACGTTACTCACTACGAGTCGGTCCATACACTATGTTAGACCACACCGGCATACAAGTAGTTAGCTCATTCAACATACGACAAGGCATACATAATCAAACAATGGATTATTTTTCATGCTTTAATCTTGATTAAGCCGACACACAACACACAAATCAACGTAACTCGGTTTAGCACGCGGAGTATGAGAAAATCATACCTTTCACCGGGTTT
>CM041777.1:254877602-254910306 GCA_023374045.1 Limonium bicolor | reverse complement strand
CCCCATTTTGGGCGGTTCTGTTGTTCTTGACCGCCTCAATTACAGGCGGTTCTGTGTGTCTTGACCGCCCAAATACAGGCGGTTGCCTGTGTGATGTCCGCCCATTTTTGTGTAGAGGACCCCTCAAATACAGGCGGTTGTGTGTGAAGAGGACGCCTCAAATACAGGCGGTTGCCCATAGAGAGGACCGCCCCAAATACAGGCGGTTACACCTTGACCGTGACCTATTTTCCTTCGAACTTTGACCGCTCGATTCTTCGTTATAAGTCCTTTTCTGAGCCGTTCGCGTCTATGCGTTCGTCTCTTCTGTACTTTCCTAGCTTGGTTGTTCCTCATGTTAAAACCAATAAATTGTGAGATAATCAAAAAATAAACTAGAGGAAAACCATAAGATAAGTGAGAAATGAGCAGAAAAGTGCTGTTATAATATATGAATTACACCCATAAAACATGCTCATTTAGACACTTATCAGGTACCTAACCTAGGTCCCGGACCACTTCTGGAAAGTGCTCTCGGTAGTTTTTTTGTGCTGGTCCGGGACTTATACAAGACCTAGGTCCCGGCCCAATCTAAACTTTGATTTTCGGCAGGTTTTTAGTGCTGGTCCGGGACTTTATCCAAGGACCAAGTCCTAGACCATGCATTAAACTGTTAAATTTTACAGTTTTGCACTTCATTCTCCATTTATCCTTTTGCCCAATCTTCTTCTATTCTTTCCACATGTATACCCACATATTCTAACACCATTTTAACACCTTTAAACCTTTCATCATTGGGTTTAAACCCCATTACATATTCACCCAATTATTGTAATTTATTTACACTTAAAACCATGAACTTTCTTGCATTTGTCTTCCTTATAACACATATCTAACCTTATCCCAAGTGGTACTACTCACCAATCCTTTTCACAACTCTTTCTAGTGTGTGTTAACCTCATCTCTTCAATTCTAACTCCATATCTCATTGTTTACCAACCTAGTTATACTAACTTAGCCTTGTTTCACTTCCTCACACAATTTCCCTTCTCTAATACCATGACTTTGGTGTGTTTAATATACCCACCTAACCTCTAATTCCTTCTAGACAACTCTAGGTCATTCTAATCCTCAAGAACACCTTTGTTAACTCATTTCCACTCAAATTTCTTTTAATGATTCCTAAAAAAATCCTTGGTCACTTTAATTCACCAACCCACTTAAACACTTGTTTTCTACTCAAATTTCGCCATAGCTCCTCTAGTGTATTATCATGCCCAATGCATAGTTTTTCCCCACTAATCAACACACACATATTAAATCTTTTTCTCATCATATTTCTCACCAAATTCAAACCATTCATAACAAACTCAATATAGTGCAATAATCTTAAATTGCATAGCACTAAGGCTCTTAAATGACATGGCTCTTAGGCCCTTAAATGACTTAAACTTAAACACTGAATTTCCCACATATAAAAGCTTTCAATCCAATTACACACATCAATGCTCCCATAGCAATACAAATGTTCTTATTTTCATCTTATCTTATCTTACTAACTCATTTTCATTGGCTCCTTAGTCACAAGTTCTCAAGCTTGTTTAAATTCTTTTTCCTAGGTTATACTAACTCATTATATAATGCAAGCTCTAAGCTACATTTAGTACTTATCTAAACCTCATCCCTTAAAACATTAAACCACCTTAAGGTTAGACATTTACCTTGTTTTCAAGCTTTTCTCTCAATTTCCTCCTTTGGTTTCCTTGATGGAAAATCGGCCAAGGACCTTAGTTCCTTTGCTAACCTTCTAACCAACATTCAAATAAGATAATGAGTGCTAAGAAATATACCTAGACTCATGGAATTTACTCTTAGGTTAAAAGAGTGCTTTAAAGCTTATAAGCGGATGATTACCTTTGAAGTCTCGAGATAGACTTGGGAAATGAATCAAATAGGACCTCCACTAGTCCTTGGAGAATGAAAACAAGCTAGTTCAAGGGATAAAACATGGCTCCATGAGAAGATAATTTTCGGTAATGGCAAAAGTGGGTGGAAAGTTGATTTTTCTTTAAGTTTCCTTACCTTGAATGAATGAAGAAGCAAAGGAGCTCTTCAAACTTTATTTTCCCCCTTCAATGGAGTTTCTCCATGGCACCAAACTCAAGCTTTTGCATATTTGAAAAGATAGAACTAAAGGGCTTGCTCCAACTAAGAGAATCTATGCTTAGTTTTTTATTTGGAGCTAAAATGAACATTTGGTGAAGAAATGAAGGTGGAGGAAGAATGGGGCTGTAACTCACGGTTGTGAGAGGATGATGATGAAGAAAAAACGGTGGAATAAGAAGAAATGAAGGAAGAAGAGGAGAGCGGTAGTTAAAGTGAGATATTTTCCTTTAAAAGTAATAGTAACCAACCTTAATTTCCCTCTTCTTTTCTAACTTGGCTGGCACACTTTGGTGACTCACCACCTCTAAAAACAGTCCCCCTCCATTAATGGGATATTTATGGTCTTTGTTGACCAATAATTTAGGCTAAGTTGACTAAAGCTTAATTTGGGCACTATTTGGTTACTATTCACAATTAGTGCACATATTAGTGAAATTTTTGGTTTCCCATTGATTTAGGCTTGCTAATGTGATACTAAGTAGTACACAAGTTTATTAAGGTGTAATCATGGGCATTTAGCCACTCAAAACCTTCTTCTAAGACAATTTTTCAAAAATGTGCTTTAAGAGTACTTAAAGCACAATTTGTGTTTTAACTTGTTTTTGAGCTTGGTTTTCTTTGGTAATTGGTTTAACATGTCCATTAGCATTTTAATAAGGTCTCAGAATAATATTTGGGTGCTAATCCAAGCTACTCCAAGCTTAAAGCATGTTTTGCTTAAATTGCTCTTATGGTGTTTCCATATGTTTTCTTTGGTTTGGTTATTTACCAATGGTTCTAAGGCATGTTTTAGCCTTACTACATCATAACTTGATTTTTAATTAACATACTTAGGTTTGGGGTATTTCAATCTACCCCCCTTAAAAGAACTTTGTCCCCAAAGTTCCCATTCATCTTATCTCATTGGAACACACGGTTCATCTCATATCATGGATCATATAGATCATGCTTATATACTTATTGACTCATTGGGTCTGTCATATACTTATACTCAAATATTACACAACATGCTTAAGCATGTATAGCACTCAAAATTCCCATTGTTGCATCCTCCCCATGTCACCGGTCAAAGACGAAGACTCACAGGTCCTCGGCTTCATGGGCGAGTAATGCAAGATATCGCCCACAGGTACTGACTATTGAACACTTATGCTCTCTGGTCCGCAGTCCTTTGGAAGATTAAAATAGTCATATAACTTTTGTCGTACTCTCTCATGTCACTGGTCCGAAGACAAAGGCACATTCGTCGTCGACTTCATGAGCGAGAATACAAAACTACTCTGTTCTCCTCATGTCACCAGTCCGAAGACAAAGGCTCGTGCGTCCTCGGCTTCATGGGCAAGACTCAGTAAAAAGGAATCCTTTTTACGAGGTCAAGTGAGGAATAATTCCTCTAATTGAAAATACAATCAACTCCCATTCCATTTTATCCTAATGCCTCTATCCTTAGCGTGATTTAATTGTGACCACTGGTAGGGATTTTCAGGAATCATCCAACCCTAATGTGATCAGCATCAGTTTAAACTATCCTTTCACCCCAATTTGTGTTCGGTTTCCCTTGATCCCTAGAAAATCAAGTTCCACCTCCCACGTCAATTTCAAACATCAAGTAATTCACTCATGTCCAATTTTCTATCTTTTAGTTCTTCTAATCATAATCAATACATCTCCAAGGTGTGGACTCAGTCCATCAACATTCCCAATTCATCTCTTAGTAATTACCATAGGACTTTAATTCCTACTAAGTTATATATCAGTTTCATACCAATTCTTACCTCATAGCATTACTATTTCCTACCTCATACTCGTATCAAATAATATCTCATAGTGTTATCTTACTCTTATCTCACATGTAGTTTTGTACCGACTCATATCTCATATATTCCTTAAGTCTCTTTAATTCTCTTCACTAATTCTCTTAACTTGTACTCATACCGGAGTTAACAAGATAGGTACTTAATACGTATGGTATTCGCATCTTCTGTGCGCAATAACCATAATTAATCTCAGATATATACATATGTATATGTAAAATGAATTCTCAAATTATTTTGTGCTATGCACACCGTAGTTTACGTACTCAGTACATAAACATACGCTAAGCGGCTTTCGCTCTACCCCCCTTAAAATGGATTACGCCCACATAATCAACATGTTATCATCCTTGAACTTAGGTTCAAGATGTTATAATTCTCACAAAGCATTCTGGCTTCCATGTCATCTATCTCACTTATGATTCGATCAAAGGGTCTCGACCATGTTACTGGCTTAGTCTCTGTATCGAGGATCCTTAACGGTACTTATACCATTTTCTTAACTTAGTTTGTTCTGACCCCAAAGGTTCTAAAGCATTCAGTCGATAAGTCTTATATTTGTTCAATTGGAAGATGTGTGGTACATCATTCCTTTTCCCGTTCATCTGGTATGTAAAGCTTTTAAGGTACCGGTCTGCTAGCTTCCGCTGCGTGACTCTGATAACCTTAGGCTTATTTTGCCTTTCTTATCCTTTATAGTATTGTTTATCCTTCTGCCTCCTTACAGTTTAGGAATATTGGTCTCTCAGTGGACACGTGTTATCTTTATTTACACACGGCTTTAATGAGTTGTAGCTTGTATAGCTCATTTTCTCTAAAGATTTAACATTCATGCTCTCAGTGCTCTCTCAAGTGTCTAAATTATTCTTTCCAACTGACCTTTGGTCTAAGGATGATTCTTAATCTGAAACTACTGTTTAGTGCTTATTGCGCTTTATAGTTTAATCTCTTACGTCTTAAGACATGTCCAATGTCTGTACTTAATAATCTGTGCTCTTTGCACTTTATAGTTCTTAATTATTTTCTATGTGAAATGGGTTTTCTTATTCCTTTGTGCCGTTGATTCAACTAAGTTCCTTCTCTTCAACTGTTTGTGGTAGTAACTGCTCTTGTCCGATCTTACGTCGTCGACCGTGGTACGGAGTCGACTACTTCCCGTGTTCCTTACACTACTCGTCTACATGCATGGGGCCTTACTGGTACATTACTACTTATCCGGCTAACTCATAAATAAGTCTGTCAGGCCTGCAAGCCCCTGTGGGGTGCAGTTGTCCCACATCTCGTTTTAGTAAACTCGTAGTGTCCGTCACACGTTTAGCTATTGCTATTTATGAAGTATTCTTTTATTGATCTCCTCTTCATCGTTCCATGATAACACTTATTGTTCTTTTTGAACTTAATCAAGGGAAATCCATTTACTGTGTTCTTGGGTATGGTATGCTCTAGCTCCTTTCTGTATTCCGTACTGACTCGATATCTTAGTAACCGAGGTCTTTTTCCATAGAGCCTCTTATCTTGTTTATCATATTTTGATCTACTAGGAATGCACTTCCAGTTCCTTAAGGAATGGGCAGTGTGCTTCCTGTGAAATCTTACCTCGCATGGCTTAGACTACTAGCGTCAATGCATAGTTCGTCTTTCATCTTATTTCCTTACTCATATTGGTTTCAGCTCATAAATCTAATTGCCTCAGTGTCAATATTTGACGGCTTATACATAATGGTCGCTTTACTGCGCACCATGACCTAATCCACTTATATAGGTATTGTCCTTATGACCTCTGCTACCGTGGTAGTTGGCCTTTACTATGTTGCCCATTGATGGTGCAACTACTTACTCATTTATTCTAACATCTTATCTTATACTCAATCCCTTCCTGGTGTAAATACACTGAGGGTTGCCCAATTCTAGGTGTATGGTGATTACCGTACCGTGTCATAAAATTTTTCTCCTAGTATGAAGGTATTTCGCTTCAATTTCGGTTTCGTATGTAGGTCAGTCTCTCTCATGTTATTCCATCCCTTATGATGTTATTTACCATGTAATTTAACCGGTTACTGAAGAAGTCATCCGTTGAGTCACAAGCTCTTCTGAGCGTTGGTCACTTGAAGTGCCATACTGTGCACTCACAATGTTTATCTTTGACGATTACTGATTCTTAAATCCTGGGTGTTGGATATGAGGTCTGTCTCTATAGCCTTCCTTATTATTTATGTGTAACTGGAAAGTTCTAAGGTAATTTCAAGGTTTACGGTTTCCATTCTCTAATAAAAGAGTATTCTAGCTCTAATAAGTGAAAGCCCTTTCTGAGGGGTTTATTCCCACTCATGGCCCCGCAACAAGGAGAGGTATCCCCACCCTAAAAGGAATGGTTTGTTCTCCGCCCCTGTCAACAGCATTATCTCAATATTCTCATTGGTGCCCTTTCCTGGCAATTTTTCGACAATCTACGTTATAGATTTTTGTAACTGTTCATATCTACGAGTCTTAGTTCGTTCACGGCTTAAATAAGCTCTCTTACAACTTACTGCGCCTCGGGCTCTGATGTGGTTAACACCCTTGACTCGTAGGCTCTTAGCATCTAAATTTTCCTGAGTACGAGCTGACACTCGGTTCACTGTCGTACTCTTACTCATTATAGTCTATCCTCATAAGCTTCGGGTTCTCTAAATTTTTCTCAACCGTTAGATTACATCCTGGATGTAGTACCAGGTTTCATGGTAAGTTGCTGCAACCTGTTTCCCACTACGGAAGTTCGTTCAGGTGATCTGGCGTTAATCAGTGTCTAGGACAATTCTGTAGTTTTAATAGACTTATGTCTTTTAGCAATCAAGGTTAGGTTAGTATTAGGCGTCTGCCTTATGGTGTCTAAGTTGGATATCATCCTGGTTATCATGCGTTTCCATCTCAATGCTTCATTCAACATTTGTTGACTACGCCACCGTCAATGATCAATCATACTTGGGTGTTAATGAGTTAGGTAGCAATGCTAACCGTTGTTCATCAGTTTATCCGACTCGACTATGCCCGTTCTATGGGGTAGTCCTCTGAGCTTTCCTTTTTCGTGGTTGTATGTCTTTAATTCTTGGTAGGTCATAGTTTAAGTTTATTTCCTCTGTCCCTGTTTTTGGGGTTTACCAACATCTTCAATGAAGAATATATGTTGCTGGTATTCTTAATGGTCATCCCGGGAGTCCTATCCCGTTCTTGTTGGAAGGCGTTGTGTCAACAGTCTCCATTGTATCTCGTAATGCACTACTTAGGTAGGTTACTTCTTATGTGGCGTTCTGCTTGCATTGTCTAGCTGTCTCTTTGGTTCTTCTCGTCGAGGTTCGGGATTGGGGTTCTTACCGTACTGTCGGTTGTTGTTGTAGCAGGTTGTACCGTTGCTAAAATTTATATCGTTTAGTATTTTGTTCAAGCTCAGCTCCCTGCTGATGGTGTGTTGACTCAGTTCGTCATGGTCAGGCCGTCAGGCCTTTCCAAGGTCTCATTCTCCAGTTTTTAAGGATTTACAATCCGGTACTAATAAGCGTTACAGCTGTAGCATTCTACTATGTTGCCATGATGGCTTCCCGTACAGCTTTATCATGGCAGCACTTGCTGTGGCAAGTGCGCCATGCAGGATGGGATATCGGTACTATGTACGTCGGTAGTGGTACTTCCTCCTAATCTCCATGTAATTAGTAGTCCTCGGGACTCCTTAGATGTTCTCTTGCCTGGATAACTGACCATCCGGCAGTTTCCCGGTTGTTTTGACAATACAGTCACTTATCAGGGTGTTCCTCCTTCTGAGGGGACCCCTTGTTATTTATTTATGTCTTAATCCTCGCTCCCGTTTCAACACGTTCTGCCGTGGTTACTAAGTAACAATTCTCCTTTTGGCACTATCCAATTTGTACATGTTTCCTTAGTCGCCTCTCTTTTTCTCTCCATTGCACTTGTAGTGCTTTTCTTATCATTGGTATGGTGGGGTATCTCGACGGCGTAGCATGTCGACCCATGTTGCCGGTAAGTACCGTTCTCTTATTGGTAGAATTCCGTTGGCAGCGCCTGTTTCATCATTGCGCTCCAATTAAAACCTCCCAGCATTCGTAAACTGTTGTGTAACGATGTGTTTCTCGTATTGCTTAATGTTAACTAACTGCCAGAACGGGTTTCCCTGAGTAAGAGAAGGCTTTCTTCTCTCTGGCGTTTGTTCCCCATATCTTAAAGCTAGGGGAGTGGAGGGCGGGTTAGGTATTGAAGGTATCCGGTAAACACCGGGAAGTCGTATCTAACGCACCTCTCGCTCTATCTCTCAACCCTTAACCCATAACTCAAACTCAACCTCAGTATCCTCCAAAGTTCGGTAATTCCTGTCATTAGAGAGTAACTACGCTCTGATACCACTTTTTGTAACACCCCAACTTATAATATATAGTCATCTCATAAACCTCCATTTACTTAACTCAACATTACAGCGGAACCCTTACAACAGTTGGTGTTACCGCCGCTAGTCACCCACGTGACTAACTAGGCATACTAAATACTCCAAGATCTAGCTACGGTCTGATGGACCTGAATATACCTAACATTAGTATACTAAAATCTTAACCAAGTACATGTTCTTAATCCAAGTATCTCATATTCTAATACATCATACTACATCTCATCCATTTACTAAACGAGTGTACATGCACAACTCGTGTAACAAAAGTAAAACAACCCGTAGTAATTCTACCCGGTCCTACTCTCTGGATGGTCGTCTTCTGACATTCACCTGCAAAATTTAAACAGCAGCCCCTGAGGGGGTCAGCACCTTTGCTCGTACGATTCCCTTATAGCCCCAAGCTAACGGGACTACGACGACTAATTGTCGATAGCATGAAGTTGATTAGATACACGACATAAGTAAGAATTGCAATAAACAACAAGCCACACGTGAACAATCAGAGTTCAAACACAATGAACGGCTTAAAAGAGTTCCCTTAGTAGGTGAGTTAGTCTTTTAACTCTTTAAGCTATGATACCTCTTAATCTCAGTCCATTCTTAACTTACCTCAATCTTAATCCTTATCTTAGTCTCAATGTACCAACCGTTCTTTAATTAGAATTGGTTGTACTTTATCTCAAATCTTATGTCAAACCTTATCTCACATCTTATCTTAAATCTTATCTCAATTAAGACAACCGTTCTTTAATTAGAATGGTTGTTCCTTAATTCATTGTTTATCTCGTCGGGTCAAAGTAACTCTAACCAATGAGTTATCAGCTCCATTGGTATACATAAATAATATATGTTAAAATTAGTTGGGATTTAGGTAGATCCCACCACACCTCCTCAACAATGCCTCCCACCTCGAACAGAAATCGAGGTGACTGAGTCTTTATGTCGACTCTAGGCGACGAGTCCGAAGACAAGTCATATTTGGAAGTCGGGACCTGATAAGGATACCGACCTCCTATAATACACATGCGCCGGAACGATTCCGGATTCCTCACTCCCCCCCCCCCCCAAGTTCTAGTTAGTGGAAGTCTCAAAGTCAATGTTCGTTAGTTAACCTCTTTCGGTTACTAATAAAACAATATTAGGGAGTGTTCCTTATTCTCACATAATTCTTTACTAAACATTGTTAGTAAGTTCTCAAAGTAGAGTTGTGTTAGTGCATCACAATCACACAACAAACATAATATTCCGGTTGCATGCTTCATCTTGTTTAGTCGGCACACATAAACAAATAGCACACAAGCCGAGGGAAACCTCGTTAGCAAGCAGGCTACAAGAAAACCATACCGTTCACCGTTGGTCGTTCGGTTGCTTACTCTCCTCCGGAGTCCAAATTATCAAACCCTAAAACATTCATCGAGTTGGGTGGTTAATTTATTTTAATTAACCTAACTCACATCATCAGTAATGATCTCCAACTAAATACCACTGAATCATTGTAGTTCAAGCTTAACCACTTATGATATTTACTTCTCATTTTACCCAATACTAGTTCACACCTCTAATGACCATAAAATTCCACCAAACAACTCTTACCAACCATATAATAGCATTACCCAACAAGCCACCTTCATTTACCATCTAAAAAGCACACTTCCTTTGTAAAAATGGCTGGTCTGGGATATGGTCTGGGTCTGTAGTCCCAAACCAATTACTGGCCTTAGTCTCGGGACTTATTTATGGGTGGTCCGGGACTCGGTACCTAACCTAGGTCCCGAACCACTTCTAGAAAGTGCTCTCGGTAGTTTTTTTGTGCTGGTCCGGGACTTATTACAAGACCTAGGTCCCGGACCAATCTAAACTTGGATTTTCGGCAGGTTTTTAGTGCTGGTCCGGGACTTTATCCAAGGAACAAGTCCCGGACCATGCATTAAACTGTTAAATTTTACAGTTTTACACTTCATTCTCCACTTATCCTTTTGCCCAATCTTCTTCTATTCTTTCCACATGTATACCCACATATTCTAACACCATTTTAACACCTTTAAACCTCTCATCATTGGGTTTAAACCCCGTTACATATTCACCCAATTATTGTAATTTATTTACACTTAAAACCATGAACTTTCTTGCATTTGTCTTCCTTATAACACATATCTAACCTCATCCCAAGTGGTACTACTCACCAATCCTTTTCACAACTCTTCCTAGAGTGTCTTAACCTCATCTCTTCAATTCGAACTCCATATCTCATTGTTTACCAACCTAGTTATACTAACTTCGCCTTGTTTCACTTCCTCACACAATTTCCCTTCCCTTACACTTTCTACTCATCCTTTTCAAGCTTGCACATACCTAAGCTTTTCTAGCCATCCTCTTAACACCTTACTCCTCTTCTCAATCATCTTGACCATGTTAAATCCTTCTTAGGCAACCTTCATCTTCTTTACTCAATTTACTCACCAATCTCATGGTTAAACACTCTTATACATTCCTAGTTATTTCCTTGACAATTCACAACATTCCCTTACAATTTTCACTTCCATCACCAAAATCCACTCATTACCATCAAGGTTACACAAACTAGGTAATACCTAAATCATCACAAGGTATTATACATCATTTCCTACAGATTTTTGCACAAGTCTCAACATTTCTCATACCATGACTTTGGTGTGTTTAATATACCCACCTAACCTCTAATTCCTCCTAGACAACTCTAGGTCATTCTAATCCTCAAGAACACCTTTGTTAACTCATTTCCACTCAAATTTCTTTTAATGATTCCTAGGAAATCCTTGGTCACTTTAATTCACAACAACCACTTAAACACTTGTTTTCTACTCAAATTTCGCCATAGCTCCTCTAGTGTATTATCATGCCTATATGCATAGTTTTCCCTACTAATCAACACACACATATTAAATCTTTTTCTCATCATATTTGTCACCAAATTCAAACCATTCATAACAAACTCAATATAGTGCAATAATCTTAAATTGCATAGCACTAAGGCTCTTAAATGACATGACTCTTAGGCCCTTAAATGACTTAAACTTAAACACTGAATTTCCCAACATTAAAAAGCTTTCAACCTGCATTACACCATCAATGCTCATAGCAATACAAATGTTCTTATATTCCATCTTATACTTATCTTACTAACTCATTTCCATTGGCTCCTTAGTCACAAGTTCTCAAGCTTGTTTAAATTCTTTTTCCAAGGTTATATAACCCATTATATAATGCAAGCTCTAAGCTACATTTAGTACTTATCTAAACCTCATCCCTTAAAACATTAAACCACCTTAAGGTGAGACATTTACCTTGTTTTCAAGCTTTTCTCTCAATTTCCTCCTTTGGTTTCCTTGATGGAAAATCGGCCAAGGACCTTAGTTCCTTTGCTAACCTTCTAACCAACATTCAAATAAGATAATGAGTGCTAAGGAATATACCTAGACTCATGGAATTTACTCTTAGGTTAAAAGAGTGCTTTAAAGCTTATAAGCGGATGATTACCTTTGAAGTCTCGAGATAGACTTGGGAAATGAATCAAATAGGACCTCCACTAGTCCTTGGATAATGAAAACAAGCTAGTTCAAGGGATAAAACAAGGCTCCATGAGAAGATAATTTTTGGTAATGGCAAAAGTGGGTGGAAAGTTGATTTTTCTTTAAGTTTCCTTACCTTGAATGAATGAAGAAGCAAAGGATCTATACAAACTTTATTTTCCCCCTTTAATGGAGTTTCTTCATGGCATCAAACTCAAGCTTTTGCAGATTTGAAAAGATAGAACTAAAGGGCTTGCTCCAACTAAGAGAAATCTATGCTTAGTTTTTTATTTGGAGCTAAAATGAACAATCAGTGAACAAATGGTGGAGGAAGAATGGGGATGTAACTCATGGTTTTGAGAGGATGAAGATGAAGAAAAAACGGTGGAAAGAAGAAATGAAGGAAGAAGAGGAAAGAGGTAGTTAGAGTGAGATATTTTCCTTTTAAAAGTAATAGTAACTAACCTTTATTTCCCTCTTCTTTTCTAACTTGGCTGGCACACTTTGGTGACTCACCACCTCTAAAAACCGCCCCCCTCCATTAATGGAATATTTATGGTCTTTGTTGACCAATTAATTAGGCTAAGTTGACTAAAGCTTAATTTGGGCACTATTTGGTTACTATTCACAATTAGTGCACATATTTGTGAAATTTATGGTTTCCCATTGATTTAGGCTTTTTAATGTGATACTAATTAGTACATAAGTTGATTAAGGTGTAATCATGGGCATTTAGCCACTCAAAACCTTCTTCTAAGACAATTTTTCAAAAATGTGCTTTAAGAGACCTTAAAGCATAATTTGTGTTTTAACTTGTTTTTGAGCTTGGTTTTCTTTGGTAATTGGTTTAACATGTCCATTATCATGTTAATAAGGTCTTAGAATAATATTTGGGTGCTAATCCAAGCTACTTCAAGCTTAAAGCATGTTTTGCTTAAATTGCTCTTATGACGTTTCCTTATGTTTTTTTTGGTTTAGGTTATCTACCAATGGTTCTAAGGCATGTTTTAGCCTTACTACATCATAACTTGATGTTTAATTAACATACTTAGGTTTGGGGTATTTCAATTTCCCTCTCCATTTAAAAGTATATACCTTCCTTCTAATAGAACATAGTTGTTAGCATGCTTTTAGCTTAACATATAGATATCCTAATTTAAATATTTATTTAGTTTTGAAACTCAATTTTATTATATAAGAAATATCTGTTGAAGAAACTAAATTCACAAATTTTGTTTCAATTATATGATAAATATTGAATTGAAAAATCATTTCAAAAAGCAAGCGTGCAATCCTAGTGGGGAAGAAGTAGTTTTAAAAGTTTATTGTTACTGTATATTTTCATGTACTTATAGTCATTTTATTTAGACTTTTTCCTAGTCTAGAGATAATTCAAAGCTAATTTTGTTTAGAAAGGTCCTTAATGAAATCACAAAACCTAATGAGGATGATTTGAAGTCAAGGTCGTAGCTAGTTTTGAAATCACGGTGATGTGGCAAACAAATCAATATAGCCATAAAATCCAATGTCTACCTAGTAGGGTATATACGAGTCATAGATATTTAGGTGAGTAAGTGCAATGCCACTTTGTATTAGCACTAATAATGCAACATTGATTGCTTTTACATACCATCATTTTGTTCTCTTTACAGGTTACCGACAAAAGCTTTATCAAACTTGAACACTTCCACAATGGTCATGGTAAAAAAATTTATGGATTGTGGTTCTTGTGTAGATCTATATTTCTAGTCATTTTTTTTATTGTGAGGGAGAGAAGGGAGCTCTAAACAACAACTAGATCGTACATGGGTTATGAGCAATTATCGAAGCTCATTTTTCCTTGATTGACCACATAATTTCTATATCAACACATCTAAAGAAAAGTTGGTCATCACCACCAAAAAGAAAAACTTGTTGGAACCGTGCTTATATAAGGCGCTGATTTTGTTGTTTTCGCATAAGGAATAGAGTGAACTCAATAGAAAAATTTAAACACCAGGGACTCTTTCACATTTCCATTAGGTTCTTCTCTTAGGTCTGTGTCATCTTTGTCTTCACACATTGGTGTTTTAATTGTGAACCCAACATCCGTGGAAGAGGCGAAATGAGAAAAACTAACTAAATAAAGTGAAGTTGAATCGAGTGTGCCGAGATTGAAAGTTGCTCATAGTAGGCAGCTGGAGTGGGCCAATAGGGCATTAGGTTGTTGTGTGTGAGTGGGAGTGGGAGGGAGGGGCAGCTAGTGTGAGTCAATGAGGGTGTTGGTTGGGGGGCAGCTAGTGTTGGGCCTATGAGGTTGTTGGCTAGGAGATGGAAGGGGAGTTAAGTACTAGGGGCTCTTACACCTATCAGACAGGTATTTTTAGCTGGTTTTCTATTTGGGTCTGGGTCATCTCTACCTTCGATTACATTGACAAACACATGTCAACTTGGTGAACCTCTTTACCCGGGTCACCTTTAGTCATAAACTATTCTTACTGGCCTAGATATCACTTAAATGTCTCCCTTAGTTTGTGATTTACATGGAAATAGTTGAACGCTGGACCCCGTGTCAGTTGTTAAGCATATGCATGCATTTAGAACTGAGTGAATTCATGGGATCAGTTTTCTTAGAGATAGTTGCAGTTTCACTTCCACAACATTTAATATCTACAGGATTTGACTCTTGTCGAGCGGATTCTGAATTTTTTGCATCTAGATCCAAAACAAGTTCTCAAGTTTTTAGGAGCTGTTAACAAACCTCCTCAACTATTTCACAGGAGGTAATTCAATAATATTTTTACCTGTTCAAATTTTGAACCATCCAATGATGATAGATGACTTTGCCCACCAGTTTCTAGTATATGTATAGAAACGCTTTCGACTGAAGTGAAGTACCTCAACCGGTGAAAATCCTTCAACTTTCCCTCTTCTGCGAGGGCTCTCCCTTCTTTCCTTGGAGAATGTGTGTTTTTCCTACGTCTTCCCTACCCTTTTATGGCGGAATCAGGCCCCCTCAATGGTGGCTTCTCAAGTTTCCCACGGCCTGCACTGGCCAAGCGTGCATGCCTCTTCAACTTCTATATATGGTGGTGCACCACCCATGCCATACTTTCATTGGTCTATCTGAGCTCAGAAACACTTGAGTTACCTCATGGAACCCCAATCGTCATGCAAAAAGCAGAACAATTGAGCTTAAATACAAACAGTTGCAAGATACCGAGCATGAACCACAATTCAAAAGAAAAAGCCACGCTTGGTAGAGAACCAAAGACCAAGAGGAAAAAAGAGAGATCACTCCACTAACCGTTAAAACCTAGGAAAGATGTCCACAAATCTTGAAAACATTGATGATCTCACTAAAAAATGTACAAACCTTTCAATCACTAATGATGAGGGGAATTAATCAAGATGGACGATATTAATAACGGCTCAAGCAAGCTTCATGTCGACTAATATCTTTTGGCCAAACTGTTCGCTACAAAGCAGGCTGACCTAAAAGCTCTCGAAGCAACTATGGCAAAGGTTTGGAATATCAAGAAGAGTTTAACAGTTAATGCAGCTAGGAAGAATCTCTTTCTGGTGTAGTTTGGGGACGACAAGAGATGGAAGGTATCTTGGTGAAGGGCCCTTGGTCCTTTGATGGCTCCCTAGTGGCCATTCAGATGGTGGAAAAAAAGAAAGCCCTCAAAAGACCACTACTTCAAATGGGCCCCTTGTAGATACGTATGCATGAGGTACCTTTATACTAATTCCACATAGACTTTGCTAGAAGACTGGGTGAAAATATAGGAAGATTCATGGAGTTTAATGAAGAGGATGACAAAGTAAGGGGTGATTTCCTACGAGTAAGAGTCTTAATTGATGTCACTTCCCCCATTAAGAGATGTATTATTGTGAAGATTGAAGGTAAGGAAACATATTAAAACTATCTTATGAAAAACTTCCATCTTTTTGCTTTAAATGTGGGATGTTGAATCATGGGACTAGGAAGTGTGAAAAGGACATGATTTTTGATGGGACTCTGATGCCATATGGAGCCTGGTTGAGAGCTAGGGGTCTGAGAAGTAATAAGATGAGTTTCCTTGGGATCTGTTCAAAGGCCTTAGGATCAGTGATAAATAAGAAGAAGAAGTGGAGACCAATTCTGGCAAAGGGCCAAAGAAGAAATAGACTATGGTTCAGTTTGAAAATGAAGAGTCCTTTAAAAAGAACTATAGATTAGAGGATAGACCGGAAACCCGGATTTTGATCCCCTGGTCACCTTCCCACGCTGACCCTCTCTCCAAAAAAAAAGAAAGCTTGGGGTTATGCAGGATGGCAGTTCCTTAGAAGTAATATGAGAAACCTAGTTTCCCGAAGAGAATAGAAGGAACATAAAAGAAAGTGTGGAGAGGCAGAATGCAGAAATCACTAATCAAAAATCTAAAGAGGCACCTCTGGAGGAAACCTAGGGCAGCCTAGACAAATGAGTTATATGGCTATCAACTGCCGAGGGTTGGGTGACCCTTTTGCAGTTAGGTGGCTCACATACCTTATCCGTGAAACTTCACTCAGTCTGGTTTTCCTCTCCGAAACTAGGCTTTCAAGGAAAAGATGGAGAAAGTGGAATCTAAATTAATTGGTTATCAAGGGCTGGCGGTGGATTGTGCGGGTAGAAGTGGGGTGTGGCTATGTACTGAAAGAAGAATGTTATGTTCAAGATCAGATCCTACTCTCTGCATAATATTGATGGTTGGGTTGAAAAAGTGAAGCTAAGGGAAGAATGAAGATGCACAAGCTTCTATGGTTGGCTAAATCAAAAGGACCGACATCTGTCTTGGAGACTACTCAGAGATCTCAATGATATGATGAATGGCCCATGGATGATCTTTAGTGACTTTAATGAGGTTCTTTTCGAATCTGAGCATAAAGGACAAAGAAGGAGATGTAGACAATCTATGGAGCTGTTTAGAGAATGCATGGAGGAATGTGATTTGGAAGATCTGGGCTTCTCAGGAGGGAAATACATTTTTTCCAACCTAAGAAAAGGTGAGGACAATTCCAAAAGCCGTCTGGACAGAGCTTTTGCTAATACAGAATGGATGGTGATTTTTCCAAATGCTAAGTTGCTTAATATGGGCTCGGAACGTTCAGATCATAAGCCCATTAAAATTGATCTCAAGCCAAATATTCATAGAGGGGCTAAACCTTCAAGTTTGAAAACTGCTGAGCAAATGAGTCCAGAAGGTATGGAGATAAGCTTAAGGATCGAGGCCTGAGTTTATGATGAAAGTGCTTAAAGTCGGGCAGGAGTTGAAGAAATGGGAAGTAGGATAATTCAAATCTAAAGAGAAGACCTAGAATCAAAGAAAGATTTGCTAAACACCATAAATGATGATTACAGGAATGATTCAGATGAAAAATTGAGGAGAAAGTTGATGGGAGAAATTGACCAGCTATTACTTAAAGAGGATATAAGGAGAGCCCAAAGATCTGGATTTATTGGGCTGAGAGAGGGTGATGAAAACTTGAAATTTTTCTTTGACAGATGGAATGCCCACAAAAGGAGGAACGATATTGTGGAGATGAGTGATGATATTGGCAAGAAAGCAAGTTGCTGGGAAGATATTGAGAGTTTGGCAAGAAATTTCTTTGAGAACCTGTTTAGGTCTGATCAGCCTGAAAAGTTCCCTCATCTAAAAGCATGCATGGAGTACAAAATTATTGACAAATGGATTGAGAGATTAATAAGTCTTTCCCCATGGATGAAGTCATCAAAGCGGTTAAAGAGATGAATTTAAATAAGGCCCTTGGGCTTGATGGCATTAACGGTAAATTCCTTCACTCTTTCTAGAATATTATTGGAAATGATTTTATTGTTACTGTTTTACAGCTTCTTAATAATGAGGTGATGCCTAATGGGTTAAACCACACTCGCTTTTTTCTTATCCCGAAAAAAGAGGGGGCTACAACTTTAAAAGATTTCAGGCTATAGCTCTATGTAACACCGTATATAGGGTGGTTGTAACGATTTTAGCAAATAGGCTGAAACCCTATATGAGCTTTATCTTCTCTCCAGAACAGGCGGCATTTGTGCCTGACAGAATTATCACATATAATATTATTATCAGGAGATTTTTCACTCTATGAAGGGGTCAAAAGCAAAGAAAAAAGGCTCTTTTGCCATAAATATTGACATGACAAAGGTCTATGACAGAGCTGAATGGAGTATTCTGTTTGGTATAATGGATAGTATGGGTTTCAAAGGTAGGTGGTTGGAGGCTATGAGAAGGTGTGTTACATCAGCTTCAATGCATGTCCTGATTAACGGCTATCCTGGTAAGGTTTTCTACCCCTCTCGTGGCCTCAGACAAGGGGACCCCCTATCCCCCTATTTGTTCCCTTTTATTATGGAAGCACTTATATCAAGTCAGAAGGTTACTATGGAGGCAAATATCTATAAAGGTGTAAGAGTCACCCCCAGGCCCCAGAGGTGGTAAGTCTTTGTTTTGCATACGACTGTATCCTTTTTGGTGAGGCTTCCATCCCAAATGTAGAATCCCTCAAATCAATCCTAGACAACTTTCTGGATGCTTCAGGTCAACGTATCAGCCTGGAGAAATCCAGTATGAGTTTTTCCAAAGGAACCCCAGAAAGCTCTAGGAGAGAGATCTGCATAATTTTTTGTAACATCCTAGAAACGGGGCATCTAGGTATGTACCTAAGATTCCCTAGCTCCTTTGGTAGAAGCAAAGCAGAATCTTTGACATTTATTAAAGAAAGGATTCACAAGAAAATTATGAGCTGGAAATGCAAGTATCTCAAGCGGGGAGAGCAGTGCTCATAAAAAACATTTTGCAAGCAATTCATAGCTACATTGTGAGTATCATTAAGCTGCCGAGAGGCGAGAGGGATTGATCAAGGAGATTCAAGCTAAAATCCGGGTTTTCTGGTGGAAAGGCATGGATAATGGGAAAGGAATGAACTGAATCAAGTGGGACAATGTGTGCAAAAAGAAAACTGAGGGGGGGATCGGGGTTCAGATCTTTGGAGTCTTTTAATGAAGCATTGTTGTCTAGACAGATTTGGAGAATGTTGGAGAACCCTTCACTTCTTGTTACTCGAATCCTTAAAGAGAAGTATTTCAAAACAAGGAACTTACTTGATGCTAAAAAAGGCTATAGAGCCATCTATGTTTGGTGGTCACTATGTGATGTTATCAAATATGTCAAAACTGGGGCATGGAGACAGATTGGGGATGGAAAAACTACCCTTATCACAGATATATGGCTCCTTAACAAACCAGGAGGAATTCCTTGGACTTGGAATCTCCCGGAGTTTCTAAAGCATAAAAGGAAAGTCAGTGATCTTATTGACTAGTCCCAACGAAAGTAGAAAGATAACAGTATCTATGAGTGGTTTGATCCTCAAGACGTGAAATTGTCATACAAAATAGTAGTTAAGCTAGATTGCTAACTATGGACAGTGAACCCAATCATTGTAGTACTACAAGGTCGTATCCATAGGGACTTCGTAACTATCTAGTTAATTATAAACTTAGTGAATGTGCAAGTAGATACATAAAAGTGCATAAATGTAAATTAGGGGGTTTTTGGTTTGATATTGGAAATTGAAGAAAAACAATAAAGTTTAACTACTAATATGAGATAGGTGTATACCTTAGGGTAGTGAGAATCTTTTAAATCACCCAAATATGCTCTCATTTCTACCTCACTAAGTTGTCTATTAGAGCTATTGTAAAGATTGTCCCCATCTTAGACTAATCCAGTCTTACCTAATTAATTAACCTCCCAATTCAAGAAAGGCTAGAGTCACTAGATAGCATTAATTTCAAGCTCCTAACAATATCCCTAAAGTTTCACTCCTAATATAGAGAAATGAAACTTAGGGTTCATCCCCAATTTCTCTAATCCCAAGCTCAAGATATAATTTCGCAAGGAACCTCAATAAATGCAATAGGAGATCAAATCTAAAGCATTAATTAAGAATTGATGAGGAGAAAACACCTACAAAAGATGAGATAGGTTTACAAAGGCAATTTTGGAATTTTGTGGAGAAACCTCATCCCAAGGTATACAAGAGTTTAAACAACCATTAGAGAATAAAGAAGGGAGAGAGAAATAAATGGCCATTAATGGAGCTTGGGAGCTTCAATGGAGGTGGGTCTTCCTCCTCTCCTTCTTCTCTTCTTCTTCTTCTTCCTCTTCCCCCTTATTTTCTTCTTTTCCTGTCATTTTTGTGTTGTCATCAAACTCCCCCTTTCTCTTATTCTTTTTCAACTTTTAAAAATGCAGATCTAGTCAAAATTTCAACGGGTCGGTCCTAGGGTCGGTCGAAGTCAGTAGCAATTTTGGGCATGATTTAAAGCCCGACCGACCCACCTAGGGTTGGTCCTAAGGTCGGTCGGGACAATAATCCCTTTCGGCCCCTGGAACAAGCGATTCCGGCCTCCGGAACTTCCGACCAACCCACCTAGGGTCGGTTCTAGAGTCGGTCCTGTGGACATGCTAATTTCAAAATGTTGTATCTTCTTCATTTTAGCTCTAATTTTGGATCCGTTTGCGATCTCGCGTTTGTCTCTTCATCTACTTTAATATTGGCTATTTTATTTCTCATGTTTTAATAATAATTGTGTAAAAACCAATAAAACACAAAAGTAGAGGAAAACTAGCTAGAGTGGAGAATTAAGAATGAAAAGTGTTGATAAAACATATGAAGTATACCTCTAAAATATGTTCATTTGGACACTCATCAGAAATCTATATGAATACTCCCCTAAGTCATCTATACTGCAATGATACATGGGTCTTGGAGTTGGAGACAAATGGAAAATTCATAGTTAAGTCACTTTACCACAAGATTAAGAATGAAAAGCATGAAGACAATCCAAACTAGTCAGAGTAAAAATCCAATTGCAGTCACACTGAATAAGCTCTACAAATCAAAAGTTCACCCTAGAATCCAGATTTTTAGTTGGCAATTACTTCATAAATGTCTTCCATGTAATGTGACTATATTTAAGAGATGCGGAAAGGGATATGATAGATGTTACCTGTGTGGAGCCTGGGCAACGATATCACACACTCTTGACTGGGAAAGCTGGAAAGAGATGTGGAAGGAGTGTGACTTTCCGAAACCTGGGAAAATTTTCACAGAGAATGGGACATTTGACTGGATTTTAAACTTTTACATGCAGGAATCTGGAGAAAACTTGAAGAATTTTTTCACTCAGCTTTGGTGTGGCTGGTCGGCAAGAACAAATTTACTTCATGGTAGAGTGGAAACTTTCAGATGGGGGCTAGATCTCACCAGGGCCTTTCTGGCTGTAGTGGAGTAGAACGCAAATCCTCCATCAGAGATCAAATCAGACGAGTGTGAGGCTGGTGGTGAAATCGGGTATGCTCGATTTGGGTGGATGGGAGCAGCTTGAGGGAAGGGGGCCATAACGCCGGAGCAGTTTTTGTCAACAAAGGTCAAAAGGTGGAGGCGATTGCGTTAGAGGGAGGCAAGGAAATGTTGTCTCCTATCTCTGTAGAAGCGAAAGCCATTGTGGTAGGGTTGACCTAGCTCGCAAATTGGGGGTGAGGAAGATAAAAATCTGGTCAGACTGCCTAAATGTTATAAATTTCTTGAAAGGAGAGAATAACATTTCAGCTGGAGCTAATGCTATTTTGAAAGACGTAGGCTGGCTTTGTGCTAATTTTTTGAGAGGATTTTTAGGGCTTTACTAGTAGAGATTTCAATTTGAAAGCCCATATGCTGGCTAGATTTGGTAGTAGGTTTAAGTCAAAGTTTTGTTGTATTGGTAAATGGTAATGTCCCTGAGGACATATGGGTATGTTTTATAGTATTAATGTAATCGATTTTACTTTAAAAAAAACAAAACTTAATCCAGGTTCCGTTTCTATATGCGCTCATAGAAGTTTTTCATTTTTTAACCACGTGTAAGTTAACTATTGGTCTTTTTATAACTTATTGTTCCATCATAATGCACATACTCTTACCTGATTGGTTAACTAGCTATGCCTAACCACACCTAGATGAAATAAAATCTTGTGTTACCTTAAAAAGAGGTCAAGAATCATTTAGCACCAATGTCTTTCACGAAAGGTTTAATGCGTAAGTGTATTTTTTTCTAATCTAAATCTAGAAATTATCGTTTATAGCATAAATATATTATTAATATGCCAAAAATGAACCAAGCCTAAAACATTAGCTATAAATAGGTCGGTCCAACCTACTCTAGAAGGCCACTCTTTCAACTAATCTATATATTAGTTATGCAACCTCACAATTTACAACACGTCCTAGGCACGGAGCTTCACCTAAACACTTGAGGAGCCGTTGCCATAAACCGTTTTTTTCCAAGAATAAAGTATTAAAATTAAAATTAAAATTAAAATTAAAATTAAATTTAAACTTCATGGTTAAAATACGCACCCAATAAGCTTTTGTGTGATTTAAATGTGCAGATTCCGGAAATAATTAACTAACTTTTAAGAATGAAAATTCAAGAGTAAAGAATTCAATCTAATTTATGACCTGGGAAGTTTATTTATTTATTAAGAATTTTTGTACATACATATAAAAAGTCAAAAAGATAAAAAAATATATAGTTAAAAGAAAAATTGTTAATACTAGTAATATTTAAACTCATAACTTTAGGAACAAATCAATGCTAAATCTATTACACTAAATTTTTTAATATATAATATAATATATCTTTAAAATCAATATATAGAAACTAACCTATGACCCATAAGCACTACATATCCGCCACTGGTTCTAGCAATAGGTATCCATTTACCTACCACATATATACGAATAAAATCCAATACTACCTTTCTTGGGAAATATAGCAGGTTTAGTTCATGCTGTTATGGCTCGACGGGAGCGGACATTCCATTGTTTGCCTGGGTGAAGAAAGAATAATGAATGTATTTTTGATGATGACAGACCACATCCTCGGTAAAGAATAATTTAACCGGGTTCAGGTTTGATACCACTGATCATATTAGTCATATGCAGAAAATATCATCGGTTACTTCGTAACAAAGGATTATTATTATAATATATCCGTGTTGTGTAAAAGCGGAGGACATGGAGAAAGAATAAAGATGGAAAGAAAAAGAAGACAAAAAGATTCACTTGCTAAAAGTACTAGAGCAATAAGCAAGAGATAACGTTTTTAACTAGGCAGAGCTCGTGGTGTAAGATAAAGAGGAAAGATTGGAACATATAAAGACCAGTTGCAACGTAATTAGGTCCGCAAAAGGAAAAAGAGGGCAAGCAAATCAGTTGATCAAATCGACTAGTAGGCACGGCGAGAAAATATAGGGGGATAACGACGTTTTTTTGGGAAAATTTTTGTTTCACTTCTTACGAACATAACCAAACCCATTTAGAGGTGAGGTTAATGGGTTTATATTATCAGGATAACCCAACCATCCAACCCGGCCCGACCCGTATTATTGACCAATGGGTACGGATAGAAAAAAACTGGGGGGTTTGGACAAAAAAAAAAGTCCGAATTATTTTTCGGGCCGGGTTATGGCTAAATATTTTGCCCAGTTGATGGCCCGACCGGCCCGAATGTCATAGTATATCTTACATTAGTTTATGTTATTGGAAATATGTAAACAAAAGTAATAAAATGCTTACAATAGTTTAGTAGTAATTATTCAACTAAATGGACCGTATACTCTTCGTCTTATAAAATTTATTTTGTGTCGTGCACACTCTTTAAAATCAATACTATGTATCTATACTTTAAAATCTATACTATGTATCTATACTTTAAAATCTATGTTACATAATAGAGAAATTTGAGTTAAAAGCGGGCTGGACGGGTCGGGCTATGGCATGAGTAATTTTTTAGGTGGGCGGGTTTGGTTCAAGTGATTGACCCGATTGGCGGGTTCGGACTAAACACTTAGCCCAATTGGACTGAAAATTTATGTCTAGTCCGGTCCGAACTCGGCCATCCACCCAGTTGATCAGCTCTAGTTTATACCTAAAATAATTAGGTTATACGTTTTCTACCCATAGCTGATCATATAAAATTATTAAATTCAAATCCAACCTATTTAATCTAAACTAACTAGATTACGTAAAATTTAAAAGACGAACAAATACTTTTATTTTTGTCTTATAAAGAAAAGTGCAACAAAAGGTGATAAGTTAATCTAATAAACAACCACTTATAAAGATACTACTCTCTCCTATTTTAAATATAAATCATTTTGGAAATGAGTGTATTTCATATTTTTTAGAATTGCAAGAAAACCCATTCTAAAACATGCTATAATGCAAACTAAGAAGTGAACATGGATCTTAAATAATGTATTTGTGTGAACCTAAGTGATACTGAAGTTCTAAATTAACTTTTCTCGCAATACGCTAACCCAAGGATATCACCCCACCAAGCCATAGGGGTTGACATAAGCATATAGTATTATATAATCCTATAATCTCTAGGCTACACTTTAATGTAGTTAATGAGGGCTATATACATATAGGTTGCATTCGTTACCGAGCGGATAAAATTTGTGAGATGAATGGGAGTTTAATGAAGACACATGTCACTAGTTTATTTGTGATTTTTTTCTCTCTCTTTAATTGGGTCCCACCAGTGTACTCACAGGGAAGATTATTGACAGACGCAACATATACTGTGTTTCCTGTTAAGCTCCCATTCAGCTTACTATTGAACGCGCCCATATTGTTGGCACGTAAGCTTGTATTTTTAATGCATAAAACCTATGTTAGATGTATATATAACACATTGTATGATATTATTGAGATTGTAATAAATGTACAAATTGATTTGTTAAATTGTACTCCCTCCGTTCATTAATATCTGTCGTTTTAGGATGTGATTCTTGTTCAAAAATATCTGTCATTCTAGCTTTTTGACACACTTCTTTCCACTTTTACCCCTACTATTCAATATAAAGTAATTATTATCTAAATGGAAAAGTAAAAAATAGGGACACATGCGTCATTGTCCTACTTTTCTTAATAAGTGTGCAAATTTCTAAAATGACAGTTATTGTTGAACGGAGGGAGTACTATACACTTATACAAATTGCACTTTTAGTGTGTACAAATCGTAACACTTTATATATAGCAAAAAAAGCTATATATTATTATAGCCAAAAGTAACTTTTATATAATATCTCAATCTCAATCTTAAGATTATTGTTTATTTTATTAAGCACATATTATCTAAAATAATAATCGAGGTATACAAATATTATTACTCATGGAAAAAGTTTCAAAAACGAGACCCAACAATAGAAGGCCTCAACTGTAGGTGTATTCACGATAAAATGAACAGGTGAAATTTAGGTGGTCTGAGGGTTCGATTGATTGACCTGTTTAATTATCTGGTTCTGGTTTTGGTTCTGATTATTGATTTTACATGATTCGATTAATCAGAAAAAACTTTTTCATTCTTTCAATTTTAATTTGTTTTTAATTTATTTAAGTATAAATATTTGAAATTATATAACTAATTGTAGATTTAATAAAATAATTTATAATTTTATATTTAATTATTATTTGAATTATTCTAAACCAATAAAATTTTATCAAAACTAATCATTAACCAGTTTAAACTGTATCAAAACCACTAAAACTGTATTGTATGTTGTTTACTAGTAATTATAAGAAAAAAAACATAAATTTACATCATTCCGGTAAATCATAAAACTGACAAAACCAAATCAAAATCTATTATTAAGCGGAACTGGCTAACTACTTCGAAATGAATTGTTTAAATTTTCGCAGAATCGATTACACGGCGGGTTGCACAATGTGTTGTGCGGTCCACTTATGTGTCAATCTAGTCAATATGCTGACTAGAATGCTTATGTGTCATATAAGTGGGAAAAAAATTTATATTAACTTTAAGTGGTTGTAACTTTTAATATATAAGTCCAAAATGAAAAAAAATTATATCATTGTTCACCTAAATTCGAGTTCTTCAAAACAAGACCAGTCGTGAATATGTTTTGATAACTTTGAAAAAAAAATATTTTTACATGTTATGATGATACACTAAAATGATAATATGATTCATTAATTTTGATATTATGATTCATTAAAATTGATATTATGATTTACTAACTAATAAGTGGTGAATTAGATAACTAAAATTGATATTATGATTTACTAACTAATAAGTGGTGAATTAGATAACAAACTTTGGAACCCATAAATAATAATAATTATTTTGTAGTGTATTATTATTGTATGGTGCATTTTAAACCTTATATAGTGAATCATGTATTTTTCGTACATACCAAATTTGTTTTGTGTTGTATTAATGTTTAATTTTTTTATTTTATATGTTTACGTTGATACACTAAAATGATTATATGATTCATTAACTTTGATATTATGATTCATTAAAATTTATATTATGATTCATTAACTAATAAGTGGTTAGTTAGGTAACAAACTACAGAACTGATAAAATATCATTATTGTTTTGTAGTGTATTATTATTATTATTGTATAGTGCAATTTAAATCTTCTATGATGAATCATTTATTTTTTATACATACCAAATATTGGTTTGTATTACATTATTGTTTAAATTTTTTATTTTTATATATTTGCGATGATACACTAAAATGAAGATATGATTCATTAATTTTGATATTATGATTCATTAAAACTGGTATTATGATTCATTAATTAACAAGTGGTGAATTAGATAACAAACTTCAAAACTAATAATGGATCATTATTGTAATGTATTATTGTTATTATTGTTTTATGGTGTATTATTATTATTTATATGATATATTTGAAGTCTTATATAATGAATCATATATTTTTTTAACTTATCGATTTCAAAACAAATAATAAATCATTATTGTTTTGTAGTGTATTATTATTGTTGTATGGCGTATTTTAAACTGTATATGGTGAATCAAGTATGGTTGATATGTATAGATATATACATATAAAAAATATAAAATTTTAAAGTTGTCAAAATATATTCATGTCTGATCTTATTTTGAAGAACTTGAATTTAGATGAACAACCAATTGAAGTTAATATAATAAAAAGACAGTCAAATCAATAAAACAGTTCAGTTAGCAGCTGACTGAACTGTCAAGTAGAAGGACTGTACAACGATGGGCGGCTTAGCCGCACAATCAATCGAATTCTACTAACCATTAATATAGTTAACTGGTACTTTTTTTTAAACCCAATTATAACTAACTGGTACCGGTTAAGCATTTATCAACACCCTACTCAATTGTGTTAGCTCAATTTGTCAACATAGGGTTAGCCTTTGTACAGCTTCGTCTAATAAAAGATCAACTTGCCAAAGAAAAATAAAAATAGTCTTGCAAGAGCTTTTTCATATAAAGAAGAATTGATACATATATTTTAGGGTTTTATGCAGAAATTAATCAGAATAAAATCAACGGTTATAAAAATAAGTATTATTATATTCTTAGTTATAATAATTTTTTAGTAAAGCTTTATACCTCTGTAATTATTTACGTATTATATTTGGTAAGAATCTTATCCACAACTATAACCACCATTTTAGAAAAAAATATAAAAAAAATGTAGAAAAATATGGATTCAAATAACAAGTTTCTAAGTTTTAGGTCGTCTTCTTTGTTTTCTTACATGCTTTTCCACTTGATATACTACATTTATATATTGTGAGATAGAGACTTATTAGTTATTATTTTTATATGTTTAATATTGATATACCCAAATAAAAAGAACAAAAACTAATACAAAATTAATAAGAAAAACATACTAAAATAAATCAACATGAATAATGACTTTTCATTTTTGAAATAAAGTAAACCATGATCAAAGAAGGCCATTACAATATAGAATTATGAGAAAATAATAATTCATAGTCCCAAAGATACTATTAAACAAGCCATCGTTACTAGGGTGTTAAAAAAAACCGTAACCGGTTAATTGATACCGAAACCGAGAAAACTGTACCGAATTTCTGGTTAATCGTATCAATTTTCCGGTTTTGGTTAACTGACCCATTAAGTAAGCCGGTTATGGTTACAGTTATTGTTATCAGGTTTAACCCAACTGGTTAATCAAATTAACCGTTTAACTATTTATAAATTAAAAAAAATAGATTTACAAAAAGTCTTTATATACTTTCCTTTATTCTTTTGAATTCTAACCCTTATATTTTGTGTTAGATAAAATAAGTTTTGAATTAGAAGATATAGAAATCAATGAACATATAGTTATTTTACAATTAATATTTCGTATCATTACTCTAAAATTTTCTATAAAACTTGTAGAAATGAAAGAGCTCACAGTGAAGTTACTTATAATAACAGTTGATGAGTCTCTCGACTTTTCTATTGATTGTGAAACTTGGTTGGTATTTGTTAACAACATTTAGTTGTTGTGAGTTAATGAAGAGAAACTAAGGTGGCTGTAGGAGGGAGTAGTACATTTTTTTTCTTTATCCGGTTTACGGTTAACCGGAAAAACCGTACCGAAACCGACGGTTAACCGAACCCGATTAACCGTTTCTAAATAAAGTGGTTACAATTATCAATATTGACTAACCGTGAAATCGATTCCGAATAGCCAGTTAATCGGTTATAAACACCCCTAATCCTTACGATTGCGTTCGACATGTTTTTTTTGTGGTTGTTTTGGTCTGGTTGTTTTGGCTGGCTGTTTTGTGGTAGTTTTAGTGGTTGTTTTGTGGTTGTTTTGAAAACTAGTGTTCGGCAGGCGGCAGTTTCGTCTGACTGTTTTGAATAAGTTAGTTTTATGTGATACGTTTACCATTTTTGTTGTTACAATTAAAATTTGTATATTACATTTTAAAACAATTTTTTGTTAATAAAGTTAAAATATATGTAGAATTTCAATTGTAGCTTTAATAATTGATATTCTTTATTAATATTTTAGTAACAATTAATTTATAATATGTATACATATTAATTTATAAATAAATTTTTTACATATATTTAAAAAAATAAAGAAATAAACCATTGTATTTACAGTAAATATATTAGACGTTATATATAAAAATATAAGTTTATGGATTATATATTAGTATTTAGGGAAAATTACATCCCTCACCCATGACGTTTGGTGAAATTACACAACCCACCCACGAGGTTTCAAAAATTACTTTGTCCACCCATGTGGTTTGCATAATTTTACATCCAGCAACTTTTCTAATATTTGATCAACTTAAAAGATGGTTAAATGTTGTCCAAAATTGATGAAACTTTACATGGACGATGCTAAGGTGTTATATTTTGGTAAAGCATGAAATCCAAAGTTTTTTAAGCTCATATGTGATGTGTGGGACCCAATGAAACATGTGACACGTGAACATGTTTTCATTGGGTCCCACAGGTCATATATGACCTTAAAAAACTTTGGATTTGATATTGGACAAAAATATAACACCTTAGCATCGTCCATGTAAAGTTTCATCAATTTTGGACAATATTTAACCATCTTTTAAGTTGATCAAATATTAGAAAAGTTGTTGGATGTAAAATTGTGGAAACCACATGGGTGGACAAAGTAATTTTTGAAACCTCGTGGGTGGGCTGTGTAATTTCGCCAAACGTCATGGGTGGGGAATGTAATTTTCCCTAGTATTTAATATAACATTTCAAATGTATTAATACTTAAGATTATTTTAATTTTTAATGGAATAAATAATATCATTAAAATGAAAAAACAATTATTTCTAATAATAAATAATTGACTGTAAGCGAATATATATATAGATATCACTTATTATTTTATTATTATATATTGTTTAATTTTTAATAAAATATTTATTTTAAACATATATTTGTAGTTAAAAAATATATTCTATTCAATTAAATATTACTTAATGAAATTCAAAAACATAAATTTATATGCCAAGAAATGAAAAATAACGTATATTAGCATATAAAATTATTCTTTAATTATTAAACACGGTATAAAACATATAAAACTTTGACATATTGACAAACGATAATAGTTTGTACAATTTTATTAGAATTGATGGATAGTAATAGTTTTAAGAGACTATTTATCCGTACGTGTATAAACAATTTAGAAAAACACTACTAGTTTAAAACTATTGTTCTATATATTTTTATTAATTTATAATTTAGTATATCAATCTTTATAAAAGAACTAAAAATAAAAAAGGAAAATAAACTAATTTATAATATATTAATCTATATATTTCAATTTTAATTTAATTTTGTGTCAAATTTAATATATAATATCATTTTTAAATATAATTATAAATATTAAAAATTTAAATTAATTTATTAAAAATTAAATTTTAAATATTAATTAATATTATAAAAATATTCTCAGCCCTTAATTACAGTTTTCTGGCTCCGCTTCTATTTACGGTATTGATTATATTTACAGCATAAATTGTTGGTTGTTTTGTGCTGGTATATTTATGGCTGTTTTAAAAATTATTATTTGAGATAATGATTTTACATTTTTTGTCAAAAATGTCAAACAAAAAAATGCGAGATGTATACCATAGACATGTCATGTGATGTCCGAACGCAGCCACCTCCTTAAGCTGAATAACTAGTAGTATTAAAAATTAGCATCTCTTGAAAAATCCAAATTTTTTGGAAATAGAGCGCCAGCTTGCTTATTTGGTCAACCGATAATTTAAATGTGGGAAGGAACACATGGCCCCGTCCCTTCCCTGCGGCAGCGGCCGATCTCTGAGCCCCCACATTTCATTAGGTTTGCTCTCTTTCTCCTACTCCTTTCGTCAAACTCCAAAATTCATGCCGCAATATTAACATTTTTTTATACTCTATGCATGATTTCATTATCTAGCAAATCATTTTATACTCCCATAAAGAAACGTAGTAGTACTCTGTGTTTTTTTTCGAGGTAAATAGTAGTAATTTGTTTTTGGACTCTTTTGATTTCTTGGCGTATTGGCTTTTAAAGAAGTTTTTTTTTTTGGATGCATCAGTTATCTCAGCATATTAAATGCGAGTTACAGTATAGCATTAGTAATTATTTCTATTTTTAACAAGTAGGCGGAGCGGAGCCGTCTTCTATAAACCGTTCTTCCCCTCCCCAGTCCCAAGTCCCCACCACCTAAACGCTGGGTGAAAGAGAGAGAGAGAGCCTCCCTGTGCAGCCCGCCGCTGCCACCTCCCTCTCTCTTTACCTTTCTCTCTCTCTTACGAAACTTCAGCAGTAACAGTATGTATCAACAACATACTTCCTCGTCTCCATAAATCTTTACTTCGACTGATCATCATCTGCTCATCATCTATCAACTTCTCTTTTCTGTTTCATCCCACAATACGCCTCGAAAAGCAACAAACATACACTCCAGACAAAACTCGCGTATAACGTAACTTCCTTCTCTCTCTCTCTCTCTCTCTCTCTCTCTTAAACACACAACACAAAAATCAAACACAAAGACAGCTTCATCCTCACTTCTTTTCTCCGGATCGAAATTAAACAGATGGTGAGTTAATCCCCTTCTCTACTTCCTTCCGTACCCACTGTACTGAGAAGAATGAATTTAGTTCTATATCAGAGCTAAATTTATTACTCAAAGACAAATCACAACTTTTCCAATATAATTTCCCATCGTCTGATCTCACACTTCCCTGCAATTCTAATCAAATTGAAATTCGATTGACGCAGGAAATGGAAGAAGCTCAGCGGAAGGGATCATCATCGAATCACTCGACGACATCAGAGTGGGAGGGTTATGTCGACTGGAGAAACAGAGCAGCCATAAGAGGAAAACACGGCGGATTCGTCGCGGCAACTTTTGTTCTAGGTAAAAATTGATCTTAATTTTGTTGTTTGTATAATTCGCATTCGCGTTAAGTTCAGTTAATGGCCACACCGGTCCACCACCACCGTACTACTACTGCTTGTTCCCTCCAACCAACCAACCACCACTTGGACGAATCCGATTCACGGATTTTTTTTTAAAACAATCAATTACTTTCTAGTTTCTCTTTTTTAAACTAATAACAATAAAACACCTGTATTTCCATATGTTAGTGGTGGAGGTGCTTGAGAACTTGGCTTTCTTAGCGAATGCGAGCAATCTGGTGCTCTACTTGCTACATCACATGCACTTAACGCCGTCTGACTCCGCTAACGGCGTTACTAACTTCATGGGCACTGCTTTCCTTCTTGCTCTACTCGGCGGTTTCCTCTCCGACGCCTTCTTCACTTCTTATCAAATCTACCTCGCCTCTGCCCTCGTCGAGTTTCTGGTCAGTATTCCTCTTTCAATTTCCGTTCGAATATATTAGTATTGTTTTATAATACAACTTAATGAAAATACGAATCATATTTTGAAAAAAGATGCCTCATTACATCAAACAAATTGTGATAATCTAAACTAATCTGTTGTTCTAGCTGAGTGGTGGGTAAGGGAGTATCGAAATTAATATTCAACTTAATAACCGTAAGAGATGGCCTTTCGCATATTGGATACGGCTGTCGGCCAGATTGTTTTAGTTTAAATTTTCTTTTAATATAAACCTTTATATTTCTAAATAAATCTACTACTATATTGTGGCCATTTAAATATTACAAGTTGTATATACACATAGGACAAGATACTATATAGATAAAAAGTGCATGGTACACTGACCTACCTTTACTCATATAATTTGAGTTGACTTTTGTTATCTAATCCTGTTCGGCTTATTATGTGGAATCCTTAAACATGGGATCATCCCAATCACAAAGTGATCAAGCCGAGCTGGATATGGGTACCTTAC
>CM041777.1:254847242-254877102 GCA_023374045.1 Limonium bicolor | reverse complement strand
TCACCTGTTTAATTATAAATATTATGTTCTCTTTATTCTGTTAATATTATGTCCTTAATATTTTGTTAATTGTTTATATTAATTATCTACTATATTTTGTTTATATTATTATATTTGTTGTTTAATCTAACTCCTAACATCTAATTCTAACTTCTAACATTTTAATTTTATGTACACTAATTACTAACATTTAATTTTCTGTAAATTAACTTCTAACTTTTAATTTTATGCAATCTAACTACTAACTTATAACTTTTTGTCATCTAACTACTAACTTTTAATTTTATGTCATCTAATTACTAACTCATAATTTATTGACATTTTTACTTTGTTGTTATTTGATAAGTATAATCAAAATAAAAAAAAACGCAAGCAGCGGATGTCCACCCAGCTGTCCGCCCAACTCCAAGCGGACGTCCAAGCGGACGCCTGTGAGGTAGCCCATGCGGACGCCAACGCGGACCGCCCAACTCACGCGGTAACACTTGTCCGCCCAGCTGACCGCCTGACGCCACGCGAACGCCTGTGAGGTAAGCCAAGTCCACCTGTCCGCCAACCTGTCCGCCCCAGTCTACGCGGACGTCCAAGCGGACGCCATTGAGACCGCTCCGCCCTCCTGTCCGCCTAGCTCTACGCGGTCGTCCACGCGGACGCCACACCCCTGTCCGCCTCATTCCGCGCGGACGTCTAAGCGGACGTCACTCCATTCAGAAAAAAAAAGAAGCGCTGCGTTTCATTATCTCTGTTCTTCCCCAAACTTCCCCAATTCCTCAATTCTACCCGACGAACCGAAGAGAAGACGACGCAGCTCGCGAGTTCGCCCTCCCCCTCAAATTACCACATCTTCTTCAATTCTCCACCGAATCACGCAAGGTTAGTACCGAAACCTTCGTTTTCTCATTCTCTACGTTTCTATAGCTTCAAATCCACAAATGATGAACTACACTAGGAGAAATTAAGGACTGAATTTTCGAACCCTAGGTCGACCGTTTCAAAAATTTCGAGCATAAATTGCGAATTTGTCCTCGAATTTGTCTTCTATTAATCATAATATACATGCACAAGGTTAAATCTACACTGATTATACTTAATTTTGACGTTTTGGATGAATTCCAAATTTGGGTATATAAGAGTTACGAGAGTGCATTGTTAAAATTGCATTTTCCAATTTTGTTAATACCTTTTTGTTATTAAAAGAATTATTTATGATTATAGGATGTTATATGTGGATTTGTATGATAATGGTATTAAATTACCTTGAGTTTTACTGAATTAAATGTGGAGAATCGAAGATTTTTAGGGGAGGTTCTGTCGAATTTTTGACAGAATTTATGTTGAATTTTATTTTATTTATTTTTATTTTATATTATTTGTTCTACTTGTTTTCTATTTTTGCTAATTTGCTAAAATGTTTATGTCAAATATTAATGCTTTGTTATTAATATTAATTTTTATGTTGCTTTTTGTTTATTAATTTTTGTTGATTTTTATGTTGCTATTATTTGTTAATTTTCATGTTATTATTATTATTACTCTGTTTAATATTAAATATTAATTGTTATGCTGTTAATTTTTGTTTACTTCAAATTTCCAAATTATTAGTATGCCTCCTCGTATGCGCGGTGGTCGTTCTAGTTCTGGTCCTCCTGGGGGCAACTGCCCCGGTGCATCTTCTTCTGCACCACCTCGTCATCCGGATCTTCGGGATGACGGTTTCATTTCGGCAGAGGCCCGTGCCTGGTACGATCTAGGCAAAGAGTTTGTGATGGAGAGGCGATTTGCGCCTGAGGTGCTAGAGGCTACAGGGATGGATACCCTGTTTGCCAGATTAGGACTTACGCTGGTCCTAAAGATAGGCGGGGGACTCTTTTGTGCAGAGCTAGTTAGAGAGTTTTATGCGAATGCCCGGGCGGGCAATTTGAGCATTACCTCTTTCGTACGCCATCACCCCGTTGAGATCACGCCCTCGACATTCTCATTTGTCCTACAGATCCCGGTTAATCCTGACGATTTCCGAGGATTCACAGAGAACCACATGCATAGGTCGAAGTCGAGGTGGCTTCAGGATGTAGGTCGGAGGACCCGACATCGAGGGGAGGAGGACAAGGATGTCCTCCCTTTCGCGAGTTTCCCCACACTGCAGCAGAGGCTTCTCCTGGAGATCCTCAGTCATCAGATTCGCCCATCTGCGGCGCACGATGCTTCTGATGAGGATTGTGCCTTATTAGACTATTTCCTCTCTCCATCTCCACCCTCTCAGCGCATCTCCTTCAGCCACATCATGTTCGGCCAGCTCCATAAGGTGGTCTCCAATCTGAGGACGAAGAAGAAGAAAATCACCCATATCTTTCTCTTCTCCATCTGGTACCACCTTTTCACTGTCCTCCCAGTAGAAATCACACGAGGTGCAGAGCTCCGGACAGGAGAGCGCCTAGTCACACTGCAGACTGTGTGGCGCTGGGGTTTTATGCGCTTAGATGACGATACCTGGGTCAAGGGTAGCGCTGCCCGGTCTTCCACTGCATCTTCCACAGCAGCAGGACCCTCTACGGGAGCTACACCTTTAGCTGATCCCGACCCACCGTCCGCTGACACTGCACAGGGAGAGGAGCCCTACGTACCGACGACTGACGTGATGCAGACTCCAGCTCCTGTTCCTATCTCAACAGATCTACAGACCCAGCTCCAGGCCTTCCATGAGATGCAGCAGCAGATGCATCAGCGCTTTGAGAGCTTTGAGCAGGCCCAGCAGAGGATGCTGGCTGAGCAGACACGGATGACTCAGCGCTTGGACCGGAGTGACGGGTTGCATGTACAGGCAGCGCAGCAGCATGAGCGGACCGCTCAGCTCCTACAGCATCTCCTCGCTCAGACAGGCCAGGGATCAGTGCAGCCTCCACCACCACCGCAGTGATTTTTATTTTATTGTTATCTTTATTTTAATTTTATATTTCTCTGTTGTTTACTAACATTTTGTAGACTAATACTGTTTTTAACCTTGTCAAACTTTTGTTACATACAAGAAGGTAACAGTTCAGTTTACTTTATGTTTTTGTTCTATGCATGCAGTGCTTTATTATTTATGCCTATTTATTTATGTTTTTCATATTATTATTTTCTTTTTGTGCCACTTGAGTTCTACTGGCTATATATGTTTTCCTTTTCAGAATAAATTCTATATTCGAACATATAGCTGAACTCGCCTATGGAAGCAACCTCAGTTGCTCTAGGAATTTCGACATCTTCGGTTGAACACTTGCGTGAACTTAAGTGTGAGGAACGTCTCACCCCTACCAAAGCTTAAGTGTGAGGAAGGATACCTTCCTCAATCTACGATACAAGGGGAGTTTCAGTTCTTCCTTTATTATATTAATGTTCAACCTATATGAGTTTAATCCTTTATGAGTCTGTCAAATTTTGAAAGGTCATTTTCTTGAATTTAATTCTGAACAATGAGGACATTGCTCCTCTTAAGTGTGAGGAAGGAGAGACCTTTCCCTGAAAATATGACAGTTATTCGATAATGCCACACTCGCTTTTGGCTACTCTAAACTGCCTATATAAAAAAAATGAAAAAAATGAGATAAAATAATTGTAGAAGTGTCTGAAATTATGTCAAGTGACAACTGAAAGATAGTTTTATTTTAAAGGAGTTTGTATAAAAATTATTTCCATCAAAATACTCTATTTTTACTCAAAATATGATAGATCTGCTAATTGTAAAAACCAATTAGTTAGTTGGGATTTGTATGGAATCATTATGGTGTAATGGTCAAGGAAAGAAAAGATGAAAGATGAAGGGTACTCCACTGTTATGAATTTTTCTAACCAAAAACAGGCCTCGTCTATCCGGTTATTAAGTTCTTCGGGGTGCTTTAACACCTATCTACCTAAGGTCTCGTGACCTGGGATAGAAGACCCAACACCGCTACAAGGATAGAGAGAAAAGTCTGGGGTACAAAAATAATGCAATTAAAAAAATATGTGTTTGGTTTATACAATCTTCGCATTCAAAAAAAAAAGATGTAAATAATAAATTTCAATTTATATTTATAAACATGAGTATGTGGTGTTGAAAGGTATTGCGGAATAAGGCATTACTTCACACCCCTTGTCATCCTGGGTTAGAGAATTGAAATTGGTTGAAAATCCCAGGTTAATCTAACTTGTTTTCTGCAGTCTAGTTTTTCTATGCTTTTATTAAATTGTTCTTCTTCACTGTTTGCAAAAGCCTACTTCTAAGAGCAGAATTATTCTTTCAATTGTCACTTTGTCTAAATTCCCTTCTACACTTATTTAATCTTGTTTTATTATTATGGCTTAGAGATAATTATATTCCTTATTTGCTTGAGGACAAGCAAAAGTCAAGTGTGAGGAAGTTTGATAAGTGCAAAACATATAGACTTATTAAGGTTTAATCACCTTATAATTTGTAGCATTTTTAGTAATGTTTCTCACTTATCTTGGGTTTTTCCTATAATTATGTTGTTATATTAACTGATGTATTATATGTGTTAAAATTGTAGGAAAAAATGACAAATAAACACATATATTATTAAGGATTAAACAAGGCACGCGAGATGCACATGCAAGAGGCATGTCCGCCCCTGCAACCGCCTGATGCAAGACGGACAAGAAGCCTGCAACCGCCTTATATTAGGCGGACGTGAGACATAAACCGCCCATGCAACCGCATTAGCACATGCGGACGTGAGACCATGCAACCGCATTAACACATGAGGACGTGAGACCCATGCAACACATGCGGACGTGAGACAAGAGACAAGGAACCGCCCCATATAAGGCGGACATCTACGCGGACGCGTGTAAATATCCAGATCTGGAAGTAAACGCAACGGGTTATCTTCTTCGCCGACTATCTGCAACTTGTTTCTGCCATATCCATTACCAGTCGGCGCCTACCTTAAATCACTCACGCGTTTGTCTGCAGCTCTGTCCCCTGCAATCAATTAGCTGCAATCAATCGGCAATAAGTGTTCTTTCAGATCTGCCTCTTTTCCTTCCTCTATAAAAATGACGCTCCATTCATCTTCTCTAGTGTCCTTTCGGAGGTTCCTTCCATGGTTCCTTCCGGAGTTCCAATTCACCCCATCAATCCATCTTCGAACCACTACCTTCACTCACTCGTTCATTCCATTTCTATTCTCCCGCTTCTCCATTTGTTTTCTTTTCATTTCATTAGTCTCACGTATTTAAATGGCAGATCACTATTTAATATGTTAGGCTAGTTTACGTATACTCTGGAAATAATTATTATGTATTTGTATTAATTATGCAATATGTTTTACTGATTTTAATTTTAATGCAGTTTGTTAGGCTTGAAGGTTTTCTCGCATCTTTTTAATAAACCTCATGAATTTATTAAAATGCTTTACGAAATCTATTTCTAATCTGATCGGTGAAAGAATAGATGGGTTAATTAAGCCGTAAACTGTAGGAACTTATTTCATCGTTTAAGTTACTACAGTTGCAAGAATATAATTCCTTTTACACTGCCGTTTACTAGCACTTTCTCGAGTTTTCATCGGACCTTGCATTTTCAGGTAAAACGAGTTCTTATGAGTTTTCATCGGACCTTAAGATAATTAAAGGAATTATGCCAAACAATTATAATTAAACCAGTAAACCTAGCATGAAAGAGCAGATATTATATTAACGTGAACCAGAGTCCCATTTAGTTTATCTGCTTACTTAGTTAATTTTATCTTCCCTTTTTATTTTATATAAAAACAAGTCAATTAATCCCCCCTTTTTTGTGACATGCTTAGGTACTATAATATGCACATTAGTCCCACGGTTCGATATCCGGTCGCTTACATTTTTACTATACTACCACGACCGGGATTTTGTTTGCAGCCCGACGTTTATTTTGAGTTTTAATTTCTTTTCTTTTATGTTAATTGCACCAGTTCTAACCACTCAGATTAACACGTCTGCATGTACATGCTTTTACGTGAGGATGCATATGTTTTAATGAACATTTGTACAGATTTGTATGACCATCCGTACAAGTTTTTTTTTACGTTATATGCACTATAACCCTTATAGCATCCATTATACTTTTCTGTATAAAAAAAACTTGCCACGTCAGCGGATGTAGCAAGAATTGCTACATCTGGTTGTAACTAAGATACGCCCCTCATATAATCTCAAAAAAAAGAGTACATACATGATCTTACCGCGATTTTCACCAACATGCCGATTTTAGTAGAAAAATTACACGTGGTGGTTATTTTTTCAGGAAATTACATGAATTTATCAAGCAGTGCCAAAGAAGCAGCCTTGGTGCAGGACAGCTTGCTAGAGTTTCAAGCTTTTTATGTTAGATGCCGCCCTGGACATGGCTTATGACTTTATTTTACCATAAACGCCCAGCGGAGCGGTTTCTTTGCCATATCTGTCAAGAATTTTTTTCTTTCATTGTTTGGACCGTTGGTGCGATGCTTAAACGGTTTTCGAACTTGTTGGAATTTTATAAGATGATAGCTGAACAGTTATACATTTGTGTCAGGGTCTTTAATTAAGAATACGCAGAGTTCTGCTTTTTCTACAAAAAGTATATTTTTGTAGTATATGCTTTTTTATTAATAACTTTAAGCGGGAATTGTACCTCTTTTAAGCTCTGAAGTTGGATATTTTCTCTTTCTTCTCATCACTTTTGACTTTGCCATTCTCTCTTTCTCGCGTCTCTCTATTTTCTCGTCTTCAAGCTTTTTCTTCTCACTCTGTCATTTCGCATTTCGCTTGCCGGTCTCTCCAATGGCTTCCTCTAGCACGAAGAAGAGTAAGGTGGCAACGAACTTCTTTTCCGCCGGAGAAGCGATTCAAGGTACTCCGACTTCCAAGGGTTTTCGCCCTTCCCTCATACACTCTATTAAGCCCTTTTCATCCAATCGCCAGCCCTTCCTTTCTTCTTTAGACGTCTATTCCCTTTCTAACTATCTTAGAAATGTCGAAGTCCCACTGGGCACCCGTATCCATCTCCCTTCTTTTGATTCCCATCCACACGACGACTTCAGTCTCGGATACGTTGTTTATGCGGAATTTTTCTCTCGCGGTTTGACCGTACCCTCGTATTCCTTTGTTTGGGTTTTTTGATTTGTCGTTTCTGTACACTTGCCCATCTACACCCACAGACAATAGCATACCTTCATGCTTACGTTCTTCTCTGTGAAGAGAATAAGATCCGACCAGAAGCAACGGATTTTGCCCAATTCTTCTCGACTAGAGTTGATCCTAATAGTCTAACCATTATGGCGAAGATTGGGTTTTTGCTATTCGACTATAAAACGACGTCTCCTGGGTGGAACTCTCAATGGTTTGTCATTATCCCACCTCCTGGTTGATTCTTAGGAGTTCCCTACTGCCCTACAATCAGAAAGGGTCAACCCGGCTGCCCCTCGACGCCCCCTAGGGACATGCCGATTTCGAAGATCTTGAAGCAACAAAGCAAGAAACAGCTCTTGGTCGAGGAATTCTTTACTAATGCGTGGCTGGACTTACTGAAAAAATATCACAGTAAGTTTTGGTTGTATAATTTTATTTTGGTCATAATTTTTCCTTACTCTTCGTGTTGATTTTGGTAGACTTCTTCCGGAAGGGAGATAAGATATGGCTCTTCAATAGCCGGAACTTCGTCAATTTCAAGATTAGTGACGAGAAAATTGACTACTATGCTTCTGTTGATGCGGCTGTTGGTGTGGCTGAGAAGCTTCTAGGAGACACATCATCTTCTAAAAAGCGGCAGAGAGACTGAGGTGACGATGATCAAGTAAAACGTCAGAAAAAAATAAGAGTATAAAGTCACCTGACCGGTCAAATGCCGATTTCTTGCCAGGTACCTGGCACGTGATTCTAGAGTCTGGGCGCCATGTTTTCCTTCCCCTCACTCCCGGTTCTGGTCTGGACTTTAGCCCTAGTTCAGGATGGGAGTCTGGTCACCCGACCCCAATTTGTGATTTGTTTCCTGACTTGTCAGGCTACTTTTCTTTAGATCCGGCCCGATACAACATTTTAGAGGAAACCGGGCTTATGTACTGAACTTCTGGCCAAAGAAGGTAGCCCTCCTTTCTTTTGCATATTTCCCTCTAATGTGTTTTGTCTTGTGTCAGGCTCTAAAGATGTTCTGCCAGCTGTGCTTGACAATGAGGTCGTGACCGGCCCGTTGATGTGGCACAAACTTCTTGTACGCATGAGGCCGCAAAAGAAGACGTTGTCAAGGCCGAAATCCAAATTACCAGAGATATCAGAAGAAATGCGAGATTCTGCAGGTCCTGAAGTCTCAATTTCGTGTGACGTTTCTGGGGCCAGAGATGCGGTGCGTGATAAAGTGAAGAAATATCGGGCAATTCCCGAGAATCCTAAGCTTCAAAGTAAATAGAGAGAAGACATTGCTACTTCTTCTTCCTCTCCCCCTCCTCCTGCTCAAGGGACTTTTACCGGCCCCTCTCAGAAAGAGGGATGGTTCTACCACCTCGGCCAACCTCTGCCTACGATTTCCTTAGAATTTGCTAAGTATTCTGAAGCTTGGAAGAAAGCAATAAGGAGGTCCAGCCACCCCGATGGGATCTTTGCTCCACCATCAATTACCACTGCAATGAAAGATAAACTAAGAATAGGAGATGGGGGAGCTGATGCTATCATGCGTCATACACTTCCCCTAAAGAAGGGGTTCGGTTTTATGTGGCAAGGCATCTTTCGGGTTAGTCTTTTTTTTTCTTTTTGATGAGAATCTTTAGTTGTGTTTCCGGTGTCTGATAATATGTGCCTTTTAGGTGATGTATATGGCTCAAAGTATTGTGGTCCATACGAGCGATCTTCAATCCAAGCTCCAGTATGAGGAGAGCCGCGCTAATAATGCCCATAAGGAGTTGAGGTAGACCCGGTCTACCTATGACGCTTACATTGATCAAATAAATTATGAGATCGACCTCAAAGTAAAGGAAAAGACGGATGTGCTGAACAAGGAATTACGGTCGTCCCGACAGGAGTGCACTCGTCAACGTGATGAGTATGAGTTCAAGCTGAAAAGCTTGAGGGAAGAGAAATTTTCTCTTAAAAGCTGGAGTCTCCAATCAAATGCTACCTTGAACAAGTACAGAGTTGCTTTGTTGAGGAAAGAGATGACCGGATGCAAGCTTTTTCTGATTTGGAAGTCTTGTTGAGGCAGGTACAAGCTGCTCATGAAAAAGAGGTGACCTCTCTTCTTACCGACAAATCGTTCCTCCTAGAGGCGAAGACTGCCTTCGAGAAGGAAGTTGGTGTTCTTGAGCTAGAGAAGAAAGCTCTTGTCCGAGAGAATGAAGCTTTGGTGGAGGACAAGGCTAAGCTTATCCAAGAACTTAATAGTTCATCCAAGGAGAAGGCCGCTCTGGAAGAGCAGGCGAGAGCTTCTTTCGAGCAGGAGAAGCAGGCTTTGCTCCAAGATCATGTCGTGCTAGAGAAGAGAAGAAAACCCTCTCCCAAGAGAAGACCACTCTTACAGATGAGAAAATCAAGTTGGAGGAGAAGGTGAAGAGCTTGGAGAATTCAGTATCTCTTCTCCAATCTGAAAACGCAAAGCTTTCGACCAAGGGTAAGTTCTTACCACTTTGGTTGTCATTTTTTTTATCCAGTCATGGATATATGTTGACAAATTTTAAAAAAATTAGGGAAAATTACATCCCCCACCCATGACATTTGGTGAAATTACACACCCCACCCACAAGGTTTCAAAAATTACTTTGTCCACCCATGTGGTTTCCTCTATTTTACATCCGCCAACTTTTCTAATATTTGATCAACTTAAAAAATGCTTAAATGTTGTCCAAAATTGAAGAAACTTTACATGGATGATGCTAAGGTGTTATATTTTTGTCCAATGCCAAATCCAAAGTTTTATAAGCTCATATATGATCTGTGGGACCCAATGAAAACACGTTGACATGTCATATGTTCCATTATTGGGTCCCATAGATCACATATGAGCTTAAAAACATTAGATTTCACGCTAGATCAAAATATAACACCTTAGCATCTTTTATGTAAAGTTTCATCAATTTTAGACAACATTTAAGCATTTTTTAAGTTGATCAAATATTAGAAAAGTTGGCGGATGTAAAATAGAAGAAACCACATGGGTGGGCAAAGTAATTTTTGAAACCTCGTGGGTGGGATGTGTAATTTCACCAAACGTCATGGGTGGGGGATGTAATTTTCCCAAAAAATTATTTTTACATGTATTGTGCAAAGAACGTAAAAGAAAACTTGTATTGTACAAATGTTCATTAAAACATGTATATCCACACATAAAAACATGTACAACCTCGCATTAAAAACATATAGATGGTCACATAAATCTATACGAATCATTAAATATGTGCATCCTTAGATTAAAATCTGTACATATAAGTGAGAAAACTTGTATATATGGTCATACAAACATGTACAAATATTCATTAAAAACATGTACATTTTCACATTTGAACATGTACATCGTCACATTAAAACATATACATTCTCACATTAAAATCTGTACATACATCCTCGCATTAAAATATCATCATATACATGTAAAAATATTTTTAAAAAAAGTTGTCAAAACATATCCATGACTGGTCTTGTTTTGAAGAGCTTGAATTTAGATGAACAATGATATATTGTTTTTTTCATTTTGGACTTATATATTAAAAGTTATAACAATTTAAAATTTTTATGATACATAAAGAAAAAGAATAAAAATCTTAACAAGAAAAAAGAAAAAATGAAAAGAAAAAAAGACAAGCAAATCCGTTTGTGCGCATGGCCTCTCCCTGTCTTCATGTGTAACCAAGATGGCTACAGTTAGCTGCAGCCAAGAATTTGGATTCTATTCGTAGGATGGAGGAATAGTTTCATTTACTTATTTCTTGTGGGTATCTCACTTAGCATGTGTAATTAATTATGCAATGTGTTCCTTTTTGTACCACCCCAACTCATAAATACATAGTCATCTTATAAAGCTCAATTTACTTAACTCAACATTACAGCGGAACCCTTACAACAGTTGGTGTTACTGCCGCTAGTCACCCGCGTGACTAACTAGGCATACTAAATCCTCCAAGATCTAGCTACGGTCTGATGGACCTGAATATACCGAGCATTAGTATACTAAAATCTTAACCAAGTACATGTTCTTAATCCAAGTATCTCATATTCTAATACATCATACTAACATATCATCCATTTACAAAATGAGTGTACATGCACAACTCGTGTAACAAAAGTAAAACAACCCGTAGTACTTCTACCCGGTCCTACTCTCAAGACATTCGTCTTCTGACATTCACCTGCCAAATTTAAACAGCAGCCCCCGAGGGGTCAGCACCTTTGTTGGTACAATTCCCTTATAGCCCTCAAGTTAACGGGGCTACTACGACTACTTGTCGATAGCATGAAGTTGATTAGATACACGACATAAGTAAGAAGTGCATAAACAACAAGCCACACATGAACAATCAGAGTTCAAACACAATGAACGGCTTAAAAGCGTTCCCTTAGTAGGTGAGTTAGTCTTTTAACTCTTTAAGTTATGATACCTCTTAATCTCAGTCCATTCTTAACTTACCTCAATCTTAATCCTTATCTCAGTCTCAATGTACCAACCGTTCTTTAATTAGAATTGGTTGTACTTTATCTCAAATCTTATCTTAAACCTTATCTCAGATCTTATCTTAAATCTTATCTCAATTAAGACAACCATTCTTTAATTAGAATGATTATTCCTTAATTCATTGTTTATCTCGTCGGGTCAAAGTAACCCTAATCAATGAGTTATCAGCTCCATTGGTTTACATAAACAATATTTGTTATAATTAGTTAGGATTTAGGTAGATCCCACCACACCTCCTCAGTAATGCCTCCCACCTCGAACAGAAATCGAGGTGACCGAGTCTTTATGTCGACTCTAGGCTACGAGTCCGAAGACAAGTCATATTTGGAAGTCGGGACCTGATAATGATACCGACCTCCTCTAATACACATGTGCCGGAACGATTCCGGATTCCTCACTCCCCCCAAGTTCCAGTTAGTGGAAGTCTCAAAGTCAATGTTCGTTAGTTAACCTCTTTTGGTTACTAATACAACAATATTAGGGAGTGTTCCTTATTCTCACATAATTCTTTACTAAACATTGTTAGTAAGTTCTCAAGGTAGAGTTGTGTTAGTGCATCACAATCACACAACAAACATAATATTCCGGTTGCATGTTTCATCTTGTTTAGTTGGCACACATAAACAAATAGCACACAAGCCGAGGGAAACCTCGTTAGCAAGCAGGCTACAAGAAAACCATACCGTTCACCGTTGGTCGTTCGGTTGCTTACTCTCCTCCGGAGTCCAAATTCTCAAACCCTAAAACATTCATCGAGTTGGGTGGTTAATTTATTTTAAATAACCTAACTCACATCGTCACTATTGATCTCCAACTAAATACCACTAAATCATTGTAGTTCAAGCTTAACCACTTATGTTATTTACTTCTCATTTTACCCAATACTTGTTCACACCTCTAATGACCATAAAATTCCACCAAACAACTCTTAACAACCATATAATAGCATTACCCAACAAGCCACCTTCATTTACCATCTAAAAAGCACACTTCCTTTGTATAAATGGCTGGTATGGGACATGGTCCGGGTTTGTAGTCCCGAACCAATTACTTGCCTTACTCTCAGGACTTATTTATGGGTGGTCCGGGACTTGGTACCTAACCTAGCTCTTGAACCACTTCTGGAAAGTACTCTCAGTAGTTTTTTTGTGCTGGTCCGGGAATTATTACAAGACCTAGGTCCCGGACCAATCTAAACTTTGATTTTCGGCAGGTTTTTAGTGCTGGTCCGGGACTTTATCCAAGGACCAAGTCCCAGACCATGCATTAAACTGTTAAATTTTACAGTTTTGCACTTCATTCTCCATTTATCCTTTTGCCCAATCTTCTTCTATTCTTTCCACATGTATACCCACATATTCTAACACCATTTTAACACCTTTAAACCTTTCATCATTGGGTTTAAACCCCATTACATATTCACCCAATTATTGTAATTTATTTACACTTAAAACCATGAACTTTCTTGCATTTGTCTTCCTTATAACACATATCTAACCTTATCCCAAGTGGTACTACTCACCAATCCTTTTCACAACTCTTTCTAGTGTGTGTTAACCTCATCTCTTCAATTCTAACTCCATATCTCATTGTTTACCAACCTAGTTATACTAACTTAGCCTTGTTTCACTTCCTCACACAATTTCCCTTCTCTAATACCATGACTTTGGTGTGTTTAATATACCCACCTAACCTCTAATTCCTTCTAGACAACTCTAGGTCATTCTAATCCTCAAGAACACCTTTGTTAACTCATTTCCACTCAAATTTCTTTTAATGATTCCTAAAAAAATCCTTGGTCACTTTAATTCACAACAACCACTTAAACACTTGTTTTCTACTCAAATTTCGCCATAGCTCCTCTAGTGTATTATCATGCCCATATGCATAGTTTTTCCCCACTAATCAACACACACATATTAAATCTTTTTCTCATCATATTTCTCACCAAATTCAAACCATTCATAACAAACTCAATATAGTGCAATAATCTTAAATTGCATAGCACTAAGGCTCTTAAATGACATGGCTCTTAGGCCCTTAAATGACTTAAACTTAAACACTGAATTTCCCACATATAAAAGCTTTCAACATCCAATTACACACATCAATGCTCCCATAGCAATACAAATGTTCTTATATTTCATCTTATACTTATCTTACTAACTCATTTTCATTGGCTCCTTAGTCACAAGTTCTCAAGCTTGTTTAAATTCTTTTTCCTAGGTTATATAACTCATTATATAATGCAAGCTCTAAGCTACATTTAGTACTTATCTAAACCTCATCCCTTAAAACATTAAACCACCTTAAGGTTAGACATTTACCTTGTTTTCAAGCTTTTCTCTCAATTTCCTCCTTTGGTTTCCTTGATGGAAAATCGGCCAAGGACCTTAGTTCCTTTGCTAACCTTCTAACCAACATTCAAATAAGATAATGAGTGCTAAGAAATATACCTAGACTCATGGAATTTACTCTTAGGTTAAAAAGAGTGCTTTAAAGCTTATAAGCGGATGATTACCTTTGAAGTCTCGAGATAGACTTGGGAAATGAATCAAATAGGACCTCCACTAGTCCTTGGAGAATGAAAACAAGCTAGTTCAAGGGATAAAACATGGCTCCATGAGAAGATAATTTTCGGTAATGGCAAAAGTGGGTGGAAAGTTGATTTTTCTTTAAGTTTCCTTACCTTGAATGAATGAAGAAGCAAAGGAGCTCTTCAAACTTTATTTTCCCCCTTCAATGGAGTTTCTCCATGGCACCAAACTCAAGCTTTTGCATATTTGAAAAGATAGAACTAAAGGGCTTGCTCCAACTAAGAGAAATCTATGCTTAGTTTTTTATTTGGAGCTAAAATGAACATTTGGTGAAGAAATGAAGGTGGAGGAAGAATGGGGCTGTAACTCACGGTTGTGAGAGGATGATGATGAAGAAAAAACGGTGGAATAAGAAGAAATGAAGGAAGAAGAGGAGAGCGGTAGTTAAAGTGAGATATTTTCCTTTTAAAAGTAAATAGTAACCAACCTTAATTTCCCTCTTCTTTTCTAACTTGGCTGGCACACTTTGGTGACTCACCACCTCTAAAAACAGTCCCCCTCCATTAATGGGATATTTATGGTCTTTGTTGACCAATAATTTAGGCTAAGTTGACTAAAGCTTAATTTGGGCACTATTTGGTTACTATTCACAATTAGTGCACATATTAGTGAAATTTTTGGTTTCCCATTGATTTAGGCTTGCTAATGTGATACTAAGTAGTACACAAGTTTATTAAGGTGTAATCATGGGCATTTAGCCACTCAAAACCTTCTTCTAAGACAATTTTTCAAAAATGTGCTTTAAGAGTACTTAAAGCACAATTTGTGTTTTAACTTGTTTTTGAGCTTGGTTTTCTTTGGTAATTGGTTTAACATGTCCATTAGCATTTTAATAAGGTCTCAGAATATTTGGGTGCTAATCCAAGCTACTCCAAGCTTAAAGCATGTTTTGCTTAAATTGCTCTTATGGTGTTTCCATATGTTTTCTTTGGTTTAGGTTATTTACCAATGGTTCTAAGGCATGTTTTAGCCTTACTACATCATAACTTGATTTTTAATTAACATACTTAGGTTTGGGGTATTTCAATCTACCCCCCTTAAAAGAACTTTGTCCCCAAAGTTCCCATTCATCTTATCTCATTGGAACACACGGTTCATCTCATATCATGGATCATATAGATCATGCTTATATACTTATTGACTCATTGGGTCTGTCATATACTTATACTCAAATATTACACAACATGCTTAAGCATGTATAGCACTCAAAATTCCCATTGTTGCATCCTCCCCATGTCACCGGTCAGAAGACGAAGACTCACAGGTCCTCGGCTTCATGGGCGAGTAATGCAAGATATCGCCCACAGGTACTGACTATTGAACACTTATGCTCTCTGGTCCGCAGTCCTTTGGAAGATTAAAATAGTCATATAACTTTTGTCGTACTCTCTCATGTCACTGGTCCGAAGACAAAGGCACATTCGTCGTCGACTTCATGAGCGAGAATACAAAACTACTCTGTTCTCCTCATGTCACCAGTCCGAAGACAAAGGCTCGTGCGTCCTCGGCTTCATGGGCAAGACTCAGTAAAAAGGAAATCCTTTTTACGAGGTCAAGTGAGGAATAATTCCTCTAATTGAAAATACAATCAACTCCCATTCCATTTTATCCTAATGCCTCTATCCTTAGCGTGATTTAATTGTGACCACTGGTAGGGATTTTCAGGAATCATCCAACCCTAATGTGATCAGCATCAGTGTTAAACTATCCTTTCACCCCAATTTGTGTTCGGTTTCCCTTGATCCCTAGAAAATCAAGTTCCACCTCCCACGTCAATTTCAAACATCAAGTAATTCACTCATGTCCAATTTTCTATCTTTTAGTTCTTCTAATCATAATCAATACATCTCCAAGGTGTGGACTCAGTCCATCAACATTCCCAATTCATCTCTTAGTAATTACCATAGGACTTTAATTCCTACTAAGTTATATATCAGTTTCATACCAATTCTTACCTCATAGCATTACTATTTCCTACCTCATACTCGTATCAAATAATATCTCATAGTGTTATCTTACTCTTATCTCACATGTAGTTTTGTACCGACTCATATCTCATATATTCCTTAAGTCTCTTTAATTCTCTTCACTAATTCTCTTAACTTGTACTCATACCGGAGTTAACAAGATAGGTACTTAATACGTATGGTATTCGCATCTTCTGTGCGCAATAACCATAATTAATCTCAGAATATATACATATGTATATGTAAAATGAATTCTCAAATTATTTTGTGCTATGCACACCGTAGTTTACGTACTCAGTACATAAACATACGCTAAGCGGCTTTCGCTCTACCCCCCTTAAAATGGATTACGCCCACATAATCAACATGTTATCATCCTTGAACTTAGGTTCAAGATGTTATAATTCTCACAAAGCATTCTGGCTTCCATGTCATCTATCTCACTTATGATTCGATCAAAGGGTCTCGACCATGTTACTGGCTTAGTCTCTGTATCGAGGATCCTTAACGGTACTTATACCATTTTCTTAACTTAGTTTGTTCTGACCCCAAAGGTTCTAAAGCATTCAGTCGATAAGTTTTATATTTGTTCAATTGGAAGATGTGTGGTACATCATTCCTTTTCCCGTTCATCTGGTATGTAAAGCTTTTAAGGTACCGGTCTGCTAGCTTCCGCTGCGTGACTCTGATAACCTTAGGCTTATTTTGCCTTTCTTATCCTTTATAGTATTGTTTATCCTTCTGCCTCCTTACAGTTTAGGAATATTGGTCTCTCAGTGGACACGTGTTATCTTTATTTACACACGGCTTTAATGAGTTGTAGCTTGTATAGCTCATTTTCTCTAAAGATTTAACATTCATGCTCTCAGTGCTCTCTCAAGTGTCTAAATTATTCTTTCCAACTGACCTTTGGTCTAAGGATGATTCTTAATCTGAAACTACTGTTTAGTGCTTATTGCGCTTTATAGTTTAATCTCTTACGTCTTAAGACATGTCCAATGTACTTAATAATCTGTGCTCTTTGCACTTTATAGTTCTTAATTATTTTCTATGTGAAATGGGTTTTCTTATTCCTTTGTGCCGTTGATTCAACTAAGTTCCTTCTCTTCAACTGTTTGTGGTAGTAACTGCTCTTGTCCGATCTTACGTCGTCGACCGTGGTACGGAGTCGACTACTTCCCGTGTTCCTTACACTACTCGTCTACATGCATGGGGCCTTACTGGTACATTACTACTTATCCGGCTAACTCATAAATAAGTCTGTCAGGCCTGCAAGCCCCTGTGGGGTGCAGTTGTCCCACATCTCGTTTTAGTAAACTCGTAGTGTCCGTCACACGTTTAGCTATTGCTATTTATGAAGTATTCTTTTATTGATCTCCTCTTCATCGTTCCATGATAACACTTATTGTTCTTTTTGAACTTAATCAAGGGAAATCCATTTACTGTGTTCTTGGGTATGGTATGCTCTAGCTCCTTTCTGTATTCCGTACTGACTCGATATCTTAGTAACCGAGGTCTTTTTCCATAGAGCCTCTTATCTTGTTTATCATATTTTGATCTACTAGGAATGCACTTCCAGTTCCTTAAGGAATGGGCAGTGTGCTTCCTGTGAAATCTTACCTCGCATGGCTTAGACTACTAGCGTCAATGCATAGTTCGTCTTTCATCTTATTTCCTTACTCATATTGGTTTCAGCTCATAAATCTAATTGCCTCAGTGTCAATATTTGACGGCTTATACATAATGGTCGCTTTACTGCGCACCATGACCTAATCCACTTATATAGGTATTGTCCTTATGACCTCTGCTACCGTGGTAGTTGGCCTTTACTATGTTGCCCATTGATGGTGCAACTACTTACTCATTTATTCTAACATCTTATCTTATACTCAATCCCTTCCTGGTGTAAATACACTGAGGGTTGCCCAATTCTAGGTGTATGGTGATTACCGTACCGTGTCATAAAATTTTTCTCCTAGTATGAAGGTATTTCGCTTCAATTTCGGTTTCGTATGTAGGTCAGTCTCTCTCATGTTATTCCATCCCTTATGATGTTATTTACCATGTAATTTAACCGGTTACTGAAGAAGTCATCCGTTGAGTCACAAGCTCTTCTGAGCGTTGGTCACTTGAAGTGCCATACTGTGCACTCACAATGTTTATCTTTGACGATTACTGATTCTTAAATCCTGGGTGTTGGATATGAGGTCTGTCTCTATAGCCTTCCTTATTATTTATGTGTAACTGGAAAGTTCTAAGGTAATTTCAAGGTTTACGGTTTCCATTCTCTAATAAAAGAGTATTCTAGCTCTAATAAGTGAAAGCCCTTTCTGAGGGGTTTATTCCCACTCATGGCCCCGCAACAAGGAGAGGTATCCCCACCCTAAAAGGAATGGTTTGTTCTCCGCCCCTGTCAACAGCATTATCTCAATATTCTCATTGGTGCCCTTTCCTGGCAATTTTTCGACAATCTACGTTATAGATTTTTGTAACTGTTCATATCTACGAGTCTTAGTTCGTTCACGGCTTAAATAAGCTCTCTTACAACTTACTGCGCCTCGGGCTCTGATGTGGTTAACACCCTTGACTCGTAGGCTCTTAGCATCTAAATTTTCCTGAGTACGAGCTGACACTCGGTTCACTGTCGTACTCTTACTCATTATAGTCTATCCTCATAAGCTTCGGGTTCTCTAAATTTTTCTCAACCGTTAGATTACATCCTGGATGTAGTACCAGGTTTCATGGTAAGTTGCTGCAACCTGTTTCCCACTACGGAAGTTCGTTCAGGTGATCTGGCGTTAATCAGTGTCTAGGACAATTCTGTAGTTTTAATAGACTTATGTCTTTTAGCAATCAAGGTTAGGTTAGTATTAGGCGTCTGCCTTATGGTGTCTAAGTTGGATATCATCCTGGTTATCATGCGTTTCCATCTCAATGCTTCATTCAACATTTGTTGACTACGCCACCGTCAATGATCAATCATACTTGGGTGTTAATGAGTTAGGTAGCAATGCTAACCGTTGTTCATCAGTTTATCCGACTCGACTATGCCCGTTCTATGGGGTAGTCCTCTGAGCTTTCCTTTTTCGTGGTTGTATGTCTTTAATTCTTGGTAGGTCATAGTTTAAGTTTATTTCCTCTGTCCCTGTTTTTGGGGTTTACCAACATCTTCAATGAAGAATATATGTTGCTGGTATTCTTAATGGTCATCCCGGGAGTCCTATCCCGTTCTTGTTGGAAGGCGTTGTGTCAACAGTCTCCATTGTATCTCGTAATGCACTACTTAGGTAGGTTACTTCTTATGTGGCGTTCTGCTTGCATTGTCTAGCTGTCTCTTTGGTTCTTCTCGTCGAGGTTCGGGATTGGGGTTCTTACCGTACTGTCGGTTGTTGTTGTAGCAGGTTGTACCGTTGCTAAAATTTATATCGTTTAGTATTTTGTTCAAGCTCAGCTCCCTGCTGATGGTGTGTTGACTCAGTTCGTCATGGTCAGGCCGTCAGGCCTTTCCAAGGTTTCATTCTCCAGTTCTTAAGGATTTGCAATCCGGTACTAATAAGCGTTACAGCTGTAGCATTCTACTATGTTGCCATGATGGCTTCCCGTATAGCTTTATCATGGCAGCACTTGCTGTGGCAAGTGCGCCATGCAGGATGGGATATCGGTACTATGTACGTCGGTAGTGGTACTTCCTCCTAATCTCCATGTAATTAGTAGTCCTCGGGACTCCTTAGATGTTCTCTTGCCTGGATAACTGACCATCCGGCAGTTTCCCGGTTGTTTTGACAATACAGTCACTTATCAGGGTGTTCCTCCTTCTGAGGGGACCCCTTGTTATTATTTATGTCTTAATCCTCGCTCCCGTTTCAACACGTTCTGCCGTGGTTACTAAGTAACAATTCTCCTTTTGGCACTACATCGTAGTCCTTTTCAATATCCAATTTGTACATGTTTCCTTAGTCGCCTCTCTTTTTCTCTCCATTGCACTTGTAGTGCTTTTCTTATCATTGGTATGGTGGGGTATCTCGACGGCGTAGCATGTCGACCCATGTTGCCGGTAAGTACCGTTCTCTTATTGGTAGAATTCCGTTGGCAGCGCCTGTTTCATCATTGCGCTCCAATTAAAACCTCCCAGCATTCGTAAACTGTTGTGTAACGATGTGTTTCTCGTATTGCTTAATGTTAACTAACTGCCAGAACGGGTTTCCCTGAGTAAGAGAAGGCTTTCTTCTCTCTGGCGTTTGTTCCCCATATCTTAAAGCTAGGGGAGTGGAGGGCGGGTTAGGTATTGAAGGTATCCGGTAAACACCGGGAAGTCGTATCTAACGCACCTCTCGCTCTATCTCTCAACCCTTAACCCATAACTCAAACTCAACCTCAGTATCCTCCAAAGTTCGGTAATTCCTGTCATTAGAGAGTAACTACGCTCTGATACCACTTTTTGTAACACCCCAACTTATAAATAGATAGTCATCTCATAAACCTCCATTTACTTAACTCAACATTACAGCGGAACCCTTACAACAGTTGGTGTTACCGCCGCTAGTCACCCACGTGACTAACTAGGCATACTAAATACTCCAAGATCTAGCTACGGTCTGATGGACCTGAATATACCTAACATTAGTATACTAAAATCTTAACCAAGTACATGTTCTTAATCCAAGTATCTCATATTCTAATACATCATACTACATCTCATCCATTTACTAAACGAGTGTACATGCACAACTCGTGTAACAAAAGTAAAACAACCCGTAGTAATTCTACCCGGTCCTACTCTCTGGATGGTCGTCTTCTGACATTCACCTGCAAAATTTAAACAGCAGCCCCTGAGGGGGTCAGCACCTTTGCTCGTACGATTCCCTTATAGCCCCAAGCTAACGGGACTACGACGACTAATTGTCGATAGCATGAAGTTGATTAGATACACGACATAAGTAAGAATTGCAATAAACAACAAGCCACACGTGAACAATCAGAGTTCAAACACAATGAACGGCTTAAAAGAGTTCCCTTAGTAGGTGAGTTAGTCTTTTAACTCTTTAAGCTATGATACCTCTTAATCTCAGTCCATTCTTAACTTACCTCAATCTTAATCCTTATCTTAGTCTCAATGTACCAACCGTTCTTTAATTAGAATTGGTTGTACTTTACAAATCTTATGTCAAACCTTATCTCACATCTTATCTTAAATCTTATCTCAATTAAGACAACCGTTCTTTAATTAGAATGGTTGTTCCTTAATTCATTGTTTATCTCGTCGGGTCAAAGTAACTCTAACCAATGAGTTATCAGCTCCATTGGTATACATAAATAATATATGTTAAAATTAGTTGGGATTTAGGTAGATCCCACCACACCTCCTCAACAATGCCTCCCACCTCGAACAGAAATCGAGGTGACTGAGTCTTTATGTCGACTCTAGGCGACGAGTCCGAAGACAAGTCATATTTGGAAGTCGGGACCTGATAAGGATACCGACCTCCTATAATACACATGCGCCGGAACGATTCCGGATTCCTCACTCCCCCCCCCCAAGTTCTAGTTAGTGGAAGTCTCAAAGTCAATGTTCGTTAGTTAACCTCTTTCGGTTACTAATAAAACAATATTAGGGAGTGTTCCTTATTCTCACATAATTCTTTACTAAACATTGTTAGTAAGTTCTCAAAGTAGAGTTGTGTTAGTGCATCACAATCACACAACAAACATAATATTCCGGTTGCATGCTTCATCTTGTTTAGTCGGCACACATAAACAAATAGCACACAAGCCGAGGGAAACCTCGTTAGCAAGCAGGCTACAAGAAAACCATACCGTTCACCGTTGGTCGTTCGGTTGCTTACTCTCCTCCGGAGTCCAAATTATCAAACCCTAAAACATTCATCGAGTTGGGTGGTTAATTTATTTTAATTAACCTAACTCACATCATCAGTAATGATCTCCAACTAAATACCACTGAATCATTGTAGTTCAAGCTTAACCACTTATGATATTTACTTCTCATTTTACCCAATACTAGTTCACACCTCTAATGACCATAAATTCCACCAAACAACTCTTACCAACCATATAATAGCATTACCCAACAAGCCACCTTCATTTACCATCTAAAAGCACACTTCCTTTGTAAAAATGGCTGGTCTGGGATATGGTCTGGGTCTGTAGTCCCAAACCAATTACTGGCCTTAGTCTCGGGACTTATTTATGGGTGGTCCGGGACTCGGTACCTAACCTAGGTCCCGAACCACTTCTAGAAAGTGCTCTCGGTAGTTTTTTTGTGCTGGTCCGGGACTTATTACAAGACCTAGGTCCCGGACCAATCTAAACTTGGATTTTCGGCAGGTTTTTAGTGCTGGTCCGGGACTTTATCCAAGGAACAAGTCCCGGACCATGCATTAAACTGTTAAATTTTACAGTTTTACACTTCATTCTCCACTTATCCTTTTGCCCAATCTTCTTCTATTCTTTCCACATGTATACCCACATATTCTAACACCATTTTAACACCTTTAAACCTCTCATCATTGGGTTTAAACCCCGTTACATATTCACCCAATTATTGTAATTTATTTACACTTAAAACCATGAACTTTCTTGCATTTGTCTTCCTTATAACACATATCTAACCTCATCCCAAGTGGTACTACTCACCAATCCTTTTCACAACTCTTCCTAGAGTGTCTTAACCTCATCTCTTCAATTCGAACTCCATATCTCATTGTTTACCAACCTAGTTATACTAACTTCGCCTTGTTTCACTTCCTCACACAATTTCCCTTCCCTTACACTTTCTACTCATCCTTTTCAAGCTTGCACATACCTAAGCTTTTCTAGCCATCCTCTTAACACCTTACTCCTCTTCTCAATCATCTTGACCATGTTAAATCCTTCTTAGGCAACCTTCATCTTCTTTACTCAATTTACTCACCAATCTCATGGTTAAACACTCTTATACATTCCTAGTTATTTCCTTGACAATTCACAACATTCCCTTACAATTTTCACTTCCATCACCAAAATCCACTCATTACCATCAAGGTTACACAAACTAGGTAATACCTAAATCATCACAAGGTATTATACATCATTTCCTACAGATTTTTGCACAAGTCTCAACATTTCTCATACCATGACTTTGGTGTGTTTAATATACCCACCTAACCTCTAATTCCTCCTAGACAACTCTAGGTCATTCTAATCCTCAAGAACACCTTTGTTAACTCATTTCCACTCAAATTTCTTTTAATGATTCCTAGGAAATCCTTGGTCACTTTAATTCACAACAACCACTTAAACACTTGTTTTCTACTCAAATTTCGCCATAGCTCCTCTAGTGTATTATCATGCCTATATGCATAGTTTTCCCTACTAATCAACACACACATATTAAATCTTTTTCTCATCATATTTGTCACCAAATTCAAACCATTCATAACAAACTCAATATAGTGCAATAATCTTAAATTGCATAGCACTAAGGCTCTTAAATGACATGACTCTTAGGCCCTTAAATGACTTAAACTTAAACACTGAATTTCCCACATATAAAAGCTTTCAACCTGCAATTACACACATCAATGCTCCCATAGCAATACAAATGTTCTTATATTCCATCTTATACTTATCTTACTAACTCATTTCCATTGGCTCCTTAGTCACAAGTTCTCAAGCTTGTTTAAATTCTTTTTCCAAGGTTATATAACCCATTATATAATGCAAGCTCTAAGCTACATTTAGTACTTATCTAAACCTCATCCCTTAAAACATTAAACCACCTTAAGGTGAGACATTTACCTTGTTTTCAAGCTTTTCTCTCAATTTCCTCCTTTGGTTTCCTTGATGGAAAATCGGCCAAGGACCTTAGTTCCTTTGCTAACCTTCTAACCAACATTCAAATAAGATAATGAGTGCTAAGGAATATACCTAGACTCATGGAATTTACTCTTAGGTTAAAAGAGTGCTTTAAAGCTTATAAGCGGATGATTACCTTTGAAGTCTCGAGATAGACTTGGGAAATGAATCAAATAGGACCTCCACTAGTCCTTGGATAATGAAAACAAGCTAGTTCAAGGGATAAAACAAGGCTCCATGAGAAGATAATTTTTGGTAATGGCAAAAGTGGGTGGAAAGTTGATTTTTCTTTAAGTTTCCTTACCTTGAATGAATGAAGAAGCAAAGGATCTATACAAACTTTATTTTCCCCCTTTAATGGAGTTTCTTCATGGCATCAAACTCAAGCTTTTGCAGATTTGAAAAGATAGAACTAAAGGGCTTGCTCCAACTAAGAGAAATCTATGCTTAGTTTTTTATTTGGAGCTAAAATGAACAATCAGTGAACAAATGAAGGTGGAGGAAGAATGGGGATGTAACTCATGGTTTTGAGAGGATGAAGATGAAGAAAAAACGGTGGAAGAAGAAGAAATGAAGGAAGAAGAGGAAAGAGGTAGTTAGAGTGAGATATTTTCCTTTTAAAAGTAAATAGTAACTAACCTTTATTTCCCTCTTCTTTTCTAACTTGGCTGGCACACTTTGGTGACTCACCACCTCTAAAAACCGCCCCCCTCCATTAATGGAATATTTATGGTCTTTGTTGACCAATTAATTAGGCTAAGTTGACTAAAGCTTAATTTGGGCACTATTTGGTTACTATTCACAATTAGTGCACATATTTGTGAAATTTATGGTTTCCCATTGATTTAGGCTTTTTAATGTGATACTAATTAGTACATAAGTTGATTAAGGTGTAATCATGGGCATTTAGCCACTCAAAACCTTCTTCTAAGACAATTTTTCAAAAATGTGCTTTAAGAGACCTTAAAGCATAATTTGTGTTTTAACTTGTTTTTGAGCTTGGTTTTCTTTGGTAATTGGTTTAACATGTCCATTATCATGTTAATAAGGTCTTAGAATAATATTTGGGTGCTAATCCAAGCTACTTCAAGCTTAAAGCATGTTTTTGCTTAAATTGCTCTTATGACGTTTCCTTATGTTTTTTTTGGTTTAGGTTATCTACCAATGGTTCTAAGGCATGTTTTAGCCTTACTACATCATAACTTGATGTTTAATTAACATACTTAGGTTTGGGGTATTTCAATTTCCCTCTCCATTTAAAAGTATATACCTTCCTTCTAATAGAACATAGTTGTTAGCATGCTTTTAGCTTAACATATAGATATCCTAATTTAAATATTTATTTAGTTTTGAAACTCAATTTTATTATATAAGAAATATCTGTTGAAGAAACTAAATTCACAAATTTTGTTTCAATTATATGATAAATATTGAATTGAAAAATCATTTCAAAAAGCAAGCGTGCAATCCTAGTGGGGAAGAAGTAGTATTAAAAGTTTATTCTTATTGTAATATTTTCATGTACTAATAGTCATTTTATTTAGACTTTTCCTAGTCTAGAGATAATTCAAAGCTGATTTTGTTTAGAAAGATCCTTAATGAAATCACAAAACCTAATGAGGATGATTTGAAGTCAAGGTCGTAGCTAGTTTTGAAATCACGGTGATGGGGCAAACAAATCAATATAGCCATAAATTCCAATGTCTACCTAGTAGGGTATATACGAGTCATAGATATTTAGGTGAGTAAGTGCAATGCCACTTTGTATTAGCATTAATAATGCAACATTGATTGCTTTTACATACCATCATTTTGTTCTCTTTACAGGTTACCGACAAAAGCTTTATCAAACTTTAACACTTCCACAATGGTCGTGGTAAAAAAAATTATGGATTGTGGTTCTTGTGTAGATCTATATTTCTAGTCATTTTTTTATATTGTGAGGGAGAGAAGGGAGCTCTAAACAACAACTAGATCGTACATGGGTTATGAGCAATTATCGAAGCTCATTTTTCCTTGATTGACCACATAATTTCTATATCAACACATCTAAAGAAAAGTTGGTCATCACCACCAAAAAGAAAAACTTGTTGGAACCGTGCGTATATAAGGCGTTGATTTTGTTGTTTTCGCATAAGGAATAGAGTGAACTCAATAGAAAAATTTAAACACCAGGGACTCTTTCACATTTCCATTAGGTTCTTCTCTTAGGTCTGTGTCATCTTTGTCTTCACACATTGGTGTTTTAATTGTGAACCCAACATCCGTGGAAGAGGCGAAATGAGAAAGAACTAACTAAAATAAAGTGAAGTTGAATCGAGTGTGCCGAGATTGAAAGTTGCTCATAGTAGGCAGCTGGAGTGGGCCAATAGGGCATTAGGTTGTTGTGTGTGAGTGGGAGTGGGAGGGAGGGGCAGCTAGTGTGAGTCAATGAGGGTGTTGGTTGGGGGGCAGCTAGTGTTGGGCCTATGAGGTTGTTGGCTAGGAGATGGAAGGGGAGTTAAGTACTAGGGGCTCTTACACCTATCAGACAGGTATTTTTAGCTGGTTGTTCTATTTGGTCTGGGTCATCTCTACCTTCGATTACATTGACAAACACATGTCAACTTGGTGAACCTCTTTGACCCGGGTCACCTTTAGTCATAAACTATTCTTACTGGCCTAGATATCACTTAAATGTCTCCCTTAGTTGTGATTTACATGGAAATAGTTGAACGCTGGACCCCGTGTCAGTTGTTAAGCATATGCATGCATTTAGAACTGAGTGAATTCATGGGCTCAGTTTTCTTAGAGATAGTTGCAGTTTCACTTCCACAACATTTAATATCTACAGGATTTGACTCTTGTCGAGCGGATTCTGAATTTTTTGCATCTAGATCCAAAACAAGTTCTCAAGTTTTTAGGAGCTGTTAACAAACCTCCTCAACTATTTCACAGGAGGTAATTCAATAATATTTTTACCTGTCCAAATTTTGAACCATCCAATGATGATAGATGACTTTGCCCACCAGTTTCTAGTATATGTATAGAAACGCTTTTGACTGAAGTGAAGTACCTCAACCGGTGAAAATCCTTCAACTTTCCCTCTTCTGCGAGGGCTCTCCCTTCTTTCCTTGGAGAATGGTGTTTTTCCTACGTCTTCCCTACCCTTTTATGGCGGAATCAGGCCCCCTCATGGTGGCTTCTCAAGTTTCCCACGGCCTGCACTGGCCAAGCGTGCATGCCTCTTCAACTTCTATATATGGTGGTGCACCACCCATGCCATACTTTCATTGGTCTATCTGAGCTCAGAAACACTTGAGTTACCTCATGGAACCCCAATCGTCATGCAAAAAGCAGAACAATTGAGCTTAAATACAAACACATGCAAGATACCGAGCATGAACCTCAATTCAAAAGAAAAAGCCACGCTTGGTAGAGAACCAAAGACCAAGAGGAAAAAAAGAGAGATCACTCCAATAACCGTCAAAACTCAGGAAAGATGTCCACAAATCTTGAAAACATTGATGAGCTCACTAAAAAATGTACAAACCGTTCAATCACTAATAGAGAGGGGAATTAATCAAGATGGACGATATTAATAACGGCTCCAACAAGCTTCATGTTGACTAATATCTTTTGGCCAAACTGTTCGCTACAAAGTAGGCTGACCTAAAAGCTCTCGAAGCAACTATGGCAAAGGTTTGGAATATCAAGAAGAGTTTAGCAGTTAATGCAGCTAGGAAGAATCTCTTCCTGGTGTAGTTTGGGGAGTGACAAGAGATGGAAGGTATCTTGGTGAAGGGCCCTTGGTCCTTTGATGGCTCCCTAGTGGCCATTCAGATGGTGGAAAAAAAGAAAGCCCTCAAAAGACCACTACTTCAAATGGGCCCCTTGTAGATACGTATGCATGAGGTACCTTTATACTAATTCCACATAGACTTTGCTAGAAGACTGGGTGAAAATATAGGAAGATTCATGGAGTTTAATGAAGAGGATGACAAAGTAAGGGGTGATTTCCTACGAGTAAGAGTCTTAATTGATGTCACTTCCCCCATTAAGAGATGTATTATTGTGAAGATTGAAGGTAAGGAAACATATTAAAACTATCTTATGAAAAACTTCCATCTTTTGCTTTAAATGTGGGATGTTGAATCATGGGACTAGGAAGTGTGAAAAGGACATGATTTTGATGGGACTCTGATGCCATATGGAGCCTGGTTGAGAGCTAGGGGTCTGAGAAGTAATAAGATGAGTTTCCTTGGGATCTGTTCAAAGGCCTTAGGATCAGTGATAAATAAGAAGAAGAAGTGGAGACCAATTCTGGCAAAGGGCCAAAGAAGAAAGAAACCATGGTTCAGTTTGAAAATGAAGAGTCCTTTAAAAAGAACTATAGATTAGAGGATAGATCGGAAACCCCGATTTTGATCCCCTGGTCACCTTCCCACGCTGACCCTCTCTCCAAAAAAAAGAAAGCTTGGGGTTATGCAGGATGGCAGTTCCTTAGAAGTAATATGAGAAACCTAGTTTCCCGAAGAGAATAGAAGGAACAAAAAGAAAGTGTGGAGAGGCAGAATGCAGAATCACTAATCAAAAATCTAAAGAGGCACCTCTGGAGGAAACCTAGGGCAGCCTAGACAAATGAGTTATATGGCTATCAACTGCCGAGGGTTGGGTGACCCTTTTGCAGTTAGGTGGCTCACATACCTTATCCGTGAAACTTCACTCAGTCTGGTTTTCCTCTCCGAAACTAGGCTTTCAAGGAAAAGATGAAGAAAATGGAATCTAAATTAATTGGTTATCAAGGGCTGGCGGTGGATTGTGCGGACAGACGTGGGGCGTGGCTATGTACTGAAAGAAGAATGTTATGTTCAAGATCAGATCCTACTCTCTGCATAATATTGATGGTTGGGTTGAAAAAGTGAGCTAAGGGAAGAATGAAGATGCACAAGCTTCTATGGTTGGCTAAATCAAAAGGACCGACATCTGTCTTGGAGACTACTCAGAGATCTCAATGATATGATGAATGGCCCATGGATGATCTTTAGTGACTTTAATGAGGTTCTTTTCGAATCTGAGCATAAAGGACAAAGAAGGAGATGTAGACAATCTATCGAGCTGTTTAGAGAATGCATGGAGGAATGTGATTTGGAAGATCTGGGCTTCTCAGGAGGGAAATACATTTTTTCCAACCTAAGAAAAGGTGAGGACAATTCCAAAAGCCGTCTGGACAGAGCTTTGCTAATACAGAATGGATGGTGATTTTTCCAAATGCTAAGTTGCTTAATATGGGCTCGGAACGTTCAGATCATAAGCCCATTAAAATTGATCTCAAGCCAAATATTCATAGGGGCTAAACCTTCAAGTTTGAAAACTGCTGAGCAAATGAGTCCAGAAGGTATGGAGATAAGCTTAAGGATCGAGGCCTGAGTTTATGATGAAAGTGCTTAAAGTGGGCAGGAGTTGAAGAAATGGGGAAGTAGGATAATTCAAATCTAAAGAGAAGACCTAGAATCAAATAAAGATTTCTAAACACCATAAATGATGATTACAGGAATGATTCAGATGAAAATTGAGGAGAAGTTGATGGGAGAAATTGACCAGCTATTACTTAAAGAGGATATAAGGAGAGCCAAAGATGGATTTATTGGGCTGAGAGAGGGTGATGAAAACTTGAAATTTTTCTTTGACAGATGGAATGCCCACAAAAGGAGGAACGATATTGTGGAGATGAGTGATGATATTGGCAAGAAAGCAAGTTGTGGGAAGATATTGAGAGTTTGGCAAGAAATTTCTTTGAGAACCTGTTTAGGTCT